>CM040428.1:16581625-17141688 GCA_022702705.1 Papilionanthe hookeriana x Papilionanthe teres | reverse complement strand
TCCATTTAATTAAATCCATTACCTAAGTCCTAAAATCATCATTGAATTATTCCAAATGAAGCTTCATCCAAATTCCCATCAAATTACCAAAAATTTCTTAAAACCCATTTTTATGAAATTGACTCAACTTTCTCCAAGCCAAAGACAAGCCATGCAAGCCATTGACAAGCCACATGAAGCCATGGGAGGCTTGACATGTGACCATGCCATTAATGGTAAAAGGAGGGGCTCCTTTCCTAATCTTTCATTAAGCCTTTTTTACCTTAAGCATGTCACACACTAAACCATGTTTAGCCACCTCATCATGGATAGAGACCACACCACTCTCTCTTGGGCCGACCCAACCGATCCTCTCAGCCCAAAATCAGAGCCATGGGGAGGTGAACCAAGCCCAAAAGGTGAGTTGACCCATTTGGACCCAAAATAGGCTCATCCCCCATTCCATTTCAATCCAACTCCTTTACACATGGCAATTGCCAATTGATTGCACAAGCCTCCAGCCCCGACCCACCCGAGCTTCGAGGGTGACTCGACCCTCGGCCGGCCGGCCACCGTGCCGCCGGAAAACACCATGGCCGAGAGCTCACATGTGATCCAACATTGAAATTCTCACTTGCCGAGCCGCCCTCGCCTAGTGGTCACCATGGCTGTTCTTCTCCTCACCAGAGCAGCTGATCCCAAGCCCTAACTCCCCCTGGGAGGCCCCTCAGCCAGCTCTATTTAAACTCCACCCCTCTCGGCCATGAAAGGAGAGAAGCAAAAACCTTGCCAAAACTCTGCCAAAATTGTTCCAGACCCTCTCCACCTTTAGAGCACTTGATCCCCAGTGAAATCCCCCTGCCATTTCTCCTCTGTAAGCTCAATTTCAGAGTTGAAATTCCACCCAAAACCAGGACACTTCTCCACGAGTGAGCCAATCCCCAAATTGATTGGCTCTACACCTTCACCGGACCAAGGGAAGGTGTCCACCATCAAAAGCCCTATCTCCAGAGCCACCCGAGTTGCTCCGACCTCCAAGCTTTGTGATCGGGCTTGGTCGAAATCATATCCGGACAATTCACCGGACCGGGAGACTTCATCCGGAGCTTGCTAGACCCAATCGAAGGTGCAACAACTCTCGGATTGAAGCCACACTTCTCCGAGCCAAGGTATGAGCTAACTCTTCATCCCGAGCTTCGAAGATTCTCTATTTCAAATGCCTTAGTTTCAATGCATGTTAACCGTATAGATGTGTTCGTCTCTTCGAGACGAATCCATAGAGTATAAGAACGTAAAAATCCATCGAGAATCGAGTGAGATCTTAGGGATTTAGTGTGGACGGCTCTCGGGCGAGAACACTTGGGGACGATGAACGGATGCCGTCCATTCAATACACGCGCGGACGAACGGCTCGGATGGCGTCGGACCGGGAAACGGTGCGAGAACCGCGGGGCCCGGCTGCCGACTCAGATGGCGGCGCCCAATCACAGCGCGACACGTACCCCTTCGGAGCTGCCGATGTTTCGCTGGCGCCGCGTGGATAAATAGAAAAATAGGGTATTTTCTGATTTATTTAATTCCCTAAACTTCAAAAATTCATATCTCTGTGTAGAAAAATCATAAAAATAAAATAAAAATACCCTCCGCTCGGTGAACAGAGGAGAATAATGTGGAAAAGAAATCACTTAATTTCATCAAATATTTTATTTTTTATGATTTATTTACTCTTTGCATTGTTTTAATTCTCCATGCATGCATACAATTCACCATGGCATGAGACCATAGGGCTTTTGAAGCCTCGAACTCGGGAACATTCCCCGAATTTTCCAAGGTCGAGGCCATCTCTGTGAAAAGTTATTTATTTTTCAAATGCATGTTGCTGTTTTGAGTATTTTAATTCCAGTAAATAGCATGTTGTGAAATAAATTCTAGGAAAATTTGGTGATGTTCCTTATGACCAGAGAATCCTAGGAAAAATAGGTTTTGACTTAGTTCATTTAAAACAGCCTCTAATTGGCTTAAACACCCAAAATAGGTCTTTAATTAATTAGAGTTAACCAGGCATCAAATTGACTTGAAATCAATTCTCCACTGACCTTTAGGATTAGAGGAACCCACCATAAAAATTTGAAGTCAATTGGACTTCGGTTAGCCCCACTAATTGGGTTGATTAAGTCACTTAGCCATTTTAAACTTTGAAAATTCATAACTTTTAAAATACTTTTTAAAAATTCACCAAATTGGTTTTGGAGCCTCTCTGATATCAGGGGAACCTAAGAAAATTAAAATTTCAATTTTCTAAAAAAGTTGATTTTTAATAATATTTTAATATTTTTAATATTTAAAAAATAATAAAAATCACAAAAATAATAAAATTCACCAAAATGTCACATTTTGAATTTTAATCACTTAGGAGCAAATCCCACATTTTTCCTAGGTCTATTTAGTGAGATATTGAATTTTAAAGCCCTAGGGTAATTTTTAAAATTAAAAAATGTATTTTCTAGCATTTTCACTAAAATAATTATAATAAATCATAGAAAAATCAGAAAATTGCAAAATTTGTTTCTCTGGTTTCTTTGATATCAGAAAGATTTTTGAAAAATATAAAATCCATTTTTCAACATTTATTTTATTTTTAAATTAATTAACACTCCAAAACTCAAAATAATTATAATAAAAATAATATAATTCAAAAAATCACCAAAATTGGTCCAAGTGCTTCTCTGGTCATTAGGAATGTCCCCTAATTTTCTTAAGGACAGAAACTTTCCTTTGGTCATGTTATCAAATTTTCCTTGAAAATCTCTATTTTCCACCAAAAATAATTATATAAATAAATTAAATACAGAAAAATCACATTTTCTCCTCTCATGTCTTTATTGACATATGAGTGAAGTTACATAAAAATTTCAAATTCATTTAAGTTTAATTTAGTGAGTTATGAAATTATTAAGCTTAAAGGGTAAAATGGTAATTAAACTTTCAACCCTTAATTAAAACTTTAGGTTTAATAAAAATTAACAAGTAAAATATTTGATCCTAATCTGGTTTGGATGATTGAAATTTAAATAATTAAAGGGTAGAAACCCATTAAATAATTTTAAAAATGATTAAACTTTAATTAAATAATAGATTAAATTTGGAAGAATAATAAAATTGGAATTATTAAAATAAGGGATCTTTATTAGGAAGAGATTTATTCTTTAATTTAAAAATCCCTAAATTAATCATCTCATTAATATTCAACTCTTAATTAAAATGATAATTCAAATTCAAAATATTAAAAGACTTAATCATTAAACTAAAGTCAAATTATTAAACTCTTTTGAAATTTCAATTAAAATTAAAGATAAAGTAAATTAAAGATAAATTAAATTAAAATTAAATTAAATTTAATAATTAAATTAAATTAAATTAAAACTCAATTAAATTAAATTGAATTAAATAATTAAATTAAACTAAATTAAATAATTAAATTAAATTAAATTAAATAATTAAATTAAATTAAATTAAATAATTAAATAATTAAATTAAACAATTAAATTAAATTAAATTAAATTAAGCAATTAAATTAAATTAAATTAAATTAAATAATTAAATTAAATTAAATCAAATCAAATTAATTAAACACCAAATCAAATTAAATTAACTATGTTAAACTAAATTAAAACTCAATTAAATTAAGTCGAATTAAATATAACATCACCTAAGACATAAAGAATTCAAAATAAATGAACACTATTCCAAATTTAAACCCTTTAACTTAAATCAAATCATTTGAATACTAATTTACCCTCGAAAGCTTTGATTATTATAACTCCTAAATGGAACATCAAATGAAGTGTTACCTCACTCATAAGATATTCAAATGTCTTAATTCACCTGAGCAAGTTAACAAAACTCGAAAACCTCGGACGATTGATTCATTTATATAATTAAATTCGTTTGGACTTAAAACAATCCTAAAAATATTGAAAAGATGTTTAAGATTCTTCTTAAGCACTTCCTCAATATGATAGGATATTTATAAGAACAATTGGACTTAATTGTTCTTTGATGAAGAAAATCGTCCTCAAACAAAAACACAAAGAACCTAGACGTCATAGGAGTTGATTAGCTATAGGATTAGGAATTTGGTAGAAAACCATAACCCTTCCCTTAGCTTTACCTAGGAACTTGCTTAAATATTCTAATTGTGTTTTAAGTGCAGCTTGGGATGACGGGAAGACCCTCCAGGTACGCTTTTATTTTATTGCAATTTATTTTCTTGCAATTTACTTTATTGCAAATGCACTTTACTTTTCTTGCATGATAAAACAACTGTTGCATGAAAACCCACACCTTTAGGATAGTCCCTAAAACTGAAACCAAAACTAAGTTAAAAGTCATTGCAAGATAAAATTCACCGCCACAACATTTCAAAATATAAAACAACTCAAAATTTAATCACAAACGGAACACAAAACTACAATTGCAACTAAATTAAAACGTCCTGTTGGATGATCGGGAATACCTCGGATGATGTAACCTACGTGTTGCTAACGGGATTTCCCACGGTCTAAATGAAAGTGTGGAACTCATTCAATTGAGTTTAGCAAATTCATCCGGACTAAGTGAATCCGATAAAAATAATGATGCCGGAAGGATGGAACCGTGGGATCTTAACCGGTGTCGTTATAATCAACTTTAAGATTTGTTTTAATCAAAATACAAGAACACTTGGAAAATTAAGACTTCTCTAAACCAAAATACTTTTCTCATCCCCTGATTTATGGTTTCTAAAACTAAACCTCCGCAACAACAAGGAACTCGGAGCATGGTGGGCAAGCACGGCCATCGTCGTCAAGCAAAACTCGAACCTACTTCAAGCAAAACTTTCCTAGAATTAAATAACCAAGCCATAGGACTTCGAGGTAGTTTGCCTAGTGCAACATAAATCCTCAACCTTTTCGTTAGGCATTTGCATTGCAAATTAAGCCCTAACCGGTCTTAGGATTCCGAGGTAGTCGTCCGATACGACAATAAACCCTCACATCTTCTAGGCTATTTGTTTGATTTTATCATACAAATATAAGTCCTAATTAATTAAAATTGGCAAGATTGAAATACTAAATAAGTATTAGGACTTTCCTAAACTCAAGCCACACGATAGGATAGTCGGGAAATTACCGAAGTTCATTTCGAATCAATGATTTCTCCTACCTTTCTTCCTTTGGATTCACAAAACAAAATGTTCCAAAATTTGATCCATTCCCTATTGAAATTCCAAAATTCAATCTTTGAAAACCTTAAACTTTGAAATTCTTGAAAGCAGAGTTATTGATTATTATCGAGAGTTTTCTTAAGTGATTCCCGTCACTTAAGATGTAATTAACTATAGGGGCTTGCCCTTATAGGGAATTTTAAAGAACCCGAGTAATATAAACCCTGTTTCGATACTTTCATATTAAGCGGGGAATTTGTCGGCTTATAAAATTGGTTCGCGGACCAAACGGATGTCACAAAACTTCTAGTTTATTTGATCGAGCCCCACCATCAAGCGATGTGTCTATCCTTAGGGATAGATATACGGTTTGTGGTGCGGTGCTCGTTTATATAAACTATTTTGGGATGTGAGATCGGTTTAATCTCATATCTTAAAACTTTCAAATTTAAAAATTATTTTCAAAGCCAAATACTACTTTCTAAATTATATATATTTAAATTAAATTTAAAATTTAAATTCGCCGACAACTTCTGTTAGGCGACCCCTTTTCAAAATAAAACACACAACCCTAAAATAAGCCGCACAATTTCTGGCGACTCCGCTGGGGACAATTCCTCTCTCCATTATAATCAAATAATTCTGCTTTCAAAAAAATCGGTAGTGTATCCATGTCCCTAATGGATCAAACTACCCCTCTTTCGTTGGAATACTATGTTCATTTCTATCTTGAACAAGTATAGCCAACATTCTCTCGGATTTAGGAGCCACTCGTTTAGACACCCCTAAACAGAGAGGTTCCGAGATCCTTTTACCTCATTTCGAGGTGGGGTGGACCCCCGATAGGTGTTAGTTTAGGAGTGATCCTTCGAGTCGGGAAGTCTTGCTTAAGACTTTCTTTTCCTTTCTGAATCGGATTCCTTACCTTCTCTACACCTTTGAACACTCCGTTCTAAATAAACAAACCCTCTAATAAGTGATTCTTTTAACAAATAATCCCTTCTTATAAATACATGAACAAAAATGAGTTCGGACTCTTTTCAATTCCTTTCTTTTCGTCCTAAAGAAAAGAAGCATAACTTGGGACCGACAACCGAATCTACCTTGCGAAATGGAAGCCCCGAAATTGATTTTCTCCTTCACCAACTGATCGGACTTCGCAGCCTATAAGGATGAGCCGCCCGACAATGGGGTCATCCGATTTGGACGAGGATTTGAAAACACGAACGTCAAGGTCTCCGACGTCTCCCTCTTTGCACCGACGAACAAGGTATCCGAAGCCGAGGAACCACCGCTCGAGTTCAACCTTAGGTCGACCCAAGAGTTTCCTCCCCCGCAAAGGGTCCCGACTAGGAGGAGTACCGCCGTCCGCAGGAGGACCGTTCTCACTACCCCCCACCGGTCTAGTTGTTTCCGCACCTACCCCGACTTCGCCAAATCAAAGGGGAAAGGAATCCGTAACTATGATAAACCCGTTACGCGTGGAGGGTACGGATCTTCTCGTAAGACCTTCTCGTCTTCGAAATCGGGTCCGGTTCGAAGATTCCTTCGCCGACAAAGACCCAAAGAAGAAATAGAAATAGAAGGATCGCCGGGAAGCCGTAGCCGCCGAGATCGCCTTCCTGGAGGAAATTCCGCAGTTGCCGTAATATACACCGTTACCGGAATATACACCATCGCTCGACTACATACCACTTTTGGGAGGAAGCAGGTTCCATCCCCTCTCCGCCGCAGAGGATGAGGAGAATGTTCGAAAGATTGCTGCCACATTACCACGACCCGCATACTACAACGATAACCGAAAGAAAAGAACCGAACTACGCCGTTTGCTCGACCGCAAACTTTGGTAGAAAAGCTAGCAAAGAAGGAAAATTGCCCCGTGTCGGAAATTCTACGAAGGATAGGACGGGTGCCGGTCAAATCCCGTCTTGGGCCCCGAGTAGAACCCGCCGTCATGATAGAAAAGCCAAGCAAGAGAATGAAGGCTAGCCCGCCCGTCGTAGTATCGGGATTACGGATTAGGGAGGATACCACCTTCCAGCATTTGGCCAACAGACCATCTGGTCCTAGACCTTCTGCTGCTAGAAGGATGGTGTGGCGTCCCACTACGGGGCAGTTGAGATTGAAACAGCAGCCCGAGAGAGAAAGTCTCGCCAGGAGGCTGGAATCTGAAGAAAGCGCTACTGCGATGAAGGGGACTCGTGAAAAAGAGACCCGACAACTATCACATGACAACCACAAAGATACACGTAAAGCTCCGCTAGAAGATGCCATGGAAAAGTCGAGAACCGACATCCGACGGTTGGCAAAAGAAAGAGAAGAAAAGTTCGGAGATGAGATCGACTCATCGGAATTCATGGACAACGAATATGCGAAATCAACATGGTTGAGACACGAGCTTCATCATCTTCTCAAGGTGCTCCTGCAGCTGCGCAGAAGAGAGGAGCCGGAACCGATGAAGAGACAGCCTTCGGAAAAGGACGACACGATCGCTCAAATGGCGAAGAGGATGGAAGAGATGGCCATAGCTCCGGCCACTCTCCAAAGTCAAGTACAACCACATAGAGAGACACCCCCGTAAGTCATTCACATCGTAGACGGAGGGAAGGAGATTACATCCGTCAATGGGGATGACCAATCGAAAAGGACACAACACAAAGTATGATCCCCGAAAAGGATATCAAGAACTTGGTAGAGCAAGCGAGTGCGAGAAGCCCTAGCACAATCGAAGAACGGGACATCCATTCGGACGGGTAGACCTTACCCAGAAGAATTCGACGCTGTCCAATACCCGAAAGGCTTCGTACCACCTCTGTTTAAGACCTTCGACGGAACCGGGACTCCCGACGGCATGTTGCACACTTTCGTGCCGCTTGTTGCAATGCCGGCGGGAGCGATGCGCTACTCTTCCGACAGTTCGTTAGCGATCCGTCGAGAATCGCCTTCGACCGGTATGCGGAATTACCCAACGGATCCGTAAAGACATTCTCGTAGCTAGAGATCCTCTTCATTAAGCGATTTGCCGGAGCTCGGCACCACATCACTATAGGTGATTTAGTGGTAGAGAAACAAAGGCCGAATGAAACTCTAGTGGATTACATACTTCGATGGAGAAATTTAAGTATGAAGTGTGAACCACAACAGCAAGAACAACATGCAGTCGGCATCTTGCTTAAAAGCATTCACGGCCCGATAGCACTTCTCCTCAAGGGATTCACTATTAAGACTTTTGAGAAGTTGTTAAGCAAGGCCGGAAGCTTGCAAGAAGAGGCGAAGCAATTAAGTTTTGCCGACAAGACGGACAAGCAGAAGCCGGTGAAGACTTTCGAGAAGAAATCCGGGATCGTTGCAGCAGTTGACAAAGGCAAACAACCGATGCAAATACCACCAGAACGGCCGCAGCAACCACAACAAAATTACCAAAGCAACCCCGGTCCGAGCTATCGATCGTCTCCGCGAGTATGAACAACCGTCTCGTCCGCAACGTACATCGAGGGAGCTTCGAGCGAGAGAATATCCGTTCAAAAATGAAGCAAGATCGAAGATGTTCCGTAGCTTAATGAAAACTCCGGATTTCCACTGCCGAGCCCAAAAGACCGGAGGAAGTCAACAAGAAAGGTGATCCCAACTTTTGCCCCTACCATCGGATGCTTGGGCACAAGATAGAAGACCGCATTACCTTCAAAAGTTGGCTCAACGACAACCTTCGGAAAGGAAATATAACAATCCCGAAGGAGTACATGAAGGAACCCCAGAAAGGAGGTTCCGTCAATGTTATCTCAACCGATCCCGTCATCCCGATAGATCCCTATGCAACTGACGATGGATGGACTACCGACTGGACGAGATCTTCGAAGAAGATTTTAGACAACATCCGAACCGCTTCGGTGCGAGCTTCAATTCAGAGTTCGAGACCTGTTAAGCCGGTACTATCACTTGCGATAGAAGAACCACCTCGACGAGGAGAAAATCGAAGAGAAGAAGAAAATTGACGAAGAAGAGGGACCGAGACTCCTAAGGCTAGACTAGGGGCTGCTTATCCTAGGATAGTTGTTTCCGATTCGGGGGAGAAATCCTCGAACCTCCGATTTTGTATGATTATCTCGCTCACTTCGGTGGGATCATATAATGATAAGGGTGATGGCGTTGGCTACGTTTTCGACTCGTTTCTAACGATTACGTAACTAGCGACAATCCGAGCGTCGATTTCGATACCAACAACAATTCTCAAATCATACATGATCTCGACGATCACAATGACGAAGAAGGCATCCATCAAGGAGGCTACGAAAGTTCAACAAGCAACGGATCTATCTGTGAGTTTCGAGGAGCTCCAGTTACGATAGAGTTAGAGCCTTCAGATTTTGAAGATAATCCGGAAGAGCCTGTCATTCCGATTCAGGAGGAGACACCGACAAACTCAATACTAGATTCAGAAGAAATTACAGAAGTCAACCTAAGAAGTGGAAAAGTTCTACCTCCAAGAATGGGTCCAAAAGACAAAGGAAAGCAGTGGTTGTTCAAGAAGAACCAACCCCGGCCGGAAGACATACCCGTTCGAGAAGAAGCCGAGACGCATGGAAACAAAGTGGACTACAACGTGCTAGCCCATCTTAGGAAACTACCGGCCAAACCGAGCATTTACGATGCTCTCATCTTATCAAAGGAGATGAGGGAAGCTCGATCGAGGCCTTACTTGATCCGGAAATTTGCTTAGCTCAAAGGGCCGGAGATTCCTTAGATGAGGTTTGCTCGTTAAAGGAACAGACGAGGTGTTACCTTCACGGACAATGACCTACTACTTGGGACGGCGCATCACAACCGACCGTTGTACATTTCGGCTCATAATTGGGAAGTTTACGCTCTCCGCAGTATTGGTGGATCCAGGAGCATCAATCAATATAATGAGTCTTCGAACACTAGCATACTTGGAAATTGATGCTCGTGAGCTCGAGGCCGACAAAATGTTATTAAGAGGATTCAACCAGTAAAGGAGAAAGAGCCCTCGGGTCAATAACGCTATCGATGAAAACCGGTGACTTAGCAAAGACAACCGCAAAATTTCATATAATCGATTCGAAACGTCGTTCAACGCTCTAACTGGGCCGACCATGGATACATGAAAACAGGATGGTACCATCATCTCTGCATCAGTGCATCAAGTACTACGATGGAGGGGAACAGTGCATCAAAGGCGACTTACAACCATTCTCCGTACATGAGATTGGGATCCATGAAGATGCAGCTTATTATGCACCGCCAAAGAAAACAATCTTCTCCAGAGATACCGTAACAAATGAAGCAAAGAAAGTTCGAGACAACGAAGAACCCGAAGTTCTAGTCCAACAAGTCACTCACCACTCCCTTCCGGAGAGATGGTGAAGGTTTCTCCATAACTCGCATCCGAGGTCGAGGCCGGGGACGAGGCCGTGGTAGAGACACTAGGACAATTGGACGAGAGGAAACCAGCCATCAATGTTGATTGGGAAGATAGTTCGAAGAAGAAAAAGAAATCAAGCAAGAAGCGAGAACAATAAGTCGAAAGAAGCCGCAATATAAGATCTCCCTCGAAGATGAAAAGAACGAAGAATACAAATCAATGTACGAGAAGATTAACCACTACGTACATATTATGACCCTAACTCCGATCCATTCTAATAAGATCGAGGGTGTGGAGGTCAAAGAGGTACGTAGTGACGGTGCAAAGCCGATCAAATTCTACCGTGGTGCTTCTTCCTCCAAAACTGAAAATAATGTACAATTCGAAGATGTCACTTCATCAGAATTAATGGAATTACCTTTTGAATGGTACTCTCCCTGTGTTCAAAATTTAATTCAACGTGGTTTCTTACCTCGACAATCGACAAAAGGCCAATCACAACATTTTGAAAAGTTATGGAATAACTCCGGTCGTCCTCCCGATTCAAAGTATGGACTCGGATTCGGCACAGTAGGGTCGGTTGACGATACCGAATTTTGCTTGGTTGTCACTTGCAAATCCAATGAAAACTCGCATGGAAACTACGGACGAACTCGAAGATTTACAAATTGAGACGCTCCACCAGAATTCGAAGAAGAAATTAAATCCACAATAGATGAGTTAACGGAAGTTAACTTGGGTACTAGCGAAGAGCCTAGACCTACCTTTGTTAGCTCCTTACTCAATAAAGAAGACTCCGAAGAAATAATCAAGTTATTAATGGAATTTAAAGACCGTTTTGCTTGGAGCTACGATGAAATGCTAGGATTAGCCCCGGAGGTTGCGTACCATAAGCTAGGAGTGGATCCTACTTCGTTCCAGGTCGGACAAGGTCCCGAAGAATGCGTCCGGAAATCGAACAACAAGTCATAGCCGAAGTTAAAAAGCTAATAGACGCTAAATTTGTCCGTGAAGAACAATACCCGACCCGGTTAGCCAATGTGGTGCCGATCGAGAAGAAGAATGGTCGGATCGAATTTGTGTGGACTTCGGAGATTTAAACAAGGCATGTCCAAAAGATGAATTCCCTCTACCGATTCCAGAATCGATGATCGATATTGCTTCGACACATGAAATATTTTCATTCATGGATGGATCTTCGTGATACAACCAGATAAAAATGGCTCCGAGAAGATGAAAAGCTTACGACATTCGTAACGCCGATCGGAGTATTTTGCTACACGATTGATGCCATTCGGATCGAAGAACGCAGAGCAACCTACCAAAGAGCAATGACAAGAATTTTTGATGATCTCATCCACAATCAAGTCGAGTGCTACGTGGACGATGTCGTCATCAAAAGCAAAGTAAAGGAAAACCACTCGTATGATTTGAGAATTGTTTTCGAACGATTAAGACAATTTAACCTTAAGATGAATCCCTTAAAATGCGCCTTCGGCGTCACCTCCGGAAATTCTTAGGATTCGTTGTCCGACATCGTGGAATTGAAATCGACCGGAGAAGATTAAAGCCATCTTAGAAATGCCGCCTCCCAAAACCTTAAAACAACTACGATCTTTTCAAGGGAAGCCGGCATATCTTCGACGCTTTATCTCAAACCCGTCGGGTAGGTGTCGGCCTTTCTCGGCACTAGTTAAAAAGGACGCCAAATTTATTTGGGAAGAGAAATGCCGAAGGCCTTCGAAGACATTAAACAATATTTAATGACACCTCCCGTCTTAGCAGCCCCAGGCCTCGGGTAGACCGTCGATACTTTACACCGCGGCTCTAGACGACTCCTCGGAGCCCCGTTAGCCTGTGTCAATGATGAGGGTAAAGAAAATGCTCTTTACTAATTAAGTCGTCGTTTACTTCCGACGGAAGTAAGGTATCCCGCAATTGAAAAGCATTGTTTGGCCCCGATCTTCGCCGCTCAAAAGCTCGTGCACTACATGCTTTCTCATAAGGTCAACTTCGATTTCGAAGTTTAATCCATTGCAATACTCGATGACTCGTCCAACACTTTCCTGCAGACTTGCCGGATGGTCAATGATATTATTGCAATTCGATATAACTTTCGTGCCTCTCGCGTGCCGTAAAGGGACAAGTCTTAGCAGACTTCCTCGCAAGACACCCTTTCGCCGGCCGAATCTCCTCTCAATGACGATCCGCCAGATGAACAAATAATGAGCCTAGAAGACCCTGATGATCGACGTTGAGAATTGTATTTCGACGGAGCATCTTCAACACACAAAGACGAAGAATCGTAAGTGATAGTGCCCGGTAAGGCAGGAATCGGGCTAATCTTTATAACACCGGAGCGGGGGATGTTAAGATACTCCTACCACTTGACAGAACCGTGTACAAACAACGAAGCGGAATACGAAGCCCTCATAACGGGATTGGAATTAACCATTCAAATGGGGATAACAGACATCAACATCTACGGGGATTCACAGTTAATCATTCAACAGATCGCCGGACAATACAGAATTTTTAAACCAAGACTCGAACAATACTTCCAGTATGCCATACAGCTGTTGGAACAGATTCCAAATGTAACGATCTACAAAATTCCTAGAAAAGAGAATGCTTTAGCAGATGCTTTAGCCCGTCTCGCAAAAGAATTTGCCTGTTTGCAAGATGAATCGGTGGAAGTGTCGATTCACGGACGTCGAGTCCTATCACAACTCGACATAGACACAATACACAAATCGAAAAAGCAAAGGAATCAGTTGCAACGAAGTGATGGAAAACACAGAAGATTGGCGACGACCATTGATAGACTACCTACAAACGGAAAGCTACCGGACGATAGGTCGCCGGCCCATCGGATCAAGAAAAGAACTCGTCTTACGCATTAATAAACAACACATTGTACGTAAGGTCTTTTGATCAAATGTGGCTAAGGTGCCTAAGCGGGTCCGAGGCCCGTGAAATCGTTAAGGAGGTGCATTCAGGACTCTGTGGCGCTCACCAGTCGGGTCCAAAAATGAAGATGAAAATTAAAAGACTAGGGTACTACTGGCCCTCGATGATGACCGACTGCATGAAAATCGCCAAGAGCTGTCACCAATGCCAAGTGCACGGAGTGGTTCTACACCAACCTCCAAATGTGCTACACCCGACAATTGCGTCGTGGCCGTTTGAATGTTGGGGCACAGATATAGTGGGTCCAATAGAACCACCATCTTCGAAAGGACATCGCTTTATTCTTGCGGCTACAGATTACTTTTCCAAGCGGGCGTAGCAGCTCCACTTAGAGAAGTGAAAGCACACCACGTGCTACAGCTTTTCAAGAACCAAGTTGTCTACCGGTTTCGGAGTGCCGCGCAGATCATCTCGGATAATGGGTCGGCATTCGAAGCACACAAATCAACAATTTTGTCAGGAGACACGGAATCGATTGGCGATACTCGACAATTTACTACCCAAGAGCAAACGGTCTCGCTGAGGCTTTTAATAAAACTCTCGTTCAAATCTTAAAGAAAACCTTGGACGATAATAAGAGAAATTGGCACGAGAAATTGTTAGAAGCCTTATGGGCCTACCGGACAACCTTCGAACTCCTACTCAAGCTACACCTTACGCTCCGGTGTATGGGTCCGAGGCGATGTTACCTTTAGAGGTTCAACTTCCTTCACTCGAATTGCGAGCTGCAAACAAGATCATGACAGAAGAAAATGCCGTACTACGACTCGAAGAATTAGAAAGCTTGGAAGGGAAAAGACTTGCGAGCAGCAGCAGAACTTAGAACTATACCAAGCTAAGATGGTTCAAGCTCATGACAAACCGGGTCCGCCCGAGAACCTTCAAAGTTGGTGATTTAGTTCTCGTTCTCGAGACCTATTCTCGCACACCGCAAGATAGGAGGAAAATTTGAACCCACTTGGGAAGGACCGTTTGTGGTTGAAGCGATATACTCGGGAGGTTCCTACCAGCTAGTGAATTGCCGGGGAGAACGACATATGCTTCCGATCAACGGACGATACTTGAAAAAATATTACGCTACCCGATGTTTCGAAGGAATGAATTCTTCATCCCTAAGAAACACGGGTGAAGTAATTACTTATGATCGGGTCCGAACTCAAAATAATAAAATGTGCTAAAATAAATAAAATCATGATAATAAAGTTTTCCTCGTTTTCTTCTCCAAATCAAAATCTCTTCCCTCATCTTATCTTACTTCATTCTCGTTAAATTTCAAAATATAAGAATAATAAAAAATGTATCTTTAAAAAACATTTTCTTAATGTTCTTGTTCTTAGTACAGCCCCCGATCCTTTTCCTTGTCTTTTCGCGAGGAAATGTCGAACGGGTGGTTGGTCTTGAACTTTAAGAATGGCGTAAGCCTCGCACTCGATGAAAAGAGGGTGAAAGATGGAGCGATAATCGAGATTGACTCGCATTTCGCACCAGCAGGCCTACGATACGAGGAAAGTGACCGGGTCCCGCTAACCGAGAAGAACCGCCCGGACGGACGGTGATGAAAGTGGGTGGCCCAAGCCACCAATCCAACAACAAGAAAAGAAAAGCAAACACCGAAGAAGATAAGAAAATGAAGTCCGTAGTCACTACAAGCGGAGGGCGGGCTTGTCGCCGCCGCGCCCGCAGAGATTCAAGAAGTTCGGAGGGCTACTCTCACGGCCCACGCAACGAAGAAATAAGAATCGCCGTATCCGTAAAATGTTAACAAAACTAGCCGCGGACCGGCGCGACGAGACAATCGATAATGCCGGCACTCACATTTCAAGGACACCGGTTCACCAGGAACTCCGAAGAAAGGAGGCCAGCTCCTAGAATAACGTAAAGAACCGGGGAAATCTCCGGAAGATCGAAGAAAGAAGGCTACCACGCCACCGGATAGAACCACCAGGCAGTGCATGACCTTGTTGCGAAGCAACCCCGGGGATGTCCCGACGGACATCATCCTCGAGGAGCCGAGGTATGCAGGGGAACGTGAAGGGATTGAACCATATATCCCACAATATGTCACAAGGCCTCGCCATCCGCAGATCATTCCGGAATACGAGCCGGAGAGGATGCAAAATGTTGAAAAGAAAACTTTCAAATACTTCGAGAGAATTAAAGGAAGAAGAATCAACATACTAGAAGGCCTCGAGCTACACACCGACGTATTCTCGTAGTATGAACAACAGACAAATCGTGGATTGTATCCGGGATTTGAAAAGAATGGGCCGAGCAGCCGCCCGAGGGAAAACACATACTCGGAACCCCGGAGATGGATGCCCGGAAAGGAAGAATCACAATACAATGCGGATGCTTGCTACAACTTCGTCGAAGACGAAAGGGAAACCCACCGGGATACTCCGTCATGGGCAAGTAGATCCGATGTCATTAGTCATCAAGAGAATGGTAAAAAGATTGATAACATGGAGGGTACCGCCGCGGATTGCATACCCAATAGCCGCATTATCAACATCTACAAACAAGGTGATCGCATACCCCCACATATTGATCACCACGGCTTCGTCGGACCTTTCGCACGGTCTCTTTCTTGAATGAGTGCAACATCATGTTCGGATCCGACCTCCGGATAGCAGGCCCGGGTGAGTTCCGAGGGCCGATAAAGATACCTTTACCGGTGGGTTCCGTCATGATACCGCAAGGTAACGGAGCGTATATCGCAAAGCATTGCATACCGGGGTGCCGATGGAGCGAATCTCGCTTACTTTCGTGAGGATGGACGACAAAGAAATACCTTACCATTTCCAACCGGATCCGGAGCTAGAGAACCTCCGGCCTTACGAGCCGTGAGTTACATGGGAAATATCACACCTCCAATGTACATCCAAGTCGGCATCCTTGCCAAGGATGGCTTGGAAGGTGATGTTATTAACCATGTACCTCACTATTCGGACATGGATTTTTGACGGATGATTCTTTTGATGGATCGACAAAGATCATACACGATCCGTTTTGAGTCTACATGGATTGTATGAAATATATTCCGGATCGAGTTGTACGACGTATTTTCAACATGATTGGAATGAAAGTGACCATGTCACGTTTTTGGCCTTCACCTCTTTTAGTGCAAATTGATTGGGAAACGCCATTAAAGTTAAATGAACTTCGAACAAAGAACAGAAAAGAAATAAAAAAAAGAGAATAAAAGAAAACTTTCTAAAAAAAAAAAATCTAAAAATGACAAACACCAAGTTCACATGAACATTAAATAAACAACAAAATAAAATTTGAACCATTAAAAGATAAACAAAATCAACACAAATCTCAAATTTCATCCTTCCGAACTTCAAAGTCAAATTCCATCCTTACAAATTCCAAATCAAATTCTCAATCAAAATCTAAATCCACTCCCGATCAAGTTTCAAATTTGATCTTCCAAATTTCAAATCAAATCTTAAATCAAATTTCAATCGAGTTCAAACTCATCCTTTTAAATTCAAATTCAATCTTTCCAGATTCTAAATCTCTATCAAATCTCAAATCCGATCTTCTAGATCTCAAATCAAATTTCAATCGAAAATTCAAATTCAACCTTTTGGGTCGAGGATTTTACATCCAAGACTGCACTGCTTTAGGATTCTTTTCCTACTGCACTGAAGTACATCAAATTCAAACACTTTTGGGTCGAGGATTTTACATCCAAGACTGCACTGCTTTAGGATTCTTTTCCTATTGCACTGAAATACATCAAATTCAAACTTTTGGGTCAAAGATTTTATATCCAAGACTGCACTGCTTTAGGATTCTTTTCCTACTGCACTGAAATACATCAAATTCAAATTCAAACTTTTGGGTCGAGGATTTTACATCCAAGACTGCACTGCTTTAGGATTATTTTCCTATCGCACCGAAATACATCAAAATTCAACTTTTGGGTCGAGGATTTTACATCCAAGACCGCACTCGCTTTAGGATTCTTTCCCTATTGCACCTGAAATACATCAAAATTCAACCTTTGGGTCGAGGATTTTACATCCGAGACTGCATTGCTTTAGGATCTTTTCCCTATCGCAATGAAATACATCAAATCAAATTCAAACTCTTGAGGTTAAGGATTTTACATCCAACACCGCATTACTCTGAGATATCTTCTCATTGCAACGATTCAATCTAATCAATTCAATTTTCTTTCGAGGTTGGAGATGTTACATCTAAAACCTCAAAATCCCAATTTTCATTTCAAATCAAATCCCTCAAATTAATTTTGACAAAACTTCAATCTAAATTGAAACTCCAAACTAAAATTTAAACTCACACATCAAAACATAAATTGAAACAAAATAAAATCTAAATCGAAATTCCCCAGGTCATGTGATTTGGGATTTACCTCCTTTTCCTTTCCCTGCCGAGAGTTCAAGAATCTCCGGTTCCGGAGATATACTTGACACTCCCCAGCCAGAACTCTTCTACTTCGTCCTAAGTTCGTCACTTGGACATCTCGTGTTGGTTTTTTTGATCGCTTCGGTCAACACCGATACGCGCGGTGTGCTCCGTCAGCTCACCACACCTATTGGGGGTCCATTTGTTGACCTCATTTTCGATGAGGTCTTCCCTTCTTCTTTTTAGTGCTTAGGATCTAGCCTTAGGCTTTTCCTTCGACTATCTTAGAGGACTAGAATCGGGACCCGCCTTTTAGAAATTTAAACCACTTCTAAACTCCCCGCAAACTCCACAAACTTGACCGTAGACCCCTAATCACCTAGAGGGTTGAAATCAAATATGGAAGTTTAAAGGATGAGTTCCTATGGGACTCTTTGGCCTTAGACCGCCTCGGGTGGCCCGGTCTGGTGAAGGGGCTGACTTACACTACACTTACATACTACATTTCCACACACTTCCTAAAACCACACCCATACTCAACTTAACCTCCTGACTCATGTAGATGATTCACATGGATGGTCCTTAACCCCTAAGCCCTTGGCTAAGAGGGTTAGGAACAACATAGTGAATGCCTCAAATGAGTCCCTTCATGGCTCATAGGGGCTTGATATGGTTTCATGGCTCAACCAAAATGATTTCTTTCCACCTAAATTCACCCAATCTCCAATTTCCCAAATTTTCAATTTTTGACCCCCGGACCCTACACCCGCTTAACTCTACCCAAAACCACCGAAATTACCCAAATTTCTCAAAAAAAATTTCCAAAAAATTTCCAAATTATCCAAAATTCTCCAAAATCATTCCCAAACATTTCCACATCACTTAAATTGATCATCCATACCCAAAAATACCAAAAATTCCAAGAAAACCTCCCAATACCCTCCAAATACCCAAAATACCCCTCTTGGCCAAAAAATCCAAAAATTCAGAAAATTCCCAGAAAATTCCAAAGAATCCCAAATATTCCCAATTTCATTTTGTCCAACTACACCATGGGCCAATTTTGTCAATTTACCCTACTTTTGTCAAAACCCCCAAATCGACCCATTTTAACCCTAAGTGAACCCAATGTCAAACCAAACCTACCCAATTGACCCCAATTTTGGTCCAATTCAATTCTAAACTTCAATTCAACATTCCTAATACCAATTTAGACCAAATCCAAGTCCAATTTGATTGACATTTGGATCCAATTCCACTTTCGACCTTAAGGCCCATTTTTCGACCTAAGCCCAAACCTAACCCAAATGAACCCAAACCCCAAAAATCAAAGCCCAACCAAAGTCAAAACCTCTTTGAAACACTCCCATAAACACTTCTCAACAATAATTCTACATCAATTTCAACCCTAGCCCAACATTGGCCCAACTTGGCCCATTCGGACCTATATTGGCCCATTCACCAAAAGAATCCAAATCCAACCCAATTCAAGCCCAAACTACCCAAAATTTGCTTCAAGTTACTCATGACACATCCATGAGCTAAACCCAACAATTATTTGGCCCAACCTTTTACAAAAATTTTCATCCATGAACACATTCATAAACTTAAAAGCCCACTTCCCTTAAACCCTTCTAAAAGCCCATTTCCTCCAAAATTCAAAAGCCCAAATCTACCCTAAAGCCCACATGACATCTCCATTTGTCATCCATTTAATTAAATCCATTACCTAAGTCCTAAAATCATCATTGAATTATTCCAAATGAAGCTTCATCCAAATTCCCATCAAATTACCAAAAATTTCTTAAAACCCATTTTTATGAAATTGACTCAACTTTCTCCAAGCCAAAGACAAGCCATGCAAGCCATTGACAAGCCACATGAAGCCATGGGAGGCTTGACATGTGACCATGCCATTAATGGTAAAAGGAGGGGCTCCTTTCCTAATCTTTCATTAAGCCTTTTTACCTTAAGCATGTCACACACTAAACCATGTTTAGCCACCTCATCATGGATAGAGACCACACCACTCTCTCTTGGCCGACCCAACCGATCCTCTCAGCCCAAAATCGAGCCATGGGGAGGTGAACCAAGCCCAAAAGGTGAGTTGACCCATTTGGACCCAAAATAGGCTCATCCCCCATTCCATTTCAATCCAACTCCTTTACACATGGCAATTGCCAATTGATTGCACAAGCCTCCACCCCGACCCACCCGAGCTTGAGGGTGACTCGACCTCGGCCGGCCGGCCACTGTGCCGCCGGAAAACACCATGGCCGAGAGCTCACATGTGATCCAACATTGAAATTCTCACTTGCCGAGCTGCCCCTCGCCTAGTGGTCACCATGGCCGTTCTTCTCCTCACCGGAGCAGCCGATCCCAAGCCCTAACTCCCCCTGGGAGGCCCCTCAGCCAGCTCTATTTAAACTCCACCCCTCTCGGCCATGAAAGGAGAGAAGCACAAACCTTGCCAAAACTCTGCCAAAATTGTTCCAGACCCTCTCCACCTTTAGAGCACTTGATCCCCAGTGAAATCCCCCGCCATTTCTCCTCCGTAAGCTCGATTTCGCAGTTGAAATTCCACCCAAAACCAGGACACTTCTCCACAGGTGAGCCAATCCCCAAATTGATTGGCTCTACACCTTCACCGGACCGAGGGAAGGTGTCCACCATCAAAAGCCCTATCTCCGGGCCACCCGGTTGCTCCAGCCTCCAAGCTTTGTGATCGGGCTTGGTCGAAATCATATCCGGACAATTCACTGCGACCGGGAGACTTCATCCGGAGCTTGCTAGGACCCAATCGAAGGTGCAACAACTCTCGCAGTGAAGCCACACTTCTCCGAGCCAAGGTATGAGCTAACTCTTCATCCCGAGCTTCGAAGATTCTCTATTTCAAATGCCTTAGTTTCAATGCATGTTAACCGTATAGATGTGTTCGTCTCTTCGAGACGAATCCATAGAGTATAAGAACGTAAAAATCCATCGAGAATCGAGTGAGATCTTAGGGATTTAGTGTGGATGGCTCTCGGGTGAGAACACTTGGGGACGATGAACGGATGCGCGTCCATTCAATACACGCGCGGACGAACGGCTCGGATGGCGTCGGACCGAGAAACGGTGCGAGAACCGCGGGGCCGGGCTGTCGACTCGGATGGCGGCGCCCGATCACGGCGCGACACGTACCCCTTCGGAGCTGCCGATGTTTCGCTGGCGCCGCGTGGATAAATAGAAAAATAGGGTATTTTCCGATTTATTTAATTCCCTAAACTTCAAAATTCATATCTCCGTGTAGAAAAATCATAAAAATAAAATAAAAATACCCTCTTGCTCGAGTGAACGAGAGGAGAATAATGTGGAAAAGAAATCACTTAATTTCATCAAATATTTTATTTTTTATGATTTATTTACTCTCTGCATTGTTTTAATTCTCCATGCATGCATACAATTCACCATGGCATGAGACCATAGGGCTTTTGAAGCCTACGAACTTGGGAACATTCCCTGAATTTTCCAAGGTCGGAGAGCCATCTCTGTGAAAAGTTATTTATTTTTCAAATGCATGTTGCTGTTTTGAGTATTTTAATTCCAGTAAATAGCATGTTGTGAAATAAATTCTAGGAAAATTTGGTGATGTTCCTTATGACCAGAGAATCCTAGGAAAAATAGGTTTTGACTTAGTTCATTTAAAACAGCCCTAATTGGCTTAAACACCCAAAATAGGTCTTTAATTAATTAGAGTTAACCAGGCATCAAATTGACTTGAAATCAATTCTCCACTGACCTTTAGGATCAGAGGAACCCACCATAAAAATTTGAAGTCAATTGGACTTGGTTAGCCCCACTAATTGGGTTGATTAAGTCACTTAGCCATTTTAAACTTTGAAAATTCATAACTTTTAAAATACTTTTTAAAAATTCACCAAATTGGTTTTGGAGCCTCTCTGATATCAGGGGAACCTAAGAAAATTAAAATTTCAATTTTCTAAAAAAGTTGATTTTTAATAATATTTTAATATTTTTAATATTTAAAAAATAATAAAAATCACAAAAATAATAAAATTCACCAAAATGTCACATTTTGAATTTTAATCACTTAGGAGCAAATCCCACATTTTTCCTAGGTCTATTTAGTGAGATATTGAATTTTAAAGCCCTAGGGTAATTTTTAAAATTAAAAAAATGTATTTTCTAGCATTTTCACTAAAATAATTATAATAAATCATAGAAAAATCAGAAAATTGCAAAATTTGTTTCTTTGGTTTCTTTGATATCAGAAAGATTTTTGAAAAATATAAAATCCATTTTTCAACATTTATTTTATTTTTAAATTAATTAACACTCCAAAACTCAAAATAATTATAATAAAAATAATATAATTCAAAAAATCACCAAAATTGGTCCAATTGCTTCTCTGGTCATTAGGAATGTCCCCTAATTTTCTTAAGGACAGAAACTTTCCTTTGGTCATGTTATCAAATTTTCCTTGAAAATCTCTATTTTCCACCAAAAATAATTATATAAATAAATTAAATACAGAAAAATCACATTTTCTCCTCTCATGTCTTTATTGACATATGAGTGAAGTTACATAAAAATTTCAAATTCATTTAAGTTTAATTTAGTGAGTTATGAAATTATTAAGCTTAAAGGGTAAAATGGTAATTAAACTTTCAACCCTTAATTAAAACTTTAGGTTTAATAAAAATTAACAAGTAAAATATTTGATCCTAATCTGGTTTGGATGATTGAAATTTAAATAATTAAAGGGTAGAAACCCATTAAATAATTTTAAAAATGATTAAACTTTAATTAAATAATAGATTAAATTTGGAAGAATAATAAAATTGGAATTATTAAAATAAGGGATCTTTATTAGGAAGAGATTTATTCTTTAATTTAAAAATCCCTAAATTAATCATCTCATTAATATTCAACTCTTAATTAAAATGATAATTCAAATTCAAAATATTAAAAGACTTAATCATTAAACTAAAGTCAAATTATTAAACTCTTTTGAAATTTCAATTAAAATTAAAGATAAAGTAAATTAAAGATAAATTAAATTAAAATTAAATTAAATTTAATAATTAAATTAAATTAAATTAAAACTCAATTAAATTAAATTGAATTAAATAATTAAATTAAACTAAATTAAATAATTAAATTAAATTAAATTAAATAATTAAATTAAATTAAATTAAATAATTAAATAATTAAATTAAACAATTAAATTAAATTAAATTAAATTAAGCAATTAAATTAAATTAAATTAAATTAAATAATTAAATTAAATTAAATCAAATCAAATTAATTAAACACCAAATCAAATTAAATTGAACTATGTTAAACTAAATTAAAACTCAATTAAATTAAGTCGAATTAAATATAACATCACCTAAGACATAAAGAATTCAAAATAAATGAACACTATTCCAAATTTAAACCCTTTAACTTAAATCAAATCATTTGAATACTAATTTACCCTTGAAAGCTTTGATTATTATAACTCCTAAATGGAACATCAAATGAAGTGTTACCTCACTCATAAGATATTCAAATGTCTTAATTCACTTGAGCGAGTTAACAAAACTTGAAAACCTCGGACGATTGATTCATTTATATAATTAAATTCGTTTGGACTTAAAACAATCCTAAAAATATTGAAAAGATGTTTAAGATTCTTCTTAAGCACTTCCTCAATATGATAGGATATTTATAAGAACAATTGGACTTAATTGTTCTTTGATGAAGAAAATCGTCCTCAAACAAAAACACAAAGAACCTAGACGTCATAGGAGTTGATTAAGCTATAGGATTAGGAATTTGGTAGAAAACCATAACCCTTCCCTTAGCTTTACCTAGGAACTTGCTTAAATATTCTAATTGTGTTTTAAGTGCGGCTTGGGATGACGGGAAGACCCTCCGGGTACGCTTTTATTTTATTGCGATTTATTTTCTTGCAATTTACTTTATTGCAAATGCACTTTACTTTTCTTGCATGATAAAACAACTGTTGCATGAAAACCCACACCTTTAGGATAGTCCCTAAAACTGAAACCAAAACTAAGTTAAAAGTCATTGCAAGATAAAATTCACCGCCACAACATTTCAAAATATAAAACAACTCAAAATTTAATCACAAACGAGAACACAAAACTACAATTGCAACTAAATTAAAACGTCCTGTTGGATGATCGGGAATACCTCGGATGATGTAACCTACGTGTTGCTAACGGGATTTCCACGGTCTAAATGAAAGTGTGGAACTCATTCAGTTGAGTTTAGCAAATTCATCCGGACTAAGTGAATCCGATAAAAATAATGATGCCGGAAGGATGGAACCAGTGGGATCTTAACCGGTGTCGTTATAATCAACTTTAAGATTTGTTTTAATCGAAATACAAGAACACTTGGAAAATTAAGACTTCTCAAACCAAAATACTTTTCTCATCCCCCGATTTATGGTTTCTAAAACTAAACCTCTGCAACAACAAGGAACTTGGAGCATGGTGGGCGACACGGCCATCGTCGTCGGCAAAACTTGAACCTACTTCAGCAAAACTTTCCTAGAATTAAATAACCAAGCCATAGGACTTCGAGGTAGTTTGCTCTAGTGCAACATAAATCCTCAACCTTTTCGTTAGGCATTTGCATTGCAAATTAAGCCCTAACCGGTCTTAGGATTCCGAGGTAGTCGTCCGATACGACAATAAACCCTCACATCTTCTAGGCTATTTGTTTGATTTTATCATACAAATATAAGTCCTAATTAATTAAAATTGGCAAGATTGAAATACTAAATAAGTATTAGGACTTTCCTAAACTCAAGCCGAAACGATAGGATAGTCGGGAAATTACCGAAGTTCATTTCGAATCAATGATTTCTCCTACCTTTCTTCCTTTGGATTCACAAAACAAAATGTTCCAAAATTTGATCCATTCCCTATTGAAATTCCAAAATTCAATCTTTGAAAACCTTAAACTTTGAAATTCTTGAAAGCAGAGTTATTGATTATTATCGAGAGTTTTCTTAAGTGATTCCCGTCACTTAAGATGTAATTAACTATAGGGGCTTGCCCTTATAGGGAATTTTAAAGAACCAGGTAATATAAACCCTGTTTGATACTTTCATATTAAGCGGGGAATTTGTCGGCTTATAAAATTGGTTCGCAGACCAAACGGATGTCACAAAACTTCTAGTTTATTTGATCGAGCCCCACCATCAAGCAGTGTGTCTATCCTTAGGGATAGATATACGGTTTGTGGTGCGGTGCTCGTTTATATAAACTATTTTGGGATGTGAGATCGGTTTAATCTCATATCTTAAAACTTTCAAATTTAAAAATTATTTTCAAAGCCAAATACTACTTTCTAAATTATATATATTTAAATTAAATTTAAAATTTAAATTCGCCGACAACTTCTGTTAGGCGACCCCTTTTCAAAATAAAACACACAACCCTAAAATAAGCCGCACACAAATAAATAGGGAGATATTGTTTATTGGGCATAGAATTGATTATTTATTTGAGTGACGGACTAAATTCTAATAATTTAGTTTATAGAAAGGGAATGGGTCACTAGTAGGGCTGACCATAGCTATCCTTGGATATCTAGAAGTGTGAGCCTAGATTAACTCATTCTACTAGTAATACATTCTGAACTGATCTATAGATTAATCAATGTTCTTTATACTATCGAGCGAAGGTAATGAATAGAAATGCTTCTATTAGGCACAATACCATAATATCAAGTTCTCCACGAATGATAATTATTCTGAAAAATCTTGGATTAGTTGAAAATAAGAAAGTTGTTTTATTTATACTTTCATTAACCCTTACTTTATTGCTGCTTTATTTACATTTAGTAAAAATTTCATTAAACCTAAAATTTGATTTTTGAAAAGAAATAAAAATTATAATTACTTTTAATTTGAAAATCTATTAATTCCTTCAATCAATCTTACCTTAATCTTCCCTGTGGGATTGATAACCAAGACTCCAATAGAGCCCTGTATTACTTGAAACGATATGTATACTTACGTTTGAAGTTGAGACTTTACGAAATTATTATAAATATATAAATATAAGTTCATAAATTCTTACAGTCGTAAAATGTCGGTTCACTAACATTCCCATAATAGATAATCTTATTAATATAATCCATAATGTAGTAATGACTTCCACTCCCTTCACCTCAATCTCCTCATGTTTTATAGTGTTTCTAGCCATCCATATGAACCACATTTAATGATAAGAGTATATATCGACAATATGCTTTGATATGTTCCTATATTTCAAAATCAGTAAGAACTGTTGGAAATTAGATAACCTATTAGTAGGTGGTTGTATACTGAACACATCCCCCAAGGCCTTACAGTTGACTTTAGAATAACAAAAAAAAACATAGTTAAAGCTCTCCTCCTCTAACTTGTGCCAATGACAGTGAGAAGGGAGTCTTAACCCTTACAGTTTCAGCATATCCTCATATGGCAGCATAAAATAGTAGCATCTCCTAACAAAGAATGAGATAGAAGGTGATAATAGCATACATGAAATAACCTTATCCCAATAAATAATCACCTAGGTGTGTAGTATAGCATAGATAGGTTTAGTGAGAGAGAAGGAATTATGGCCTTTAGTAATCACTGAATCTTAAAGAGATTTATCTATTGGAATCTTGGAGAGTATGTTCAGTGTTATGGTCCATTAAATGATTCAACATATCCATATTCCAGCCATTATATAGCCAAGAATCCACAACTTTAACATCATTCCTAATAGCCACCTCATTGTCCATATGACAAAGATCCTCCATGAACTAGTTATCCCTCTAGAAAGAAACATTACATTCTCCAAGATTTCAATAGAAAAATTGCTCAGTCAATTCACGAGCTTTCAATAAAAGAGGGTTGCAAACCTTTGAAATATTTTCCATGCATATATTCAACCAACATAGAGCTTATATCTTTGAAATTAATCCAATGCTTAATGCAATTATTTTCAGCAAGGTGGTGAAGTGCATTAAAGCCCAACTCTCTAGCATAGAGAGGTTTACAAAGTTTCTTCCAGCTGGCTCAATAAGTACTTTTACTCTCTCTAGACCACAAAAAATTGTTAAAACATCTTTCCAACGCATCTTAAGTGCTTGATTTAATTTTAAGAACTTGTAAAGCATAAAGTGAAAAAGAAGTTAGGATTATTTTAAGCAACGTGATTCATCCCCCAAAAGGATAAATAAGTATTAGTCCAATCAAAGAACCTGTTTTAGAATTTTTTCCACAACATCATCAAATTGATTTTCTTTCATTCTCTCTTAAACTAAATTAACCCCACGTACTTAATAGGTTAAAAAGCCACACTAGAACCTATGAAATCTTTCAGCCATCAAACCAAGTTGTTGCTAGCATATTTTCCCAATAATGGTTAACATTTATGTTTATTTAAAAACATACATGAGACCTCCTGAAACTCTAGCATATGGTAAATTTTCCTCACCACACCTTTACATGCATTTAGCGTCATCGGTGTATGTTAGGAGACTAAATATCACCTCGGATCTATGTTTGTATTATATGTGGGGGTGGATTCTTTGCAATTGATTAACAAGTATAAAAAGTAATCAAAATTTAAAATTAACATAGTAGGGGAAAGTAAATCACCTTGCTTGATGCCTCTTTAAGAATTGAAGAACCCATGAACTTTACCATTAATAAGAATATTATAAATATTGTCTTTAACCATCTACTGATAAGATTACAAAATTTCACATGGAATCATCTACCTTTCAGCAAATTCAAAATAAATTCCTAAATTATACAATAATAAAATTTTTTATAATTATTTGGATGTAGAATTTGCAACCCGACATTTCTTATCAATATCATAGATTAATTTTTGACCATGTGAAATTTTATCACTATTGCTCATACCTTTAGTAAAAGCTACCTGATCAGGAGTACTGAGAGTTGGAAAGTGAGGTTGAAGCTTTGCCACAATAATTTCACAGTTGATTTTAGATATCACAATAGCATGGCAGATCAGTCAAAAGGATATCAACTGATTTTCTTTTTAATTTTAGCAATAAGGATAATATCAGAAGTAGTGAATTATTTACTAGAACCCTAAAAATGTTTTGAAATGACACAATTACATCTAATTTCACCACATTCCAACATTTTTTTAAAAATCAGTGGAGAACCAATCTGGCCCAACAATTTTATTATTATTAATAAAGTTTAACGCGTTCCATATTTCCTCCTCTCCATGCACCTCAGCCAAGCTAAGGTTTTTAGTGTACCTTCACTGCTCTTTAAATAAATCCTTATCTTGGGAACATTCTAGTTATCAATCTGGCTAAGAAAATTACCAAAATAATTACCTTTACTTTTATAATGTCCTCGAAATCAATCAACCAATTGCTTTGCTCATTTTGAATGCATAGAAAGGCATTTAATCCTCTTTTATTTTTAATGTAAGCATGAAAGTATTGAGACATTTTTTCCCCATAACTGAAATGGATCGGGACTGATTTTTGTTTAAGGAAGGCAACATCTCATTTAATGGTAGTAGTCAGCTTCCGCAAAGCATAGACAACTCATCGGCAACCAACTCCCCTATAGTATCAATGTTCTCCAATCTACACACATGAGCCACATCTTTCCTAGCTTGATTATGTATGTCACCAAAACTTTCCTAACTCCACTCCTGAGTATTTTTCAATATTTATATGAAATCTCCATAATTTAAACCAAGCATTACCAAATTCAAAAGACTACCAGCTGTCAATTACAAAAAATAAGAAACCAAAATTATTTGATCAAGTAATTAAGTATCTAAAAGGAGAGTAATTAGTCTTATCAAGAAAAGAGACGTTGAGAAGAAGTGGTTTGTGATCAGAGCCATTTATAGCAAAATGTTGGATAGTAGGGAACTAAAAAAAGAAAGTCATTCCTAGTTAGAAAGAATAATGTCCAACCTCTAAAGGACTCTCTCTCTCTTCCAATTAAAAACCAAGAAATGTAACCAAGGTTGAACAACCCAGCTTCGATCAAAGCCTTATTGAACCTATACATTTATTTTGGTCAAATGCTCTACCATCCTTTTTATCTGAGTTACAAATAATCACATTGAAATCTCTACCAAAAATCTAATTCTCCTTCAAAAAAGATCAAATGTGAATTAACAAATTCCACAACCCCTCCATAGTTGAATAAATACTGCATAGACAAAAGTGCCTCACCTGCACATGAAGCAATTGTGGGTCGTCAAGCATTACCAACACCAGAAGCTCCTTTTTTCCAAATAGCCCAAATTATGTTATTCTCATTAAGAACACAGTTATAATGTGCCAACTTATTAAAAATCAGTTCTTTTATTCACAGTGACAAGTAGTTCCAAAATTGTTGCAAAACAAAAAATTTTATAATTCCTTACAAGATTTTTTAGTCTATCAAGGTTAGAAGGATTCACAATTCTCTTGATATTCTAGATTAATAGGTTAATCATTATGAGTTGAATTACCTTCCCTAGTCCTTGTAGAAATGGACGTAGTTCTAACATCATCAACCAAAAAGGAATTCGCATTAGAGATAAAATTATAAGCTTTCTAACCATTTCAAGTCCTGATCCCCCATCTTTTTCTTTCTAGTTTTTTGTGCATTCCATTCTTCCTCTAGATCATGTCAAATAGTAGTTAAGGCCTCTTCAAGTGTATTATTAGAGCCAATTTCCCCAACCTCAACCTTGGGACATTGAGTGACCCTAGGTAAATGCAACTCTCACCTTTATTATGTAAAGGTATATCATCATTGTTATTAGGATCTCCACCTTTTTCCTCATTGAAATGGTATATAATTTCCACATCTCTAACAAGCTCACACTTTGTGTCTTCCTCAGAAGCATCAATTCCCATGCTTCTGCTACTATCATCTACCATTATATTCCAATTTGCAACATCTTTAATTTTGTTTTGAGATTGGTATTAACCAAATTATGCACATGAACCTCATCTTCCTTATGCATATTCAAAATTCAAGTTATAGCACATGACATTACTGATCTATAAAAAAATACCTATTTCTTTATGTCTTAATTCTTATTAATTTCTAAGGATATTATGCTTTAATGAAAGGTATTTTTTATGTTTTTGATGTAGGTAATGTAAAAAGGTCTAAAAAGGAAAAAGGAGAAAAAAGGATAAAAAATGGAGCAAAATACAAAAAGTATAAAAAAATATGGCCTGGCGCCTAATCGCCAGACTCGATACAAAAACTATCAAGTTTTTTACAACGTTTGATCAGTTATTTTGACGGAGTGAGCTGTTATTGGACATTCTAAAAGAGTGGCAGTTGTTCCTTGATAATAGGACATGTGATACATTGCATTTGGACGCTCCAACGGTTTTAAACGTGAAGAGGTGCGAGCCAAAGTGAAGAGGTGCGAAGAACTGGACGCGGTGTCCGGCGCCTAGACGCCAGACCGACCTTCTAGAAGATTCATTGAATGTGGACATGTTTTGAAGAGGTGCCTCGAGGCAACCCTTGAAGCCTATAAATAGGGGTCCATTTCTTCAGAAAACGTGCCCCTCCCATTGTAACCCTTTCTCTTATCCACTTTAGGATCTCTCATCCTTAGAGAGATAAATAGAGAGAAATTTAGGGCCACTTTTGTTTTGTTTAGTGAGTTTATTTTTCAATTTGTTGCATATGGAGTTCATTACACTGTAGAGTCAGTAGGAATCAGAAGATCTGTAGAAGAAATATTTGAGATAAGTATATTTTTATATTTAATTCAAAGTTTAATTATCATGTTTTGCTATTTATTTTCAATGTGTTCTGAGTAGTTAGTTTACTTTCTTCCTTCAATTATGAAGAGATGGATAAGATAATATAAAGATTCGATGGAGAATTGAAATTCAAAATATTTTCAAAACATTGTGATGACATTGATACCTGGTCTTACTTTACTTTTTAAATTGGCCATTTGAATTGTTAAAACCTGTTGAAAAGTTTTGAGACCTTGAAGGAGAAGAATTCTTAACTTGTAAATGTCACATGAATCCTTGGGTAGTCGAAGGTCATGTGCGGGCTATTCAAGGTGAAGTACAAATAAGTAGGAAGATAAGATTTAAAGGGCGTAGAATTGATAAGTTTTTAGAGTGACATACTAAATTCTTATAATTTGATTTATAGATTAGGAAAGGGTCACTAAGTAGGGCCGACCATAGCCACCCTTGGACATCTAGAAGTGTGAGTTCAGATTAACCCATTCTACTAACAATACATCCGGACATATTCCGTAAATTAGCCAATGTTCTTTACGCTCTGGATCAAAGGGTAAAGAATAGGAATGCTTCTATTTGTACAATACTATAAATCAAATTCTCCAACGAATATTAAATTATCTTAAAAATCTTAGATTAATTGAAGGAAAGAAAGTTGATTATTTTATATAGATTTCATAAATCATTTTCTTATTATTATTTTCTTTATTTGCATCTAGTAAATTAATAGTAATTTATAATTAAATTAAAAGATAAAAAAAATATATTTTTTTTTTATTATTTAGAAAATTTATCACTATAATTCTTCCCCGTGGGATCGATACTGGGGTCTTTGTTTTAAAGTTCTATATTACTTGAAACGAGACGTATACTTGTGTAGTACCCCTAGTGTGTACAAATATTTTCTAAATTTACATCATATTAATTTTATACACTAGCCGCTATTTAAAAATTGAGTCAAAGTTTTTGGCTATCTTTTGGAAGCGAATATTACTGTGTTATTTGCGGTCGGGTCAATTGCCCGTTTAATTGCTTAAACACTGTAAAATTGCTATAATAAAGAGGTTTTTGTTCCACAGTAAATTTTTGGCAGGCGTAAATCCAAGCATAATCTTCCTCCCCACTTAATTGAATCAAAATATATCACCCATCTAACAATTCCACCTTCCAGTTTCTAAGTCATTGAAGCTTTCGAATGATTTCAGAATTTCTTCCATCTTAGTATGGCCGTAAAGAAATTTCACCACCAATGAAAATTTACATGGGACACACAACACAAAAAAGTTTGATTCAAATAGAAAGATAAAAGGTTTACTCTTTTTTCTACTGCATTTCCTCACGAAGGGTTCAGCACCACGACCTTCCAATGTATCGTGATAAGCTTGTAGAAATACAATTTTTAGAATCAATCATTGATGTAACTGATTGTTGAGTCACAACATTAGAAAACAAAGGCCTCACCATAAACCACTAACAATAAGCACCAGTAAACCAAGACCAATTAAAACTAAAAAAAGGGAATAACAAACACGATAAAATAAAAATCATACAAAAAACTACCAAACGAAAAGACAATCAAACAATAACCTCGAAAAATAGAGGAAAACTACAAACAACCGAAACCTACAAAGATGCCAAAAACCACACAACAATAACTAAGAAAACCTAATGGAAACCCATAAAACGAGAAACGCAACAATAAAAAGCAAACAAAGCTCTCATTGTATACCCACCGAAGTCCAAACCCAAACTGCACGGGAAGAAACAGCGAGGATGCACATAGAAAGAACGTAAAAAAAAGGGAGAAAAAGGCTAAGCAGGAAAAAAAACACTCAGCAACAATAAATGCGAAACCACTGAAATATAAAATAAAACAAAAGCGAAGAGCACAATAACCACGCAGCCAAGGTAAGGAACCACAACAAACAACAAGGTAGAGCAAAAAAGCAAAGGAAAAAAGGTTTTGATTTCACTATCCAAAGTGAAAAACAAACAAATCCACAAAATAGGAAGATCTATAAATGCCATAAATCCAGACGGAAAGGCCACATAATATACTAATCCAAAAGTAACAGGAGAAACAGCAACACAACAAGCAAAAACTAATAACAGTGAGCAAAGCACAAAAATCACAAATGAACCAAACCGTCTGATTCACAGAAAAACTCAAAAAAAACCACAATACACAACCACCGAAAGGAGGAAGAGATAAACAATACAAAAGCAAGACCAAAAAAAGAAAAACTATGGGACAAGAGAGATCTCACCATGAAAAGCCCATTCACTTGGGAAAGGAGCAGTCGTGACTTCCTACGTGTGAATAATAAAAAAGATTATAAAAACGGAGAGGGAAGGCCGATCCCTAATGCAAAAGGAGAAAAAAAATTACAACTATATCTACCCCTAAGTGTTCCACCTCCCGACGCAAGCAAAAATATATATACACATATATGCATATACTCGAAGGAAATAGAACACGAAAATAGAGTATAACCAATGTATAACTCCGAACACGAAAATAGAGTATAACCAATGTATATATCCACACAAAAAGCCGTGCTGCATCTGAATAAAGCTGAATCGAAAGGGAAATCGTTGAAAAATGTCCGCAAGAAAAGCCTGCGCCCGATCGACTTTTAGCGCGGTAACTCCAGTAAACAGGCCGAGAAAGCACAAAAACTAGGAAAAAACTGTTAGCCTTGTGTGCCGTGCTCGTCGTGACCGACCAAAATGCTGAGCGAATAGGACCTGCAGCAAGTATAGATAACCTGTATAGAAGCAAATATAATGCCAGGAATTGCCGCAAGAAATGAGTGCCGAAAACCACCCCCCCACCCCCCCCCCCCCCCCAAAATCTGGAGGGACTACCAAGTTAATGCACCCAACAAATATCTTAGAAATAATATATATATGGAGTTTCGAACCCCACCCCACATCCCAGCAACGTAAGTCTCTCAGCAAGAAATCGTATGGCATCCCTAAATAGATCAGAAAAGAGAACCACAAAATAATGAATATAGCTGAAGAATAAGGGCCAGTTCATCGCAGAAAAAGCATATTCCTGGGCAAAATCATAGAATTTCTGGGCATCAAACACAAGCAGGCAAAATTCCAGATACTGGGAGTAGAAATACACACATGTTTTGCTTCCTTAGTTTAAATTTATTGATAGGTGGGTTTGATGTTTAATTACTTAGTAATTTACTTTGTTAGATATTAATATTAATATTGGCATTATATTTTTTTATGAATTAATTAATTAATTGATTGATTAATTTTATGTTAAATTTGAAGTTTTAATTGGTTTAAAATCTTTTAAAGCTTATTAAATATTTTATGGGTTAATTTTACTTTTCTAAAATATTTGAATATTCAATTATTTAATTAATCAGTATTACTTTTTTAAATTATTTAATTTAATTTTTTAATGTTTTTAATTATATATTTTTGTAAATAACTTAAGGTTTCAATTATTTCTAATTAATTGATTAATGGTTTAATTGTATTAATGATTACTTAATTGATTACTTATTACATTAATTATGATCAAGTGATTATGGTTTAATTAGTTTTTGTTAGGTTGTGTCTAAACAATTAATGACTTAAATAGGAGGTTGTCGACATAATTAATTAACTAAAGTCATTGATGGTTTTGTTAATTGGTTGATGAGTTAATTAGTTTAATTTAGTAGTTAAAATAAACTAATACTTAATTAAATGAGATTATTTTCATCCATATTAATTTAGTTTAATTAAATTTCGGTTTTAGGTAGGATTAGTGAATTATAAGGAGGTAATCTAAGTGAAAAAAACATAATTAGGTTTTATTTTGTCATATTAATTTAGTTTAAGAATAATGTGTAATTGACATGATAAAATATGGAAAATGAAAACCATATGTATTTTTATCCAAAATTCCCACATTTACACATAAATATCAAGAAATTCAAAAAATTTCACATAGAACACCAAAGGCCTTTCGGTTTTGGCATGGAAGATATGAAACATGTTCTATTTCGTGGAACAACAAAAAATTAACATTCGATGCAATTGAATAAAAATCCTCTCAATTTAAAAAAAATAGTTTTGATTAAATAAACATATAAGAATTTCAATTACTTAGAGTAACACCATAGGAATACTCACATATGCAATTAACATCAAAACACTAAGATCAATGCATGAAACATGGGTTAGCATTTCAATTTTAGAAAAAAGAACAACGAAAATTAAAATTTATGTGTACGAACATCTTTAAAACATAAATCGAATGTCTCATAGTTTGACAAAATTATATGGAATAAATTAAAATATTTTGAAAAGACTTGACATATTATAAAGCTAAGCATGTAAAGATATGAAGATAGATTGGAATTTTAAATTCATTTTGTGAAACTGATAATTGAGCCCATAAAACTGACGAATATACTTGGATTGTTCTTACTTATTGTATTCTTCAACTTGAGACCTCCTTTATTTGATGTTGCTTGCCTTCTTGTGCTCTCTTTGGTTTAATGAAAGAGGGCTCTCATTTTGTTGGCTTGAAGGAGGAAAGGAGAGGGATGTCTTATTTTAGGTGGATTAGAAGAGAGAAATTTGAAAGAGGGGGAGAAGAGGAAACAATAAATGTGGAGAGATGTGGGTTTGAGGGGAATTTTTGTCCAAGTAGTGTAGGAGTGAGAGGTTTATTTTGATAAAAAGGGAGTTAAGAGGGAGTGGATGGATAGGATTGAAAGGGGGTTTCATAATTAAAATGGTTGGCCACAATTTGAAATGATGTGGAGGAGAGAGGTAGAGGTATGTGTCGTAAGATACACATGGGCCAATGGGATTAAATCCTATGGATCTATGTGGTGGCTTAATAAGGAGGTTCGGATGGGAGAGGATGGAGGGCTAGGATTTTCATGACAAACTTGTAATTTTGTAAAAAGAGAGGGTATTTGGTAATTCAGTAAAGTTAGTTATGGTAGCTATGGAAAAATATAAGTTTAGCTCAATTAAAGAGGAAGAGATAATAAATCCAATGGTACAAATCATTACAGAAAATGAGTTCTCTAGCTCAAGATATATGCCTTTAAATTGGATAAGTGGTTAAAGAGATGGTTACAGAGTGTTTGGGATTTGATTATGACCAACATTTGACTTGAGCTCATTTGGCAGAAAAAAATAAAAATTAATTTAATGCTCCAAATGGTTTTGGCTAATTCAAGCTCAATAAAGATATGATCAGTCCTATTCGGCCCAGCCCACAATTTGAGAAAATATTGATTTTTGGGGAAAAAAAAGTGATTAGATTTTATTTGTCTAAAATATTTACTTTCAAATTTCAATATTGTTGAATCCATATTTAATTTGAATTGATTTTAAGGTAGTTTTAATCAAATTATCATTTTTTATTGAAATTACTATTTTCTCTCTCCTAGTTTTTGAAGACTAAAAAGGTCCCCAAACCATGTTTAACACAACTATTGTCGAGTCTCAAGCCCTGGATGTGAACTGCGGAAAGTTGCATAAGTTAGTCAAAAACCAGCATAAATTTATGAAAAAAATTATGACATGAGTCATTTTAATCATTGTGTAAATGATAAGGCATCCTCTAGAGGGGACATGTTGCATGGTTTAATTATAATGAAAAGTGTGCAAGGGCCGCTACACTGCACTTGGGTATAGTGTCAAATAAGCAAGGGTTCCCTCATTACGGATGGATGCAAGTAAAGAAGTTAATGATACTAATATTAGGATAAGATATTTGAATATAGGTAATCTCGCATGTAAATTAATCGAATTAATTGATATTATGATTCATAGTAAGATAAATATCTTATGTATTCAAGAAACAAAATGGGTTGGAGAAAAGGCTAAGGAGATTGATAGTTTGAGTTGTAAACTTTTGTATTCAAATAAAAGTGGTACTATAAATGGTGTAGGTGTAACTATATACAAGAGTTTGAAAGATAATGTTGTAAAAAGTAAAAGAATTAGAGAAAAAATTTTAGCCCTTAAGATTATTATTGATACTAAGAATTTTAAAGTTATAAGTGCTTATGCCTTTCAAGTAGGATGAGATATAGGTTCCAAAAAAAATTCTGGAACGATTTAGAAGATTTAGTACAAATGATACCTCTTAAAGAAATAATTTTTATTAGAGGAGATTTAAATGGATGTGTCGGTAGAGTGGTAGAAGATTTTAGAAATATTCATGGAGACTATGGTATTGGAGAGATTAATGAAGTAGGAAGAGCTATATTAGATTTTGCTTTTGCATATGATTTTGTTATTTCTAATACTCTATTCAATAAAAGAGTTGATCATATTATTACTTATAAGATTGGATCTAATAAAACACAGACTGATTATTTTCTTATGAGAAGAAGCTATTGTTAATAATGTAAAAATTGTAAGGTCATTCCATGTGATAAATTAATTACCCAACATCAATTATTAGTCCTGGATTTTAAGATGAAGATTTGTAAAATGAACAATGACCATTATCATAAAATTAGAGAGAGGCACTGAAAAGACACAAATAAAATTATTTTTATGTAAATTACCAAATTTTGAGATTTTGGATGGTCATCAAGAAGCAAAGTCTATGTGAGATAGAGAAATAAACACTCTTACCTAAGTGGCAAAAAATGTAATTGGAAAACTGAAAGGAAAAATTTTATAAATAAAAATAGTTGCTAGTGGAATAAAAATGTGCATAAAAAGAAAAAATATAAGAACTTATGTTATAAAAATTGAATTAAATGTAAAAGCTTAGAAATTGAGAAAATATTTAAAATGACTCAAAGGAATTCTAAGAGAACAATCTGTGACGCTAAAAATTTCACTTTTAGTGATCTTGATAATATATTAGATACTAAAGCTGGTGAAAAATATATGTATAAAATGGAAAAAAAGAGAAAAGTAAACTAAAGATTTAATTCAAGCAAATTGTATTAATCATGAAATCAAAGGGTTCTTTTCTTAGAAAAAGATATTCAACATAAATAGGTGAGTTATTTTAATAAACTTACAGTGAAGTTTCTTAAAATATGTATGACTTTAGGGATCTTAATATTTCTAATAATAATAAATATTCACTTTTTTACGTCACATTAGTAAAAATGAATTTGAGGAGGCTTTAAGGAAAATTAAGGGCAGAAAGTCTGCAGGACTTGATGATATCCTAATTGAAGGTTGGTAATATGTAGGAGATTTGGGAGTTCCTGGCTTACTAAACTCTTAAATACTATATAAAAAATAACATGATGTCCGAGGAATTAAGGAAGAATTTTTTAGTCCCCATTTTGAAGAATAAAGGGGATGCACAAGTGAGTCCAAATTATAGAGGACTTAAGTTGATGTGTGTTGACCTCATTTTTGGTGAGGTCTAAACTACCTCTTAGTGCATAATATCAAGCCATAGGGTTTCTCCTTAACTATCTTACAATACTAGAAATGGATCCCACCACTTAGAAATTTGAACCACTTCGTGGCATTTCTTGAAATCCTACATGGATGGTCACTGAACCGATTTTTGTATTTCTAAATACAAGAATTTGTTACCACTGCTAGAAAATTTAATTTATGGCAAAGGCGCGAAACACTTGACCCGGAATAACTTGCTATATAGATGTGTACCAAATTTTAATTTATGGCAATAGCATTAAATAAAACTTGATTGCTTATCGAATGCTTAGGCCGTTAGTGATTAATACTTTTTAAATATATGTTTATATAGCAAAATATAATTTTAAAAGAAAATATTTTTATATACTTTTTGGTACTTATGCAAGTATACGTATCGTTTCGAAGTAATAAAGGGCTTTGAAACAAAGACCACTAGTATCGATCCCACGAGGAAAAATGGTAATAACTTTTTAAATATTGTATTTCAAAATCTTTTTGTATTTTAATCTAACTATAAATTACTTTTAATTTACTAGATGTAGATAAAGAAAACAATAATAAGAAAATGATTATGTGAAAACAATATAAAGCAAATAACTTTCTTCCTTTCAATTAATCGAAGATTTTTAAGATAATTTAATATTCGTTGGAGAATCTATTTTATGGTATTGTGCCAAATAGAAGCATTCCTATTCTTTACACTTTGATCCAGGTGCAAAGAACATTGGCTAATCTACGAGATCGGTCCGGATGTATTGTTAGTAGAATGGGTTAATCTAGGCTCACACTACTAGATGTCCAAGGGTATCTATGGTCGGCCCTACTAGTGACCCTTTCCTTATCTATAAATCAAATTATATGAATTTAGTCTGTCACTCTAAAAACTTATCAATTCTACGCCCTTTAAATCTTATCTTCCTATTTATTTTCACTTCACCTTCAATAGCCCGTGCATGGCCTTCGACTACCCAAGGATTCATGTGACATCTACAAGTTAAGAGTTCTTCTCCTTCTAAGTCTCAAAACTCTTCAACAGGTTTTAACAATTTAAATGGCCAATTTTAAAAGTAAAGTAAGATCGAGTATTAATATCATCATAATGTTTTGAAAATAATTTGAATTTCAATTCTCCATCAAATTTTATATTATCTTATTTATCTTTTCATAATTGAAGGAAGAAAGTAAACTAACTACTCAGAACACATTGAATATAAACAACAAAATATAATAAATAAACTTTGAATCAAAAATAAAATACTTATCTCAAATATTCCTTCTACAGATCTTCTGATTCCTACTGACTCCACAGTGTAATGAACTCCATATGCAACAATTTGAAAATAAACTCACTAAACTAAATAAAAGTGGCCCTTTATTTCTCTCTCTATTTCTCTCTCTAAGGATTAGAGATCCTAAAGTGGCTAAGAGATAGGGGATGCAATGGGGGCACACTTTTTTCTGAAGGAGTGGACTCATATTTATAGGCTTCAAGGGTTGCCTTGAGGCACCTCTTCAAAACATGTCCAAATTCAATGAATCTTTTAGAAGGTCTGTCTGGCGCCTAGGCGCCGGACACCGCGTTCACTTCTTCGTACCTCTTCACTTTGGCTCACACCTCTTCGCAATTAAAACCATTTTGGAGTGTCCAAATGCAATGTATCACATGTCCTATTATCAAGGAACAACTCGTCGGTCTTCTAGAATGTCCAATAACCGCTCACTCCGTCAAAATAACAGTCCAAAAGCCGTCAAAAACTTGACAGTTTCTGTATCGAGTCTGGCGCTTAGGCGCCAACTTCTAGCGCCTAGGCGCCAACTTCTAGCGCCTAGGCGCCAACTTCTAGCGCCTAGGCGCCAACTTCTAGCGCCTAGGCGCCAGGCCATAATTTTTTATAATTCTTGTATTTTGCTCCATTTTTGCTCCTTTTTCACCCTCTTTCCTTTTTTGGACCTTTTTACATCCCCTACATCAAAAAAGACAAAATTACCTTTCATTAAAGCATAATATCCTTATAAATTGATAAAAATCAAGACATAAAAATAGGTATTTTTTTCATGGATCAAAATCCCCCAAACTTAAATGTTACTTGTTCTCAAGTAACCCTTTTTACTATATAAAATGTATAACCTTTCGAATAAAAGATAAATATTTAAGATTCCTTATAATTTTTTATTTTATAAAGTCTTTAGTAAATTATTAACCCAATTTCACTAACTAGGTTTGATTTTAAGAATTTAAAGAATATTCAACTGCAAAATCATTAGATTTCAAATTTTTCTTCCATTTTGAAAATAATAGAAGTTTATTATATTAAGTTCTCATAGATTATTTACAAGAAAAAGATCTTCTTGAAACACCTTTCTTAAATAAAGATTCATGCATAAAAATTAAGTAAAATATGTAACTAGTTTTCCTTCTATAAGATAATTCAAGTGAAGCCAATTTTTTATTAGGCATTTCCTCAAGCTTCTCATCTCTTCTCTTTTCTCTTTTTTTTTTAACTTATAGAGAGGATTACTATATCTGGATAGCCTGTTAATGATTTTGAACTTCACTATCCTTAACTTATATTTTCCAAACTTATACATTTACACTTAATTATTATAACATGAATAAAAATTTAAAAAGTTTTTCAATATTTTCTTTTTTCAAGTGATAATTTTTTATTACTTAATACTTCTAAAATTCCATTATTTCTACCATGAATAGAAAAATTCTTTAATCTTATTCTTCTTTAAGTTAAATAATTCTATTCTTAAAATCAATCAAAGTTATTAAAATTTTGGTTAAGTTCACTAAATTGTTTATAATTTCAAAAATAAAAGTGATCTTAAATAGATTCTTCATTCCTTAAGTTATGTTAAAAAGTTTTTATTTTAAGAAAATATTAGCTCTTTAAGGATAAATAAAATTTAAATTTGAATGTATTTTCCCTTCCCCAAAACTTAATTTTTGGTATACTATGAAAATTTGAAAGTATGAGAGAAAGAAAATCATAATTTTAAAAAGGAAATTTTTATAAGTATGTAAAAATGATCTTAAAAAGAAAAATTTACTTCTACGATGAGATCGAATAAAGATAAAATTGAAGCGAGTATAAAAAGTAAGCGAAGCTAATTTTTATGATTATACTAAATTTAAAACAAAATAAAAGCGAGCAAAATTACTAATTACTAAATAGTCGATTGAAACAAACATATCATAAATTAACTCTAATCTCAGTCTCAAACACAATATACTAAGAATATTCTAACAACAAAATCTTAACACTAATCAATCCACACAAGTACATAAACAAATCAACATACATCAAACATCAAACTAAACAAACAAACCAAACAAAACAAACTAACAACAAAGTAGAACAACATAGAGATCTATCAACTACTAATCACTGGCTGAAGCCTCATCATCATCATCGTCACCAAAGGAAAACTCAACATCCTTAGGATCAACAAATGGTGTGAAACTAGGAAAAGTAGGGAAACTAACATCATGCTCAACCTTCAGAAATCTGATGAGGGCTTCATCATACTCAGCATCATAGCTACTCTTCCTCTGGGTATAATCAAATAAATGATCAAGTTTGTTATCAATAGTATCAACCCTGCAGTGAGTTTGAAATAACTCCTGCTGCTGCTCTATAAACTGATCATGCATTGACTCCCAAAAACTCAATGGTGGCTCAGCAGAAGTAAAAGATCAGGAAGTAGAAGGTCTACCTGGAGTAACTGATCATGCATTGACTCCTCTGAAATTTCTGCAGTGACTCCATTGCTAATACATAATTAATAAATCAGAGATGGGAATCTCAGTCCAACAGAAGTGCTGGATCTCGCAGTAGAATCCACAGAATCATAAATAATACTGCCGACATCAATAGGCTTCCTTTCCCGAATGCGGTAGTTTAAGATCGCTCGATCTCTAGTCACTTCACTCAGGTGGTTGGAAGGTAACAATCTTGCAGAAATAAAATAGTGTCATGCTTTAGAAATACCATTCAACTTAGAAGATTTGAAATTTACCCTTTTTCCGTTCTTGATCTTCCAAGATTCAGTACCGTCAGTCAAATAAGAAATGATCATATCCAAATCTCCCTCAGATGGAGATAATCCAGAATAGTGGCACACTATAGTCGGTGGCAGGCCATAAAATACATTGATTCTTTCAGGAGTAAATCCTACTCTGACACCTCTGATAAAAACTTCATAATCTTCGGCATCTAGAAAATTCACATAAAACTCTCGAACTATAGGGATAACAGCAACAATAGTGAAATAACAGAATCGTTGCCAGTTGTGCACAACAATAGTGCTTTCAATCATATCCCCCGAGTGATAGAAACTTCGTTCTGAAATGAAATTCCTCGACGTCGCAAATTTGTGGAATCGAAAATGCGCAACCGCAGTAGAAAATTTACTGCATCGAAGTTGTCTCGTGCCTTCCCGCGTTTAGATTTCGGAACCATCTAAACGTGAAAGAAAATAAGAACAAATTTAGGAATAAAAAATTTAAACTCTTTTTAAGTTTAGAAAACTTAAAATAAGTTTAAAAATCCATAGAAATCAATAAAAATCAAAATTTTTTCAAAATTTCGGTTCTTAGCAAAACATAGGGAAATCTATGGTGAAAATCTAAAATAAATGGTTTAAAGTGTAGATCTGACCTTGAGACGAAGAATTCAAGTGGTTTCGCGCCTAAATCCTTGATGTTCTGACCTCAAAATGGATTCTAAAAGCTGATTTTCGAGAAAAATGGAGGAAGAAGAAGGCTTAGGCGTCGATAATGGCTTTTAGGGGTATTTAAGAAATTTTTTGGGTATAAACCGAACCGGCGCTTAGGCGCCGAATTCTGGCGCCTAGGTGTCGAATTCTGGTGCCTAAGCGCCAGACTCGCCTTTCACAAAAAATTATTTTTAAATTTAATTTTCCACCAAAATTCATAAATTCAACTTCCAATTACTCACATTAGAATAGGGCTTCAGTTTATAACTTCCAAAACATTTTCCAAAAATTTTAAAAATTAAATATTAAATCCACCAATCAAACATAAAGTTTAAATCAAACTTCACTAAATTCCATTTATAATCTTCAATATTGGCTCAATATATTCCAGATAAGTATCATACTTGATTCAAGTTCCTAATACACAATCAAACACAACAATTTCTAAGCAAAACAACACACATTGAACATGAAAGCAAATACACAAATACAATCGATTCACTACATAGATATGACGACTCAACAAACCAGATAATAACGATCTCATTACCAGAATACTCTAATCTTCACAAGGGAAATTGTGTATTCCGCTTGGAAAGAACACTAACGCGATTGGGAAATCAGTAGCCGTCTTTTCATCAATCCACTTGTTCTTCGCAAACATTTCAACTTGAGCTTCTTGATAAGCCACAAAATGATCAAATTAAAGTTTCATCTGTCATTCCAGATGTTCAATTTGATGAAACATCTCATGAAGGCGATCTCCAATGCTTTTAAACTCTGCTTCAAACTTATCCAAGAGACTAGAAATTTTCTCTAAACTTACTGCGATGAAACCATTGAAGTAGGGTTGAGGATCCTTTAAGACCTTATCCCTAGCCTCTTCTCCAAGATTTCTTCCTTCCATTTCTTCAAAAATTTCTCAAATCTCTCAAGAATGAAGTGTAATGGGCGTTACTTTGATTGCTTGATGGTTAGGGATGAAGATGGGTTAATTTAAAGGTGAAAATCGTGTGAAAAACTGAAAATTTTTTGTTTTTGCACGACAAAGTAAATGTGTTGCTTAGGCGCCAAATCTGGCACCTAGGCACCAGACCTATTGATACATAGTTTAACTCGGGCGCTTAGGCGCCAAATCTTGGCGCCTAGGCGCCAGAACTATGTTCAACTCTGTTTCGCCTAATCGTCAAATTTCAAAGTTTTGTTCTCCAAGATAGGTAAATTATACTGGTAAGAGTAATCTTAACTCAATAACACTAATTGTAAGCAATCATAATGAAGGTTAACTTGATCTCCTTTTTACTCATATTTAGAATAGAGTGATCCAATTTCTAAATCTTACATATTTCAAAATAATCTTCATCTTAAGTCAACAAAGACTTATAAGCATCAAATTTTTCTAAAGTAATATAAAATTAATCAAGATCGAGGCATAACCTTACATTAAAAACATAAAAACACTCAAAACAAAAGATAATTATGGGTTGCCTCCCACAAAACGCTTGGTTTAACGTCGTCAGCCCGACTTAAGTAAATCTTTAATCAAGCTGACTCAATTCATAAGCCTCTTTATAAATAATTTTAATATCTCCCAAAGAAGACTTCAATCTTAATCCATTTACTTTAAAAAAAATTTCCTGTTTTCAGGTCTTTAATATCCACAGCTCCATAATGGTATACTTTCTCAATTATATAGGGTCAAAAAACCTTCTCATATTTTTGTCCTAATACAGCTCCAATTGTAAAATCACTTGCATCACACATTAATTCAAAAGATTTATTCCAATTAGGTGCAACAATGATAGGTGCAATTATTAGTTTTTCTTTTAGAATATTAAAAGCATTAATACATTCTTTGTTAAATTCAAATTTCGCATCTTTTTCCAATAAATGACAAAGAGGTTTAGCAATTTTAGAAAAATCATTTATGTATCTTCTATAAAATCCATCATGACCTAGTAGGTGCTTGCAATTCAATAATAATTTTCACTTTCGCTTGATCTACTTCTATCCCTTTTTTTGAAACTTTGTGACCAAGTACAATGCCTTTTGTGACCATGAATTGACATTTTTCCCAGTTAAGAACTAAGTTTGTTTCTTCACATTTTTTCAGAACATTAGAAATGTTTTCCAAACAAGATTCAAAAGAAGTTCCAAAAACTGAAAAATAGTCTGTGAATATTTCAACTCCTTTGTCAATTAAATCACAAAATATTGACATCATACATCTTTAAAAAGTTGCAAGTGCATTACATAAACCAAAATGCATTCTTCTAAAAGCAAAGGTTCCATAAGGAGTTGTAAATGTTGTTTTCTCTTGGTCCTCAGGAGCAATAAGTAATTGATGATAACCAGAATATCCATCCAGAAAACAGCAATATTGGTGTCCAGCTAGTTTATCGAGCATTTGATCCAAGAAAGGTAAAAGAAAATGATCCTTTCTAGTGGCGTTATTTAATTTCCTATAATCAATACAAATTCGTCATCCAGTAACTTGTCTTGTAGGAATTAGTTCATTTTTATCATTGACAATAACGAGTTACACCTCCTTTCTTCGGAACACAATGAATAGGACTTACCCATTGACTATCCGAAGTAGGATAAATAATACCAGCATCTAACCACTTAACAATTTCTTTTTTAACAACCTCTTTCATGATAGGACTTAATCTTCTTATCGGTTCAATAGCAGGTTTAAAATTTTCTTCCATTAAAATTCAATGCATACAAATGGAAGGGCTTATTCCTCTTATATCAGCAATAGTCCAACCAAAAGCTTTCTTATAATTCTTTAATACACCTAGTAATTTTTCTTCTTGATCTTTACTCAGTTTAGAAGAAATAATAACTAGTAAAGTTAACGAATTTCCAAGAAACGCATATTTTAAATGTGAAGGTAACATTTTTTAATTCCAGTTCAGGGGCTTTTTTAATTGATGGTAAAAGTATATCATTTTGAGTTATGTCTAAAGTTTCCCAGTTATCTTTAATAAAATGAGTCTCTTCTTCTTTTACTTCTTCATTTTCATTAGTTAAAAATTCAAATTTTTCTTCAGAAATGACTTTACATTTTTCTTGATAATGTTTCTCAATTAAATAATCAATTATATCCATTCGATAACATTTCTCTTTATCAGGGTACTTCATTGATTTAAGAACATTGAATTTAATCTCTTGATCATTAACTCTCATGGTTAATTCTCCCTTTTGCACATCAATCATAGCTCGTCCGGTAGCTAGAAAAGGTCTCCCTAAAATAATTGGTATCTCTTTATCTTCTTCCATATCAAGTACGATGAAATCTACAGGGAAGATAAATTTATCCACTTTAACAAGGACATCCTCTATAACTCCTTTAGGATAAGTGATAGATCTATCAGCTAACAGAAGGGTAACGGTGGTGGGACTAATCTCTCCTAAATTCAATCTTCGAAAAATAGAAAATGGCATGAGATTAATACTTGCTCCTAAATCACATTAAGCTTTTCCACAAAATTTTTCTCCGATAGCACGAGGTATAGTGAAACTTCCGGGATCCTTAAGCTTTTCGAGTAATTTCTTTTGAATTATTGCCTTGCATTCTTCAATTAATGCAACGAGTTTCAAAAGCTTCAAATTTTGTTTCTTTCTTAAAATATCCTTCATAAATTTTGCATAAGTTGGCATTTGTTCCAAAGCTTCAGCAAAAGGTATGTTAATGGTAAGTTTCTTAAAAATTTCAAAGAACTTAGAAAATTGATGATCAAGTTTCTGCTATTTAAGTCTTTGAGGAAAAGGTGGTGGTCTTTTTTTAACTTCCACATTAATAGGTATAACAGTCTGATCTTGACTAGGAGAGAGAGTTTCTTTATGTTTTTCGATCTCTTCAACCTCAATCTCTTTTTCAATTTCATTTTGCATTCTTTCTTCTAATTCCTTTCCACTTCTAAGTTGCACATCCTTAACATATTCATGTTCTTTTCCAGTTTCCTTTAGATTAGTTTCAACATTACTAGGAAGTGTTCCTACGAGTGCATTATTAATTAAAGTAGCAATTTGCCCCATTTGATTTTCGATATTACGAATAGCAGTATTTTGATTTTTTAATTAATTATTCATTTGTAAAATTAATTCTTCTATTGATAACTTTTTCTATTGATTATTAAATCCAGGAGGTTTATAATTTGGATTAACTTGATTATTCCAATTTCCAGTGGGATGAGATTGATTATTACCCCATTGTTATTGTGAATTATTCCAGTTAAAATTAGGATGATTTTTCACCCGGGATTATAATAATTTTAATAAGGATTATTTTTACTTGCGATAGCTTGTAAAGTTTCGATAGTTTGAGAATCTTGATATTAGCGAGTTATTATGTGAAATATTAATTGCAAAATTATCTAATTTTTTTGACATTGCTGCTACTTGTGAAGCTAGGATAGAAAAGGCTTCATTGTCGTAAATACTTGCCATCTTTTTAGGATTAATCCTTTCGGAAGGCCATTGAAAATTGTTATTAGCCATTTCTTGATTAAAGTGTAAACTTCTTGAATGATTTAGACATTAAAGAACCTCCAGCAGCAGCATCAATAATTGATTTTAAAGATCCAATTAAACCATTGTAAAATATTTGAATAATTAACCAATCAGTTAAAGCATGATGAGGACATTTTTTTAATAGTTCTTTAAATATTTCCCAAGTTTCATATATTGTCTCCCCATCAAATTGACTAAACGAAGTAATATCATTTCTTAATTTAGCAGTTTTAGAAGGAGGAAAATATTTAGCAAGGAATTTTTGTGTCATTTCAGCCCAAGTTTTAATAGAACCAGTTGCTAATGAGTTTAACCACATCTTTGCTTTATCTCATAAGGAAAAAGGAAAGAGTCTAAGTCTAATAGCATCATCAGAAAATTGTTATATTTAAAGGTAGCACAAAGTTCTAAAAAACTAACGAGGTGTAAATTTGGATCCTCATTTGGTGTTCCACCAAATTGATTGTTTTGCACCATTTGAATAATAGACGGTTTAAGTTCAAAAGAATTAACATCTACAGTGGGTATTTGAATACTAATATGAAGTTCATCAACTGTAGGGTTAGCATAATCCCTTATTGGTTTATAAACATTTTGATCATTAAGTTCAATTGGATTTTGTAAAGTAGCCATTTCTTGAAATTTTTGAATTTGTTTTCCCTTTTTAATTTTTCTAATTGTTCTTTCTAGTTCAGAATCTAAAGGTATTAATCCTTCAAAACCAAAACTACGCATTTAAAAAAAATAAAGCAAGGAATAATATTTTTTTATTATTTTATTTTATTTTTATATTTTTATTTTATATTATTATATTTTTTTATGTTTTTGGAAATATAAAATTTAAAAATCTATAAATTGCACCTCTTATCCCCGACAACGGCGCCAAAAACTTGACCCAATTTTTGTATTTTCAAATACAAGAATTTGTTACCACTACTAGAAAATTTAATTTCTGGCAAAAGCGCGAAGCGCTTGAACCGGAATAACTTGCTATATAGATGTGTACCAAATTTTAATTTACGGCGATAGCATTAAAAAAACTTGATTACTTCTTGAATGCTTAGGCCGTTAGTGATTAATACTTTTTAAATATATGTTTATATAGCAAAATATAATTTTAAAGGAAAATATTTTATATACTTTTTGGGTACTACGCAAGTATACGTATCGTTTCGAAGTAATAAAGGGCTTTGAAACAAAGACCCCGATATCGATCCCACGGGGAAAAAGGGTAATAAATTTTTAAATATTGTATTTCAAAATCTTTTTGTATTTTAATCTAGCTATAAATTACTTTTAATTTACTAGATGCAGATAAAGAAAACAATAATAAGAAAATGATTATGTGAAAACAATATAAAACAAACAACTTTCTTCCTTTCAATTAATCCAAGATTTTTAAGATAATTTAATATTCATTGGAGAATCTATTTTATGGTATTGTGCCAAATAGAAGCATTCATATTCTTTACCCTTTGATCTAGGTGCAAAGAACATTGGCTAATCTACGAGTTAGGTCGGATGTATTGTTAGTAGAATAGGTTAATGCAGGCTCACACTACTTAGATGTCCGATGGTGGCTATGGTCGGCCCTACTAGTGACCATTTCCTTATCTATAAATCAAATTATAAGAATTTAGTCTGTCACTCTAAAAACTTATTAATTCTTTGCCCTTTAAATCTTATCTTCCTATTTATTTGCACTTCACCTTGAATAGCCTGTGCATGGCCTTCGACTACCTGACCTGACCGCAAATAACGCAGTAATGTTTGCTTCCAAAAGATAGCCAAAAACTTTGACTCAATTTATAAATAGCGGCTAGTGTATAAAATTAATATGATGTAAATTTAGAAAATATTTTTACACACTAGAGGTACTACACGAAGTATACGTATCGTTTCGAAGTAATATAGGGTTTTGAAACAAAGATACCGGTATCGATCCTACAGAGAAGAATTATAGTGATAAATTTTCTAAATAAAAAAAATAAAATAAATTAAAATAAAATAAATAAATAAAATATTTTTATTTTATCTTTTAATTTAATTATAAATTACTATTAATTTACTAGATGCAAATAAAGAAAACAATAATAAGAAAATGATTTTATGAAATCTATATAAAATAAACCACTTTCTTTCCTTCAATTAATCTAAGATTTTTAAGATAATATAATATTCGTTGGAGAATTTGATTTATAGTATTGTGCTAAATAAAAACATTACTATTCTTTACCCTTTGATCCAGGAGCAAAGAACATTGGCTAATTTACGGCATAGGTCCGAATTTATTGTTAGTAGAATGGGTTAATCTAGGCTACACTTCTAGATGTCCAAGGGTGGCTATGGTCGTCCCTACTAGTGACCATTTCCTAATCTATAAATCAAATTATAAGAATTTAGTCTGTCACTCTAAAAACTTATCAATTCTACGCCCTTTAAATCTTATCTTCTTATTTATTTGCACTTCACCTTGAATAGCCCGCCCATGGCCTTCGACTACCCAAGGATTCATGTGATATTTACAAGTTAAGAGTTCTTCTCCTTCGAGGTCTCAAAATTCTTCGACGAGTTTTAACGATTCGAATGGCCGATTTAAAAAGTAAAGTAAAATCAGGTATTAATGTCATCACAATGTTTTGAAAATATTTTGAATTTCAATTCTCCGTCGAATCTTTATATTATCTTATCTATCTCTTCATAATTGAAAGAAGAAAGTAAACTAACTACTCAGAACACATTCAAAATAAATAGCAAAACATGATAATTAAACTTTGAATCAAATATAAAAATACTTATCTCGAATATTTCTTCTACGGATCTTTTGATTCTATTGACTCCACGATCTAATGAACTCCGGATGCAACAACTTGAAAATAAACTCACTAAACTAAACAAAAGTGACCCTAAATTTCTCTCTCTATTTCTCTCTCTAAGGATGAGAGATCCTAAAGTGGATAAGGGAAAGGGTTACAATGGGAGGGGCACGTTTTTTGAAGAAATGGACCCCTATTTATAGGCTTCAAGAGTTTCCTTGAGGCACCTCTTCAAAACATGTCCACATTCAATGAATCTTCTAGAAGGTCGGTCTGGTGCCTAGGCGCTGGAATCTGGCGCCTAGGCGCCGTACACCGCGACAAGTTCTTCGCACCTCTTCACTTTGGCTCGCACCTCTTCGTGTTTAAAACCGTTTTGGAGCGTCCAAATGCAATGTATCACATGTCCTATTATCAAGGAACAACTATCAGTCTTCTAGAATATCTAATAACCGCTCACTCTGTCAAAATAACTGATCAAACGTTGTCAAAAACTTGACAGTTTTTGTATCGAGTCTGGCGCTTAGGCGCCAGCTTCTGGCGCCTAGGCGCCAAGCCATATTTTTTTATTTTTTTTGTATTTTGCTCCATTTTTGCTCCTTTTTGCTCCTTTTTTCATTTTTAGACCATTTTACATTACCTACATCCAAAAACACAAAAAAAATATCTTTCATTAAAGCATAATATCCTTAAAAATTAATAAGAATTAAGACATAAAGAAATAAGTATTTTTTTATAGATCACTACCCAAGGATTCATGTGACATCTAAAAGTTAAGAGTTCTTCTCCTTCTAAGTCTCAAAACTCTTCAACAGGTTTTAACAATTTAAATGGCCAATTTAAAAAGTAAAGTAAGATCGAGTGTTAATATCATCACGATGTTTTGAAAATATTTTGATTTTCAATTCTCCATCGAATTTTATATTATCTTATTTATCTTTTCATAATTGAAGGAAGAAAGTAAACTAACTACTCAGAACACATTGAATATAAACAACAAAACATAATAAATAAACTTTTAATCAAAAATGAAATACTTATCTCAAATATTCCTTCTACAGTTCTTCTGATTCCTACTGACTCTACAGTGTAATGAACTCCAGATGCAACAATTTTAAAATAAACTCACTAAACTAAATAGAAGTGGCCCTCTATTTCTCTCTCTACTTCTCTCTCTAAGGATGAGAGATCCTAAAGTGGCTAAGAGATAAGGGATGCAATGGGGGCACACATTTTTCTGAAGGAGTGGACTCCTATTAATAGGCTTCAAGGGTTTCCTTGAGGCACCTCTTCAAAATATGTCCAAATTCAATGAATCTTCTAGAAGGTACGTATGGCGCCTAGGCGCCGGAATCTGGCGCCTAGGCGCAGAACACCGCGTCCAGTTCTTCGCACCTCTTCACTTTGGCTAGCACCTCTTCGCGATTAAAACTGTTTTGGATAGTCCAAATGTAATGTATCACATGTTCTATTATCAAGGAACAACTGTCAGTCTTCTAGAATGTCCAATAACCGCTCACTCCATCAAAATAACCGTCCAAAAGTCGTCAAAAACTTGACAGTTTCTATATCGAGTCTAGCGCTTAGGCGCCAACTTCTGGCGCCTAGGTGTCAGGCCATAATTTTTTATAATTCTTGTATTTTGCTCCATTTTGCTCCTTTTTCACCCTTTTTCCTTTTTTGGACCTTTTTACATCACCCACATCCAAAAACATAAAAATACCTTTCATTAAAGCATAATATCCTTAGAAATTGATAAAAATCAAGGCATAAAAATCAGTATTTTTTTCATGGATCAGTCACCAACCTCCAAACCACTTGGAAGGTTGAGACCAACATGTGGAGGCACAAAGAGGAGTTCACATAGGAATGATTGAACTTAGGGCAGCCCTGGGTGTCTTGGTCTTGGTCAGGTTTGCACACTTAAACCCCACATTTACGCTTGAATGAAATTTCTCACACACCTCAAACCCTAAGAGCACTTGCACTTAACCTATCTCTTGGATCCTTTGGGATACTCATACGGATGGTCCCAAGCCCTTAGCCTTTGGTTATGATGGTAAGGACCAACATATGGAGGATCAAAATGAGCTCTCTTATGGCTCTTATGATTTTGAGAAAGGCTTCATGGCTTGAATGATCACCTTACCCAATCAATTCCAAAATACCCCTAAAACCTACTTCCAACTAAAACCCTAAATTTTAAACCAAAATTCTCAAATTCACTCCAAAACCTCACCCATATCAAAATTGACCCAATTGCGCCCAAACCTACCAAAATTTTCCAAATTACCAAAATAACCCCAAAATGCCTAAAATTGCAAGAATTCAAATTTTACTCAATTAAATCCAAAAAAAATATTTGAAACTTCCCGCATCACCCAATTGTCCCAAATTTGCCAAATTTGACCAAATTGACCAAATTTGACCAAAATCCCCAAATTGTCCTTAAAGGCCCAAAATCCCCAAATCATCCCTACTTTCCACCAAATTGAATTCAAACTTCCACAATTTCAATTCCAAATCAAAATTCATCATGTCTAAACCCATTTGAAATCAAATTCAAGACCAATTCAAACCAATTTCAAACCCAAATTTTAAGCCAAACAAATGCCACAAATTAGCTCAAAATCTAAAATTTCCCAAACTAAGCCCCATAGCCAATTCAATTTCCCCAAATTTCAAATCTATATTGAATACCATCATTCCTAAACACAAATTTATTCAAATCCAAATCAATTTAATTAGCGAATGATTAACTTCATAATTAAATCATGCCCATCATGCATGCTAAAAGCCCGTACCTATGTTCACTTTCAAAGGACCATAACACTAAATTTAAAAGCTCAATTAGAGCCCACATGACAAAAAATTAACCCTTCATCATCCCATGATACCATGACATAACACCACGCATACCATGCATACATGACACCTTACCCAAATAGGCATTATGGCATAATTTTCCAAAATTCATGAAAATGAGAAATTCCTTTTGCATGAAACTTTTCCATGGGCTCACACATAGCATGGCATGGCTCATGGAGCCTTCCATGAGCATCATGAAATCAAAATCACTAAATTTGGCCTCATGAAAATTTCTCCTAAAATCACCCCAAATTTCTCCTAAAATCACCTAAATCCCTTCTTCTTACCGAAAGACTCTCTCTCTCTATCTCGTTTTTCTCCACTCCCTCTTCTCCTCCCAACCAAAAGCATCTCATCCCACTGTCTTTCTTCCTTGCCACTAGCTCACCTCCTCTATTCTCTTCTTCCAACTGTGACAGCCCCTAAGCACTTTCTCCTTCTTATCCAAGCAGCCATCTCCTCTAGCCGTGAGCCTCCACTCCAAACCGTGGAACTCCAATAGCAAGTTAAGTTTCTCTCTCCCTCACTATTCCATCTGTTTTACAAATTTACATGCATACCCCTCAATTCTTTAGTATTTACATATCTAATATGGACAAAAAAAGGAATTTACATTCATACCACTCTATTCTCATGTATTCAAACTTCTAACACTTTATAAAAGAGAGAGGGAGAGAGAGAGGGAGAGAGAGAGGGAGAGAGAGAGAGAGAGAGATTTACATGCATACCACACACTTCTTATGTATTTACACATATGTTTCCAAAATTTTATTTATTTACATTCCTAAAAGCGAAAATTTGTTGCAAACAACCTACATCTTACTTATTTACATGCAAACAACATAAATCTTATGTTTTTTGTCTGACAAACCATTCTCATGTACTTAATGTCTGGCACCTAAGTCTCTTTAGAAAAAAAAATGGAAAATGAACTTTATGTACACACCGCTTAGCCCTTGAACATATAGCATGCAGATTTTTTAAAATCTTAAATATTTACGTGTGTCACTCAAATAATGAATATTTATATTTACTTAAATATTTACATGCCTAAGTATTTAAACTTTAACGATTTTTTTGTACTTCGTTCAAACATGTTCAAAACTTAGATTTCGTAAATTCAAAACAATTTAAGCTTCGTAGACGACAAGTCGATGCGGCGCCGATAAGGAGAAGTAGAGAAATAGGGTATTTTTTATTTAGATAAATATATAAACTTTAAAAATGCATAACTTGGTGTAGAAAATTCCTAAAAATAAATTAAAAATACTCATATACTCAGTGAATAGTGGAGAATAATGTGGACTAAAAATTTAAAATACTATATTTATGTTTATTTTTAAATTAATTGAATACTCCATAACTTATTTAAATCATAAATAATTAAATATTAATCATAAAAATGTGAAATTTGGAGAGTTTAAACCTCTCATGCTTAGGTGTGCTCTCTAGTTTTCCAAGACTAGAAAACTTCTCTAAGTATGAAAGATCTAATTTTCAAAGTAAATCTCCTCTGTTTTATTTAAGAATTTATAATAATTAAAAGATAAATCCAAAAATTAAAAGAATGAGTTTGGCAGGTTCAATATGGTCAGAGGATTCTAGGAAAAATATAAAATTAAATAATTAAAATAAAATCCCAAAAATAATCCACATTAAATGAAATGGTTAGAGGAACTCCATATAAAAATTTGAAATTAGTTGGAGTTAATTTAATCACTAAAATTGAATTTTAAGTAAAATGATATTTTTGATATTAAAATAATTATAATAATTAAAATATAAGTCAAAAAATTACAAAAAATGGTTTTGGGAGTTCCTTATGACTAAAGAAATTTAAGGGAAATAAAAATGGAAATAAAATAAATATTTCATTTTTAAGCTATATTTTAATATTTAAATAATTAAAAATTAATTAAAAATCATAAAAATCATTAAAATATAAAAATTCACTAAAATGTTAAATTTAGCCTCTTGATCACTTAGGAGCAATTAAAAATTAATTTTCCTGATTTCTTAAGTGAATATATTAATTTTTAAAGGCTTAAAATGGATTTCCTTAATTTTGCATTAAATAATTCCAATAAATCAAAGAAAAACGAAAAAAATATTAAATTTGTTTCTATGGAATCCTTGAACTTATAGAGATGTAATAAAAATAAAAAACTTAATTTTCAACTTAAATAATATTTTATATTTAATTAATGCTCAAAATAGACAAATAATTATAATAAATAAAGTAGAACTCAAACAATCATAAAAATTGGTCTAGGTGGTCTTCTAATCTAGTGAACCCCAAATAATTTTCCTAATGATAGAACATTTGTCTTGTTTAAGTTATTAAATTTACTTTGAAAATACCTATTTTTGAATTAAAAATAATTAAAAAAAATTAAATAAATTCAGTAAAATCACATTTTCTCCTCTGATGTTTTAATTAACTCATGAGTGAATTAACATAAAAATTTTAATGTCATTTGAATTATATTGAAAGAATTATGAAGTGATAGCCCTAGAAAGGTAAAATGGTAATTATGGAATTTAAGACTTAATTAATATCTAGGCCTAACTAAAGGGTAAAATGGGCAATGAACAATATTAATTAACCTTCATGGATGATTAAAAAATAAGAATCTAAGAGGTAGAAATCAATCTCACCATTTCCACCATAAGGGTAAAAATGTAATTTCTTAAATAACTAAAACATGGAAGATAATTAAATTAAAATGATTCTAAGGAGAGCAGTTTGATTTTGTAAGATGATAACTTATGATTTGGGACCCCTAATCTAATGGTTAATGATAATTCAATATTTGATAAGGATTGAAAATATTTTAACTCAACATTTCCAAAATTGCAAATTTATCCATTAAGTCTTAAGGGCTTAGTAGTGAGCTTAGGCTTAATCAAAATGGATTAATAAGGTTTAGAAAAGACAATATAATTAATTTGAAACATTTTTTCTAAAAACACTATAAACCCAACTTCAACTAAAATTTGCTAAATTTCCTAATAATTCAATTTGCCCCTAAAGACTTTCACTCACATAACTCATAAATGAAATACCAAATAAATGTTAACCCAATCAAGAGATATTCAAAACATCTAAGTTCACTGAGTAAGAATTAAAACATCATTAACAAACCCTAATTGAGTAGGGGTGATTGATTGAATATTATGATGAAACCAAATGAACTCTATGTGGACCCAAAGCTATGAGAAAGATGTTCAGGGTTGTGCCCCAAGCACTTTCTCAATCTAATGGGTTATTTTAGAATGATAATTGGATTTCATTATTCTTTAATCAAGAAAATCATCCTTAACACACCTTAGGGACCCATCAAGTTATGAAGTAGGTTCCTAATCTCTGCTTATCATAATTGCTTGGAATGTTAAATGCTTCAACAGGTGCACCCCAAGACTGTCGGGTACGCTTTTACAATTATTGCAATTTATACTACTTTACTTAAATGTTCAAAACTTGCATGTCAAAACCTTGAAGACAGCCGTGAAATTAAGAGAACAAAAACAAAAATCAAATTCACCGCCACAATAATTAAAATATAAAACAACTCAAAATTTAATCACAAACAGAACAACAAAACAACAATTGCAACTAAATTAATACGTCTCTATCAGATGATCGAGAATCCCTCCGAAGTGGCAACCTACCGTCTAACGAGCTTCCCACGATCTAAATGAAAGTATGAAGCTCATTAAGTTGAGTTTAGTAATTTGAACTAAGTGAATCTGAAGAAAATAGTAGTGTCAGAACGAGGGAATCGTGGGATCCTAACACATATCGCTTAATCAACTTTAACGTTTCTCCTAATAAAACTTAAGACATTAAATTTAACACACTAGAAAACTTCACCTCTAAACCATGATACTTTTCTCATCCCTTCAATTTGAAACTTCTAAAACTAAACCTGCAACAACGAGGGGCTCGGAGTAAACATGGTGGGCAACACGATGATCTTTAACAGCAAGGTGAATCTACAACAACAAATTTTTCCTTAGAAATAAACAACAAGCGATACAAGTTCGAGGTGATTTGCCTGCTGCAATGTAAACCCTCACCTTATCTCTTTAGGCCTTTGCACATTGTGCAGTATAAGCTCTAACTCATTTTAGGTTTTTGAGGTTGTCGTTTGTTATGACATAAATCCTCCTATCTTCTAGACTATCTGAATGATCAGTATCATACAGATGTATGCCCTAAATAAATAAAATTACTAGAATGAGACATTAAATGAATCATTCTCAAAACATAATGCTAAACAATAGGATAGCTTAGAGGTCACCGAGGTTTCCCTCGGATCAGTGACATCTCCTACCTCTCATTCATTTGAATTCCCAAAACAAAATGTTCTTATTTTGATCTAATTCCCTTTGAATTTCCAATGAACAATCTTAAAAACCTAAACTTTGAAATTCTTGAAAGCGGAACAACTAATCTTAATCGAGAGTTTTCTTAAGTGACTCCCATCATTTAACATGTAATTAACTATGGGGGCTTGCCCTTATTGGGAACTTTAGAACTCAGGTAATATAAACCCTATTTAATATTTTGTATTAAATAGGAGAATTTGTTAGCAAAAAAATGGTTTCGCAGACTGACCCACAATTTTATATTATGATATTTTTAATTTAATTGAAACGACGCCAAAAACTTGACCCCGCTATATTATATGTATAGAATTGTAATTGTTTATGTTGTGCATGCTACGCAAGTATACGTATCGTATCGAAGTAATACGAGGCTCTAGTGGAGTCCCAGTTATCGATCCCACAGGGAAATAGAAAATTAAATAACAACTAATTTTAAAATAATAATAATAATAATTTTAAAATAAGTATACGAAAATTTGGAATTCTAAATTTAAGCGCAATAAAGTAAACTAAGTATTTTAGTTAAGTAACTTAACTAAGTAGAAAATTAATACGTATTGAAAGTGCGGAAATTAAACTACTTGCTAAATAAGTCTTAACTATTCGTAAATAGTATCTTTCCCTTGTTTAGAAATTTAAGTGATTGATGAATTTAAATATATAATTTTAAGGTATTGTGACAAATAGGAGCATTCCTATTCTTTACCCTTTGGTCCAGGTGTAAAGAATATTGACTAATCCTATGTTTGATTACCGAATCCGCAGCTAGGTCGGGAGGATACCGATCGCCACTTCGTAGCTCCCACGTTCCCTCGCCCGAGGGCTAACATCTACACTTCAACTCTCGAAACAATAGGACCGAATTGAATATTTTAGTCACGTCACACTAAAATACTCTATTCTACGCCCAAGTGATATTATTTCCCTATTTATTTGCACCCTCCTTCCAAGGCTTTTGAATTCCCAAATATCAAATGTAATTTTTACTATAGTTGATAATCAACACATTTTAACAAATCAAATGGCCGATTTGAAAGTAAATTAAGTTTTAAGTAAAAATTATCACAATTTATTAATATTTAAAAGTACTTCTATTTTTAGTTCATCTAGTCACTTAATTTCATAAACGGGGAGAAAGACTAAATTAACTACTCGAATGCATGGGAACTAAACTAAGCATGGATTTCATTTAAAGTTAAAAACAATAAATATAAATACTTATCTCAATTTATCCCTGACGTACTCCTCGCAGTTCCTTTCGACTCTTCCTTCCGATACGATAAGACTCGCTAAAAACTCACTAACTCACTAATTAAGACTAAAGACTAAAATTGACACTTAAAGACTCAAAACTGCACACATAACACAAAATAACACACACTTATAACACACACTTATAACACACACTTATAACACACTTATAACACACCTATAACACACCTATAACACACCTATAACACAAACTTAGAAGCTGAATTTCGGCTTCTATATATAGAGGTGAGCAAAGGACCAAGAGGTGTGTAAGCATCCCTTCAAAAAGTGTCCAGGTTCAATGTATCTAAGCCATTTGAACTACCTCGCCGTCGGCGACGAACTACCTCGCTGTCGGCGAGGCTTCTAGAAGGTCTTCGAACCGCGCTATCTCGCTGTCGGCGGGCTCGGTCTCGCTGTCAGTGAGACAGTTATAAATCCTTCAGAATTTCTTCCTCGTACCCTCGCCGTCGGCGGGCTCGATCTCGCTGTCGGCGACTTAGCACAAATTGCATTATTTTCTTCCTTTTTGCTCCAAATCTGCTCCTTTTTATGATTTTTGCTTTTATCACCTAAATTCTACATTCTCGCAACAAAATAAAGAAAATACCTTTCTTTAAAGTGCAATTTCATCAAATATAGGTATGAATTTCTTAATAAAATTTTCAGTGATCAAAATCCCCCAAACTTACTTATTACTTGTCCTCAAGTAATTTTTAGTACTATATAAAAATAATGATTTCTATAGTAAGACTTTTCAATTCAAATAAACTATGAATTAGATTAATTAATATCATAATAAAGTTAAATAAAAATAATTCATGTAATTTAATTAATCTTATAGAAATAAATTATTTAGTTATCGAGTCTAAGATTTCTAGCTTATTATTCATTTCAGGAATGACTATATTTAAAAGAATAATTATTTAAGATATTCATATGATAAGAAATTCAAGAAAACACTATTAGGTAAAATTCTGATCCATAAACATAAGTTTGGAAATATCTAAGTTTTTTTCTTTTTAGGTTAACTCAAATGAAGCTAATTTTTGATAAGGCATCTCCTCAAGCTTCTCCTTATTTTTTTTTATTTTTTTTATTTTTTATTTATTTATTTTTTTAAACTAATGAGGATTACTGTATCTGGAGAGCCTGTTAATAATTTTGAATTTCATTTTCATCTTCCTAAATTTGAAACTTAGGAATATTTCTTAGCTCATATATACTTCATAGTTCTTACTTCATTGATTTTCAATCTTTTCTTTTTCACTTGAATACTTAAGAATTTTAATTTTTAGAATATAGTTTTCCTTACTAAAAATAGTTTACTATATTCTTATTCCCTTTAACTAAATATTTTATTCTATTTAATTAATTAAAGCACTAGAAATATTTCATTTAACCTTTTATAATAATAAAATAAAATAATTCATATTAATTAAATTGAAAAATTTGCTATAAAAATCAATTTATAATAATTTGAAAATAGAAATTGAGAACAAGTCAATAACTAAATTTGTATTTTACTCCCCCAAACTTAAATTTTTATATCTACTCTAAATAATGAAAAAAAGGAAAGTAAATAAATCATACCTTTGAAGTTTAGGTATTTCTTTTCTTTGAAATTTTTGCGAGCTTTTTCATTTTTCATTGAACTCCGTACTTGTCGTATTCTCCATATATATATAACAATTTAAAGAAAATGCGAGGATAAAATGCGAGATAAGTATTAAATACAACAATTAAAATTAACTCTACACTACACATATGAATTACTATCATATTAAAATAATTTAACTAACACATTAACAATTTTATAACTTAAAACAATACAGAATAAAATAAAAACATACTAAAGAAAACTAACATCCTATTTAACATAAAAACAAATGCAATTAACTAACACAAAAACAAAAACTAAACTACTATAACAATTCGAAGCAAATAATCTAACAAACATCCAATGTCTCACAACATAAAGTATTGAATATTACAAACATATAAAAGTTTCCAAAATAACTTAACATCAAACAAACAAAACAAATAAAGTCCTAATCTTCTATATTGAAGTCCCAAACTATATTGTCATCCCCTCCTTGATCTGCAGGCTGAGAAGACTGAGCAGGATGATACTGAGTATACCTGGGGCATCTAGAAAGATGACATCTAAATCTCCACTCCTGTAGCAACGTTCAGCTTCATGATATGCTATCTCGTACTCGAATGTATCTGCGGTACTCACTATCATAATCATGTCTCCTCTCCGGATTATCGATCCTTTGATCAAAATGATCAAATCTTCTCCCATTGTCTCTCCAAACTCGCTCAAAACTCCTCTTATGCGGTGTCGGCTCATTCATCGGATCTTGTAGGGTAGAGGTGGTAAGCTCGGGAGGTTCATAGCTAGTAGAGGGTATATCTCTACTGGATCGAGTGAAATAACTTCTCACTCCCGATCTCCACCCTTCATGAGACTCATATTTCTTAATATTGCCGCTGTGAGTGGGTTCATGGGTTCTATCCACTCCTCATCATCTGTTGCCTCAACTCCGGAGAGTTGCGCAGTTGCATAAATCAACCCAGGATGTCCCAATCCCCCTCCACTTTCATTTCCAGTAGTGGCTAAGATATTTCTATAGATGACACTTACAATGTTTATACTTCTATTGTTCTGAATACAGAAATTCAGAACTGCTCTATCCTTTGTTACCTCACTGTGGTGATATGTAGGTAACAAAGTAGAATAAATAAAATAGTGCCATGCTTTAGAATTTACATTTAACTTAGAAAGAGGAAAATTCACTCTTTCCCGCTGCTTTATCTTCCAAACTCCAGTCCCGTCAGTAAGAAAATTTATCACATCTTCTAGAGGTTCCGGCATAGTTCCAAATGTTTCGTACTCATTTGGACCGTCCCGAACTTCATAGAAAGTGTTAATTATAGCAGTGCTGAAGTCAACCATAAATCCACGTACCTTTATTGGTGCGTCCTCTACGACGATCGAGTTAGAATAAAATTCCTTTACTACTTTCACGAAGAACTCGATCGGTGATGTAGCAGAGATTCTCCCAACCTCGTTCTTTAATGATCCGCTCAACTTCGCCTCCCGGATTCTTAAAAACTCGATTTGCAATGCACTTTCTTGCTTGAATGTTTTGAAAATGCCGATTTTGTGCTCGTGCATTGACAAATCGGTCAGTATCGTAATCTACTCGTCTTTTCTGTCGCCGAGCCATTTTTCGATCGATCTATGAAATTCACAAAAATCATCACTAAACTTCCTAATATTACTAAGGAGGCTTCCTACAACATCTAAGATCAAATTAAAACAAATTTTATAGATTTCTACCGAGTAATTCTTCCACATTTAGGATTTTTCAAAATTTTTCAATGTGGAGAAAATACATGGTGAAAATCAAAAATTTTTGCATAAGAGTGAAGCACTTACCAAGAGAAGATTAAATCCGGTGTTTTTGAGTGATGAAATCGCCTCTAAATCCGAAATTTCGTGAGCCCTAGGGTAGTTTTTGCGAAAATGAGAGGTTGGGGATGATGAATAGTGTTTTTGACTGGTCAATCAAAGTGTTTTTCGCGACCTCGCTGTCAGCGAGATTTTTCTTGCCGTCGGCGAGCTAATATTTTTCGGAACCAAAAACTCTAGGGAAAATCCGCTGTCGGCGAGAAATTTTTGCTCTAACCTTCACTGTCAGCGAGATCGATCTCGCTGTCGGCAGGATTTTTCTCGCCGTCGGCGAGATTCCAAAAAATTTAATTTCCGAAATTCGTCACTCATTTTCGTCCTTGATTTGCCTTATATTATATTTCCGATCACATCATTTATTAATTTAATATGAATATTAGCTACTGATACACAAACAAATTCACACAACACAACAAATTAACTTTAATATTGAAATCCATGAGATGTACAAATTAACATAATTTTAAACTCTATAATCAAACTTCAATTCTCCAATCCTTACTACTAATCAGCATCGCAAACCAATCCACGACACACTAAATGCTGATAAAAAACTATGACGCATATCTCAATTAAGTTTGAGATATTCAAATCATCACTCCACACATAATAAAATCTAAATCAAATCAAATAACATAAATACAAACATACTATGGAAATCTTTAGTACTACTCTTCAATGTCGAATCTTCATCTTCTCCGATATTTCCGATATGACGATGATGCACAAATAAGTTATAGAAAGGCTCGAAGGGAAACTCCGAGCTGATTCTTCAATGATCCAACCCTTCTGTCTCGGCAAATGAAGAAAGCTAGCTTCGAGTGTCCAGAATGATCAAAGTGTTCCTTCATCCTCCAGTCAATGTGATCAAATAAATCAGATATATTGTCGATTGAATCTCTCACTTTCTGCAGTTCTTTCTCCATTCCTTTAATTTTCTTCATAAGTAACTCCATTTTATCTGAAATAGGCCTTGACATAGGATTATTCCGTGAAGCTCTATTAGAGATAAATGTAATTTCATCATTATCGTCCAAAGTAGGGAACATATCCGTAGGATCAAGTGGCTTCCAAGGTAACGTGAACCTTTTCCCAAGCTTCATAAGAAACCCGGTACTCGATCGCATAATGCAAAAATAGTAGATGGGTGTCCTAGTCCGTGAACTGACCCATGCACAATTAAACCCAATGCAGACTTAACAATTATTGATCCAACATCAATAGGCAATCCATTTTGAATACAATAATTCAATATAGCGCATTCCTTCGAAACCTTGTTTACCCTCATAGTAGGTAACAATTTAGATGAGATGAAAAAGTGACGATAGCTTTGAGACAGAGATTCAAAAGTGATGCGGAGAAACTAACATACCCGTCTTCACGCATTTCCCAATCTTCCGGTTCATCAGTCAGATATCGAAATATCTCATTCATATTATATCGAGAAGGCACAAAATTTGAATAGTGACATACCGGGGTGTTTTCTATAGAGAATAATTCATTTACTCTTGATGGAGTAAACGTCACCCATCTTCCTCGGACGTAGACATTCCCATTGTTGATCGCATGTAAGTTGAGTAGAACTCTTTCACAACTGGAATGACAACAACGGACGTAGTGTAACAAAATACCTCCCGATACGCCGCGCGATCGTTTCTTCTATCTTCGTAGTGGAATTCTTTAATCCTCGATCGACAAATCCCCGTTCCTCGATAACTCTTTTCTTTACCAAAACCTTGTCAAGATCCGCCGCGCTTCCACACTCACAAATTTTCTCCGGTTAAACACTCTGAATTAGAGGAATCTAAGAATTTGGAGGCCATTATGGTGAATGGAATGAATTCTAGTGAAGAAGGCAGATCTAGAATGATTTAAGAATGGATTTTCACAAAGGAATTGGTGTTGAAACCGTCCAAATAGGCATTCAAATTATAAATAACTCATTTTTATAACTTCCTCGCTGTCGGAGAGAAGTTTCTCGCCGTCGGCGAGCTCGATAAATAAACTGAATTTAATGAACCTCGCTGTCGGCGAGTATCGACCTCGCCGTCGGCGAGATTCCAAAATAATGTCCAATTTCGCTCTAAATCGAATAATTTATTTTCTCATCATAATGGTTCGAATATGTGATGATTCTTAATAATAATCGAGTAAGTAAAGTTTCAATAATATAGTACTAACTATTAAGATACAATAAAAATAGATAACTAATATGGGTTGCCTCCCATAAAGCGCTTGGTTTAACGTCGTCAGCTCGACCTAATTTCAATTATTAATCAGAGTCGACTAAGCATTAAAACCTCTTTATAGTTAGGTCTTATACCTTCGAAATATGGTTTTAATCTATGTCCATTAACTTTAAATTTATGTCCAATTTTTGGATCTTAGATTTCTATAGTTCCGTATGAAAATATTTGAGTTATGGTGAAAGGTCCTAACCATCGAGACTTCAATTTTCCAGAAATAATTTCAATCTAGTATTATATAGCAAAACTTCCTGTCCTGGTTCAAAATTTCTCTGATTAATCTTCCGATCATGCCATAATTTCATCTTTTCTTTATAAATCTGATCATTATCATATGATTCATTTCTTAATTCTTCTAATTCATTTAATTGCAGCAATCTTTTTCACCAAGCCTTCCTTCATATTATAATTAAATTCTTTAATCGCCCAATATGCTTTATGTTCTAATTCAACTGGTAAGTGGCATGTTTTTCCATATATAAGCCTGTAAGGAGTCATTCCAATCGGAGTTTTATAAGCAGTCTGATAAGCCCATAATGCAGTGTCTAATCTAATAGACCAATCTAACCTATTTGGGTTTACAGATTTTTCTAAAATACGTTTAATCTCACGATTAGATACTTCGACTAATCCGTTAGTTCGTGGATGATAAGCGAGTGGATATCTTATGAGTAATATTGTATTTTTCTACTAGTTTGTGAATGTATTTATTTCTAAAATGAGTTCCTCCGTCGGTGATAATCACTCTCGGCATTCCAAATCTAGTAAAAATATTTTTCATCGAAATTTTGAAACACTCTTAAGCATCACACCTAGGTAAAGCTTGTGCCTCAATCCATTTGGAAACGTAATCGCAATGTCTACTAATATATATGAGTTTCCAAACGAAGGAATAAAAGGTCCCATAAAATCTAATCCCCAAACATCAAAAATTTCAACTTCTAATATAAAATTCGTAGGCATTTCGTTTTTTCTAGATATATTTCCTACTCTTTCGACATTTATCGCAAGTTTTAATATATCCGTATACATCTCTAAATAGAGTAGGCCAGTAAAATCCATATTGTAGAATCTTATAAGCGCTTTTATCGATCCCAAAATGTCCTCCAAAATCGAATCATGACATTTTTGAATAATTGGTTCAGCTTTCTTCATAAGGTACAAATCTTCTAATAATTAAATCCTTACATTGCTTATATAAATATGGTTCATCCCAAAAATAGGTTCTTCGTATCATGGATGAATTTTTTCGTTTTTGCAAAGTTAGCATAGGTGGTAAAATATTACTAACTATATAGTTTACTATATCAAGCATACCATGGTATTTTCCACTCATTGATATTATATAGTTGTTCATCGGAAAAGCCGTCTATAATTTCATTTTCAATATCGTATAATTCATGATTTCTAATCTTGATAAATGATCCGCAATTTGATTATCGGTTCCTTTCTTATTAACGATCTCAAAATCGAATTCTTGCATTAATAGCATCCATCTAATTAATCTTGGTTCGGAATCTTTCTTTTGCATTAAATATTTTATAGCGGCATGATCGAGTATGCACGATACATTTTGTTCCAACCGGATAAGGTCTAAATTTATTAAAGCCATATACTACCGCTAATAATTCTCTTTCATGAATCGTATAATTTATTTCAAAGCATCATTTAGAGTTTTACTAAGCATAGTATATAACTTTAAAAATCTTTTCATATCTTTGCCTAAGAATCGCTCCTACAAGCATAATCACTAGCATCACACATAAGCTCAAATGGTTTCTCCCGGTTAGGTGAAACTATTATAGGTGTTGTAATTAATTTTTCTTTTAAGAGTTCAAAAGCATTCGTGACATTCGATTGTAAATTCAAATTTCTTGTCCTTTTCGAGAAGTTGGCATAGAGGTTTAGTAATTTTTGAAAAATCTTTTATATAGCGTACGTAGAATCCAACATGTCCAAGAAAACTTCTTACCCCTTTTACCGTAGTTGGAGGTGGTAATTTAGCTATAACTTGAATTTCTGCAGGGTCCACTTCAATGCCTTTTTCCGAAATTTTATGCCCTAATACAATGCCGCCCGCAACCATAAATTGACATTTATCCCAATTTAGAACTAAATTTGTTTTCTCACATATTTCTAATACTTTTTCAAGATGAGTTAAGCATGTGTCAAATGATGTTCCAAATACAGAGAAATCATCCATAAATACTTTTATTCCATTGTCAATTAACTTACTAAATATAGACATCATACATCTCTCGGAATGTTATCTGGTGCATTACATAATTCAAAAGGCATTCTTCGAAAAGCGAAAGTTCCATAAGGACTAGTAAATGTAGTTTTCTCTTGATCCTCAGGAGCAATTTGTATTTGATGATAACCGGTGTATCCATCTAGAAAACAAAAATACTTATGTCCGGCTAATCTATCTAACATCCGGTCTAGAAATGGTAAAGGGAAGTGATCTTTCCCGGTGACGGTATTTAATTTCCTATAATCAATACATATACGCCAACCAAGTAACTTGTCTTATAGGAATAAGATCGTTATTTTCATTAGCAAGTGACGGTCACTCCTCCTTCTTAGAACACAAGTGAATTGGGCTTACCCAAGCACTATCGAAATAGGATATATAATACCATTATCTAACCATTTTAAAATTTCTTTCTTAACTACTTCTTTCATTATCGGGTTTAATCTCCTTTGGGGATCTGCTTTAGGTTTATGTTCATCATCTAAAATAATTTTATGCATATATATTGAAGGACTGATTCCTTTAATATCTGCTAAAGTCCAACCAAAAGTTTTCTTATATTTTTTTAAAGTTTCTAAAAGTTTTTGTTCTTGAGATTCGTTTAATGCAGATGAAATAATAACTGGTAAAGTTGAAGAATTACCTAAATAAGCATATTTCAAATGATAAGGTAATATTTTTAGCTCAAGTTCAGGAGGTTTAATAATTGATGGAACTATATTCTTGTCGAGTGTTTTCAAGTATTATCCAAAAATTCAAATCTTTCCCGAATATAATCTAGTTCTTCATTATTATCTTCAATTAATTCAGTGTTTTCTTTTTCTAATTTATCTTCGAAATATTCCTTAAAATGTTCTTGTTGTAAATGTTCAAGTATTTCCATCCGAAAACATTCATCATCTTTTTCTAGCGCAGGATATTTCATTGATTTTGCAATATTAAATGTAACTTTTTGGTCATTTACTCTCATAGTTAATTCTCCTTTCGAACATCAATCATAGCTTTTCCAAGTAGCTAAAAAATGGTCTTCCTAAAATGATAGGAATTTCTTTATCTTCCTCCATATCTAAAACAATAAAATCTACTTGGAAGATAAATTTATCCACTTTTACTAACACATCTTCAATAACTCCCTTAGGATAGTGTAACCGAACGATCGACTAATCGAAGGTTACTGAAGTGGGTGTAATTTTTCCTAATCCTAATCTCTTAAAAATTGATAGTAGGCATTAGATTGATGCTTGCTCCTAAGTCACACAAAGCTTTTCCATAAAATTTTTCTCCTATAACGCGAGGTATAGTGAAACTACCGAGATCTTTCAATTTTTCGGAAGCTTCTTCTAAATAATAAGCACTACACTCTTCACTAAGTGCGACCTGTTTCATTATCAGTGAATTTTCTTTTCTTATTTAGAATATCTTTCATAAATTTTACATAATTTGGCATCTGATCTAAAGCTTCGACAAATGGTATATTGATTGTTAATTTCTTTAATATTTCAAGGAATTTAGCAAATTGTTTATCTTTTTTATGTTGAGCTAGTCGTTGTAGTATAGTGGTGAGTATTCACTCTTGTCAAGCGGGTGACCCGAGTTCGATCCCAGCAACGGCGCAAAAACTTGACTCCACAATTTTATACTATGATATTTTTAATTTAATTGCAAGGACGCCAAAACTCGACCCCATCTATATTATATATATAGAATTGTAATTGTTTATGTTGTGGATACTACGCAAGTATACGTATCGTATCAGTAATACGGGGCTCTAGTGGAGTCCTCAGTTATCGATCCCACGGTGAAATAGAAAATTAAATAACAACTAATTTTAAAATAATAATAATAATAATTTTAAAATAGTATACGAAAATTTGGAATTCTAAATTTAAGCGCAATAAAGTAAACTAAGTATTTTAATTAAGTAACTTAACTAAGTAGAAAATTAATACGTATTGAAAGTGCGGAAATTAAACTAATTGCTAAATAAGTCTTAACTATTCGGAAAAAGTATCTTTCCCTTGTTTAGAAATTTAAGTGATTGATGAATTTAAATAGATAATTTTAAGGTATTGTGATAAATAGGAGCATTCCTATTCTTTACCCTTTAGTCCAGGTGTAAAGAATATTGACTAATCATATGTTTGATTATCGAATCTGCGGCTAGAGCCGGGAGGATACCGATCGCCACTTGAGCTCCCATGTTCCCCTCGCCTGAGGGCTAACATCTACACTTCAACTCTCAAACAATAGGACCGAATTGAATATTTTAGTCTGTCACACTAAAATGCTCTATTCTACGCCAAGTGATATTATTTCCCTATTTATTTGCACCCTCCTTCCAAGGCTTTTGAATTCCCGAATATCGGATGTAATTTTTACTATAGTTGATAATCAACACATTTTAACAAATCAAATGGCGTTTGAAAGTAAATTAAGTTTTAAGTAAAAATTATCACAATTTATTAATATTTAAAAGTACTTCTATTTTTAGTTCATCTAATCACTTAATTTCATAAACGAGGAGAAAGACTAAATTAACTACTTAGAATGCATGAGAACTAAACTAAGCATGGATTTCATTTAAAGTTAAAAACAATAAATATAAATACTTATCTCGATTTATCCCAAGCGTACTCTCTGCAGTCCTTTCGACTCTTCCTTCCGAGTACAGTAAGACTCGCTAAAAACTCACTAACTCACTAATTAAGACTCTAAAGACTAAAATTAATACTTAAAGACTCAAAACTGCACACATAACACAAAATAACACACACTTATAACACACACTTATAACACACACTTATAACACACTTATAACACACTTATAACACACCTATAATACACCTATAACACACACTTAGAAGCTGAATTTCGGCTTCTATATATAGAGGTGAGCAAAGGACCAAGAGGTGTGTAAGCATCCCTTCAAAAAGTGTCCAGGTTCAATGTATCTGCGCCATTTGAACTACCTCGCCGTCGGCGACGAACTACCTCGCCGTCGCGCGAGGCTTCTAGAAGGTCTTCGAACCGCTCTATCTCGCTGTCGGCGGGCTCGGTCTCGCTGTCAGCGAGACAGTTATAAATCCTTCAGAATTTCTTCCTCGTACCCTCACTGTCGGCGGGCTCGATCTCGCCGTCGGCGACTTAGCACAAATTGCATTATTTTCTTCCTTCTTTCTCCAAATCCGCTCCTTTTTATGATTTTTGCTTTTATCACCTAAATTCTACATTCCTGCAACAAAATAAAGAAAATATCTTTCTTTAAAGTGCAATTTCATCAAAAATAGGTATGAATTTCTTAATAAAATTTTCAGTGATCACAGACCAAACAGATACCATATATTCTTTAGTTTATTAATCGAGCTCCACTATTGATCCAATGAAAATTTAATAACTTTTTACTATCTATTTCATACCTATTTTTGATGACATTGCACCATAAAGGAAGGTATTCTGTATTTTTTCTATTTTTTGGTACAAGAAATGGCTTTTGGAGAAAAAGAAGTGAAAATGGTGCATCTTGGAGCAAAAATTAGCAAAAACGTAAATTTTGGCTTGACACAATTTGATAAGTCTTTCTTTGTTTAATCTATTTTATACTTATTGCATATTTTTAAAAGAGAATACACTTTAATAAAATGCTAATTTTATGTTTATTTTATAGGGCTATTTGTTAGGAATGCAACGCAACTGACATGGGGCGAATCAGAGTTCAAATGGAGCCAAACGGAGCGAAATGGTGGAGCTGCGCAGACAAACGCCAGACCGATCTAGGGAGAGCGTCGGACAGTGCTAGAAGACAGAAAAAAACTACGGATTTAAGTGGAATAATGTGTCAAACTGCGCCCAAATTGTTTGGGCGCGATTTTTGACGGTTTGGATGCGTTTTTAGGCGGTTATTGTCCATATACGTCGAATCTGAACGCTTTTTGAAATGTTTCTTGTGGCAACTCTTCAAACTTCATCCCTACACTTTAAAAGAACGAATTTAGGTTAAAAAAGAGTGGTTTTTTAGAGAAATTCTAGGAAAAAAATGGAGAATACTTAGAGATCTTAGAATAGGAGTAGAAATGTAGATTTCTACCTTTTTGGAGAGATCGGTAAAGGGATTTTGAGAGAATTTGTAAGGGTTTGATCTAGCATTGCATGGATCCGCGGGAGACTTTATGGGAGAGATCTTCTTCTTTCTTTCAAGGGGAAATAGCTAAGTATTGTGTTCTTCATTTTCTTATGCTTTTGTAAAAACTTATTTTGTGGATTTGCTTTGAAATGAAGTTTTCCGTTGTGTTTTCTTCGTGCTTTGTGATGTTTTTCTCTTACTCTTTCTTCTTCTTTGGAAATAGTGGCATAAGAAGATTTTGTCATTATTTTCTTTCTTCTTTTCTTTTACAATGAGTAGGATTCATGTTTAGGACATTGGAATGCTTTCTAAAAGAATTTTAATTATAAATAAGATGATTTTTACCTGCACTTCATTTACATTACAAAAAGAGCTCGTTGTAGTGTTAAAATTCATTGTAATTGCCTATGATCCGAGAGGGAGGTGTAATTCTCAACAAAGTGGAACCACATTCAAATTCCATGGATGGTGAAGTTCATGGGGGTTAAGTGCAAATAAATAGGGAAATATACTTTGATTGGCATATAATTGGAGATTTTAGGGTGACATACTAAAATCCTCAATTTGGTCATAGTGTTTGGAAACTGAAGCAAGAGTTAGCCTTCAGGCGAAGGGAAGTGGGAGATCTGGAGTGAGAGCTAGTATCCTCCGAGCCTAACTACGGATTTGGGGACTAAACTTAGGATTAGCCAATGTTCTTTATACGCTGAAAAATGGGTAAAGAATTAGATTGCTCCTATTTGACACATACAATATTTAATGCATCTCATTCATTTACATTATCCAATTCACTATATAAGAATAGTAGATTTTATTATCTCAAATTTCACCAAACCAACTCATCTAGAAAGGTTATCTTTAGAAGTGATATTTGCATTTAGTAATAGTTATTATCCTTACTTGTAATCCTCTGCATTAGTAGTTGCTAGATAAAACACCACTTATATCGACCCTTCAATATAAAGTCTATTAGTAGTATACTAGAATTTGACTAAGGACCTCTTACCTCGCTTCCCTTTGAGATCGATAAACGGGACACCACTATAGCCCTGTATTACTTGGTACGATACGTATACTTGCGTTTGAAATTGTAACTTTACAAAATCATTATAAATATATAAATTTGTGTTCATAAGTTCTTGTATTTAAAAAAGTCGCATCAACTATTCAAGTGACGGGTTTACCCCTCGGGATAGATGCATTACTTGTGGTACTGTGGTCGTTTGATTCAAATGTTAAATGTATGGTATCTTGTCTTATTTTTCAAAAGTTATAATATTATTTTCAAATTCATATACCTTATTTAAATCTTAAAAATTAATTTTGTTTTTAAAAAAGGCCGACAATGTGTCATACATTAAAATTATGGGAGAGGGTAATTGAACATAAGTTAAGTTCTATTACAAATATTCTCATGTCTAGTTTGGATTTATGCCATGCAGGTATACAATGAAAGCTATACAATTATTGAGAGGTTTGATGGAGAAGTAAAAAGAAATTAGGAGGATCTACATATGATTTTTATTGATTTAAAATAATGCTTACAATAAGTTTACAAAAGATATCCTTTGAAGAGTTCTAGAGAATAAAGGTGTTGATATGACTTATACTCAAGGTGGTAAAGGTATGTATACTAGAGCTATTACTTGTGTTCGAACAGTAGGAGGATTGACCAAATAGTTCCTTATTTCACTTGGATTACATCAGGAATCTACTTTAAGCCCATATCGTTTTGCTTTATTTTGGGATGCTCTTACTGCACATTTACAAAAGGATGTAGCTTTGTGTATGCTTTTCACTAAGGATATCCTTCTTGTATATAAGACTAGATAAGGAGCTCAGAAAAATCACAAAGTTTGGAGGACTGCATTAGAGTCTAGAGGCCTTCATGTAATTAGAACTAAAATTGAATTAGTGGAATGTAATTTTAGTAGTTATTTCTCTAGCGACAGAGTTGTGGGGGATCAAATTATTAAAAGGCGTGAATGCTTTAGATATCTTAGATCTATTGTTCAGAGGGATGGTGATATAAATGGGGATTTTAGTACTGGACTTCAAGTTGGTTGGTTGAAGTGAAGGAATGACTCAAGGCTATTATGTGATAGAAAAGTACTACTTATACGAAATGGAAAATTTTATAAGATGGTGGTGAGAGTTGCAATGGTCTATGGTGCAACATGTTGGCCTTTAAAAAGAAAGCAAAATATTAAGTTATGTTTTGCTGAGATGAGAATGCTTAGGTGAATGAGTGGCTTTACACTTAAAGACAAAATGTGAAATGAGTATTCCATGATAGTGTTGAAGCTCTTGTGGTGGACAAAATTAGAGAGAGTCGTCTTAGATGGTTTGGTCACATTAAACGTCAACCATTTGATGATACGGTTAATAGAGTAGATGTTTTACATTTGACCTATGTTAACAAAGGCAGAGGTAGATCAAGAAAGACTTGGACATATTGTGTAAATAATTAACTTAATTTATTAGAATTAAAGAAAAATATAACATTCAATAGGATGTAATGGAGAAAAAGGATTCATGTAGCTGACCATACTTAGGGGGATAAAGGCTTGTTGTTGTTGTTGTTGTTATTGTTGTTGTAAAATTTCCCCAAATAAAGTTGAAGTTCAGCATGAAGTGGCTCACTAAAGAGGTTTCAACGATAAATACACAATAAGAAAATCTCATTCTAGAAATAATTTCTCAATGAGAAATTTCTATGTACGAACACTTTTTATACAAGTGCACCCTAAGTGCATAATTTTATGTAAAAATTATGTCTAATGACTTTCAAACTATTTTTACATGGTTTTCATATGTGATTATAAAGATCATGCTACATACATAAAATAATTTGGATCACTAGATTGCATGTCAAAAAATATGATAATTTTTAGAGTTTACGATGATAATTGTAATGCATGAAAATTTTATTTGAAGATTTTTACAGAAAAACTATTCTAAACAATCATCAAACTTGTTTGCATGCTATTTATGGTGACAATAAGCCTTGCACAATCTTCCGAATGTGATTTTAAGTCTTGCAATAGACTTAGGAGAGAAAAAAAATAATCTCAGAATTTAAATGATTAGGGCTGATTTAAGGATTATTTGTAAAGTTGGTTAAAATTACTTATGATTGTAGATTAATTTAATTGTTTCATTTCTAATTATGTTAAATATTTAATTTTCTCCAATTAGTGTTTGCTCAAGGCCCATGTTCAAGTGAAGTTCAATTAAACTTATGTGGGATATGTTGTCGACCCAGCAATCTTGGTCTGTTAATCATTTTAGTTAAGTGGTGTGTTTATTTTCCTATGCAGAGTGTTAAATTCTCTCTGTATTTTTATTGTGGTTTGTTTTGTCCGTTTGTATTTGTGCTTATACTCGTAAGGATAAAATTGCTTGTTACAATACTTTAATAATCAAAGATTTATTTTAATCATAGTTTAGTATTAAAAATGAATCCATTTTAAAATAAGCACCTGAAATTATGCTTTACTTTTCTAGCTTGGTCTTCAGGGCGATTTCAATATGGCCATGTATGCATGGATATATTACAAGTCATGTTAAATGGGCCTCCATATTAAGGGCCACGCTAGACATCCACCTCAAATTTGTATGTCCTAAGGAGGAGTACTCTCGCACTTCCATACTTACTAGCCAAGCATATATTTTCATGCTTAAGTGGTTGTCTAAAATGATTTGGGTGTTAGATGCTCCACGAACACAAATAGGTTGTATGTACTTTATGGGATGGGTTGGCTTTATAGAAAGGCCATTATTTTCTCTTTCTTTCCAGAGGTTTCCTTGTCACTTTCTTGGTTGGTATAAGTAACATATTTATTAATTTCATCCAAATAGAGCATAAGAAATTATATATTTCTTTCTCTTAACCATAGAACTATCAAGATCTCTTGGATGACTCAACGCATGAGTTGCCGACTAGCGAGCTCAGGTAGGGTTGGATTGACTACCTTCACGATCAGGTAGACTTAGAGTCATAATAACACAGGATAATAAATCCATAGAATGAGCGACCAGCAAGCCATCAACTTTGTTCAATTGTTTATAATTACTTTTACTATTTTTCATGAAGGTGTTCGATGTTAGGTATATATATATATATATATATATATATATATATATATATATATATATATATATATATATATATATATATATATATATATATATATAGACCCTATAGAGAATTTTAAAAATCTAATAAAATAGTAAAGTGACTGGCTAGAGGTTCCAATTAAACTCAAAAATACGACTCACTCAAATAAGAACCTAAGGAACCACCATTGAGATTATAACTCATGCAAAAGTATTCTCCAAAAATTAAAGTATAAGGCACATGAAAAAAAATTATATTATGTTTATACTGAATGTTGGGGAAATCCAGTGAGTCACTTTGAAGTAGAAGTTGAAGAGGAGGGGGAGCTGTGTTAATTACAACATCATCAGATGAAGCTCCCTGCTTAGCAAGCCAAACAGTTGATGGTCTTCTGGAAATACAACTCCATAAAATATGCATATGTTGATTAAAAGCATTAATACATTTAACTTAAATCAAAATATTCCATATAATATGTTTCAAACCAACCAATATTTTACTCAAATCTAAAGATTCTAATTTCACATGTAAATGTTTTATATTCATAACCACAACATTGTTAAAAGCCATCCATGCTGCCCATACTTCCATCTCTAGAGCATTAAGAGTAAAATAAGGAGAATAAAAAAAGCATAATCAATTACCATCAATATTCTTAAATATGCCCCCCCTTCCTCCGGAACCAACAACCAAACCAACCAACTGCCATCAGTATTCACTTCACCCAAGGACTAACCGATTTTCTCCAATATATTAGTTGTGTTTGTCTAACCCTATTACTTTGCATATGAAAATGTGGTGTAAGGTTAAAATAAGTAATACTAGAAAAATAAGATGATTTTATGTTTCCATATTTCATAATTTTATGTATATAAGCAATATTATTGGCTACCACCCTATTATCCTTGATATTATCTACATCATTTTTAAGTGTTTTGAGCCATCCATGTGACCACATATTAATGTAAGGTACAATCTCCATAATGTGATTAGATGCAATCCCATGCTTCCAAAAAAAGTGTACATTATGAAAGATTTCGTAACCCAATAACATGCATAAGAATGTTAAACTTGTCACTCAAAGCATGCCAAATATGATTAGAAAATTTACAAGAAAAGAAAGAATGATTAAAGCACTCCTCATCCTCTCGAGATAGGTGGCAGTAAGAAGGAAGTCTATATCTCTTAAGTTTAAGGACATCATATAAGGGAGGCAGCATATAGTGACATCTCAATATAAAAAAGGACTTGGAAGACGATAGAAACTTATACCAATCCAATTTTCTCCGGTCTAAGTTAACCCAAGCATGTAATTATTAGTATTTTTTTAAGATTTACCTATTAGAATCACGAAGATGTTGATAGCATTGACCTGAAAAACCAATTCATTTAGTAAAGTTAAGTTACATCCACTATCAGTCCAGCAATCCGCCATTTTTATTTCAATTCCCACTATCAACCAAGCAATTCAATTTCATGCATGAACCAATTATCCCTCAAAATACAAGAAATTACCTTCTATATGATTCTAATAGATATAGTGTTCAGCTAATTCTTTAACTTTTAACATTCCTCTCCACAACTTGAGTCCCCTTCTTTTTTAGTAACAATAGTAGAATGTACATCCTTACGATATTTATTATGCATATATATAACCAAAAGAGAATCTTGAGCCCTGAATTTTATTTACAATTTCATTGAATTAATTTTAACTTGTTGATGAAGCTCTTTAAAAACTAGCTCACCTGCGGATGCAGGTTTACAAATTTTCTGCCAATTAGCCCGATGAGTATTCTTTTTATCTATGGACCATAAGAGCATATTTAAGCATTTGACCAGCTGATTTTGCATACTCGATTTCAACTTAAGAACTTTTAAAGCATAAACTAGAATATGGTTGATAATGCTCTAAAGTAAAGTAATACAACCCCAAATAGATATGAAAGTGTTTATCCAATCAAAAATTGTTTTTTTTTATTTTGTCCAGAAGTTTGCCAAATTGACTTTGTTTCCTTCTACATTTTGAAAGATTGAACCAAAGGTATTTACAAGGTAAGTCAAAAAAAATAAATTCAGAAAAATTCTGCAACCATACTTTCAAAGCATGATTCATTTGTTTACCCATAAATAGTTGACATTTCACTTACAAAAAGCAATGCCAGAAGTTCTGCAAACTCCATCAGCAACCTGTGGGTATGTTTCACTACATGCTTTGAAGCATTAGTTAAGATAATAACATCATCAGCATAGGTTAGATGACTTATACGTAAGTCAGATTTGTGGAAGTAAGAAGTAAAGGGATGATTAGTTGCATTTGAGTAACATTTATAGAGAAATAATCAAAGACTTAAATAAAAATAGTAAGAGATAGAGGATTGCCTCTAGAAGTAGTAATAAACTCATGCATCCTCCCAATAATTATGAAATTAAGGAAATTACCTTTTAACAATCTATCAATAATATTGCAAAATTTAGATTTAAATCCTCTAGCTTTCATTACCTCTAAAGTGAAATCAAAGTTAATCGTATCATAAGCTTTTTTCAGAAGTAGCTTGATAATCAAATTACCACCTCTAAATTTCTTGTCAATGTCAATGAATATATATATATATATATATATATATATATATATATATATATATATATATATATATATGTATATATGTATGTATGTATATATATACATATATATATATACATACATACATACATACATATATATATATATATATATATATATACACATACATACATACATATACTTAAGCGAAAGAACCAAAAATATAAATATCAGCAAAAGATTACAAAAAGGTTGATCGACTCTAATACAAGGTAGCGCCATCCTTCTTCAAGTGAAAGATTGAGGGCATCATTGAACACATTGTCTATAGAAATTTTTTACTGTTCGACACCTAATCTAGCCAAGTAACCAGTTCGTTTTGTAGCCACCATGAACACATGCGTTCCTCAAAAATTGAAAAAAGTTCGCATTTTTTCAATCTCTCTCCAAAGTATGATATTTTGCCAAGTCATAACTCCAGTGCAACATTGGTATGTGTCCAAACATTGTAACTCAATCATTAAGTAAATGATCTGAAGCTCTTTTGCAATGAGATAGTAATTAAACATAACAGCCATCTCTAAGGAGGCATTAATAGTGCAGCATTGGGCAAAGAAATTTAACTCAGAAAGTTCTTCATGTGTTTAAATACACATCCGGCACTAGCCTGTAAACTATTGCAGCTTCCATCAACATTAACTTAATGATAAGGAGGGGATGGTCTTGACTGATAAACCAGCTGAATGCACTTCTTATCAGTGGTTGGGGCACAACACTTTGTACTGTGTTCCAAATCAAAGATAAATCTGTATATCTTTGTATATTTAATCACCACATATATGAAGGATTTTATATGTATAAGAATACCTTCAGATATATACTGCTCTTCCTTGTTCTTTCTGTGATTCCTTTCTACACAGATATACCAGCAAATTATAAAACGAATGATTTTTTGAAGATGTAATTATTTGTTGCTTTATTCCCAGTATTGCAAGCACTAATCCAGGGAGCTATAGCCCTATTAGAAAGACTTCTCCACAGTCATTGAGAACATGCAAGAGAAAAATAAGTGAATAAAGAATTATTCTTCCAGTCTACAAATTAAATAGACAGAAGTAAGTTTAAGACCCTTCAAGATTATCACCCAAAGGGAGTAGATGAAAGTTTAGCCTCCAAGTAAAAAGCATTGGGAAGGTTTCAAGTTCTTATTCCACATAAGCATACCTTTTCCACTAATAGTCAAGGGTGTAACTTTGGTGCAACGAATTTTGTCAGAGAATAGCTCTGCCATTTTTTAATCCTGCGCTCATCTCTTCTCGATTGATCAATGGGGATACCAATCACATAATGCACCATTTCCTCCTTTAAGATTTTACAAAGTTCCTGCTTTTTCCAGTTACCCTTTTGCCCAAAGTCAGAGAATAACATATCAGCCTTTGTGTCACCCTAACATTGATCTAGAAGGGGTCCCTCATATACTAATTATCCAACCAAAAGCTTATATTACCTTCAACCAAATCCCACATGATAAAATCCTAAGCCTTTCTTCTGATCTTCAAAATCTCCTTCCACATAAGTGAATCACCTAATTTAGGCAAGTAGGTAGTTGGATGACAGTTCTAAAAATATTTTAAGTCCACCATGTTGGCCTAAAGCCCTACTCTAGCTCTCAGTTTGATCTATAATTTGCAAAGATTTATCTTCATAGAGTGCTGCAATGATCGGAATCCCACACCAAGGCATTCTTTAGGTTTTTATAGCTTATCCCATGTAGACCAGTGTAATCCATTCCTCTGTCCAGACTACAGAAATTTGTTAAAAGCTTTCTCAATCTTACCAACAAAGAAAGGTTGGTCCAACAATTAAAAGTTGCTCCAATGGAATAGTAACCATTACGTAACTAAATAGAAAAGAAACCAAAAGAAACGCCAAACCAGCATCAACCAACTTACAAACGCCCAAAATCAAACAAAACCCAAAATCCTGTGAGTTATCAATCCAATATGATATTGCAGTGACGCTTTGCTATTATTAATTTCGCAATTATAACTTTATATTTTATTTAATTAGATTAAAAAATGAATGAAATCTTAGTAAATTTAACAATATAAAAGAGGACTATTTACATAAATAAAGCTCAATATTTATGTATCTACGTATCTAACGCCAAAACTTCAATACTTACATACATGCCAACTAACTTATGCATGAATTATTTGGCTGATATTAATGTAAAAAGTAAAGTTTAGGTATTAGATTTATGAATACATTGGAATTGGATGGTATGTATGTAAAAACCCCAACAATTTTTAAGGGGATAGTCACATTTTTTTATAAGATAGACTTAAAGTTTTGTTTGCAAAATTAGCACGCTTGAGCTGTTTGATTTGAGTTCTTTTGTCTCAGGAGTTGTTTTTGAAATACAAAGGAGAGAATAACCATCCCAATTTATAATATGACTGCTTCGTATTCACTAATAATTTGGGTTGAACGTTTATCTGTTGATTATGAATTAATTGCAATGCATAAAACCTTTCAAGTCAGTCATCTCCATTTGTCTTGTTTTCTAACCCCCATGAAACTTTCACATTCACTGCTACAAAAGGGCTTTCACAGTATTTAATACAGGTTATGACAGTGATAAATGCTGTACTATTTTCATTGCAGTGGGTTTGAAAATTGCTTTTATTGCGGAGCGCAGCAGAGACTTTTAGCAGAGATTTTAAAAGCGTCGGAGAAGCATTTTAGCAGCGATAACTATGGTTGTGCTTTTAACCGCTAGAAGTGTAGCAGCCGTTAGCCACTGCTAATTTCTCAGTAAATTTTTGGGTCCGGGATGGCTATGACCGGTAGATGTTTTAAATCTCTAGAAGTATTGTAGCTGTTGAAACCGCTACTAATTTATTTTTTTTTTTATTATTTGATTCATTTTTGAAAGTATACATATTTTCAAAAACTTGCATAAATAACAAAATAAATATATATGTAAGAAGATTTACATATATATCACTCAATTCCTTTTTATTTACATTTGTGACACCTAAACTTCATTTTCTACATATGTGCTATCTTATATTTGCATCTATGAGATATGAGAGATTTGGGCAGTATAAGTGTAAAAATGGAAGTTTTTGTTAGATTATGTAAATACACAAGAATTGGGCTGCGATTATACATCTTTTAAGTAAACCTCTATAAAATAACATAAATATATATAAAGAAAAATTTACATGCGTGCTACTCAGTCTGTCTATATTTACATTTCTAACACCTTAACTTTAATTTTTAGATACACACCACCATATATATATGTATATATATATGTATGTATATATATATATATATATATATATATATATATATATATATATATATATATATATATATATATATATATATATATACATACATACGCTTGAGATATGAGAGATTTGGTATGCATGCATATGGCCAAAATATGGAAATCAAACGAACAAATAAAAATACAGTAAATATGAAATAGTAGAAATATGTCCTAAACATGAAAACGCCCACGAGTTCGTTATTTCGGTCTCCAACTACTTAGACAAAGTATAGAATGAGCATTGAAACACATATATCATACGAACTAGCTAGTAACACTTATAAATATCATAACATTTAACTGCCCATGTGTACAACCTCTAGCTACTTACAATAGAAGAAACCAAATTGAATTCAAGCAAACTGCATAGAGTAATGATAAATGATCGCTTTGTTAGATTTCCTCTCAATTCGTCAAAGAGTTGAATGCTTGTTGTGTCCCTTTTAATAATAAACACACAATAAATTGATAATATTATGATGATAAAAATGAAATAAAATATTTTACATACTGAGTGTGATCTTCCAGGTAGTTGATAATTCAGCTATAATTGTTGCAGAAGTTGTCCCATGTCAGACCGTAAGGAGTGCATGTCCTCTTCTAATCTTTCAAATTGAGCAGGAGTAGGTATAATGCTGACTTCACCTAAAGGTGTCGTATGATGAGAAAAAAATCGGTTTTCAGTGACTACAAACTCTGGTAATTGTATTCTCTGTGGATGATCAAGAACTATGACAACCAAGAACACCCTCTCATTTGCTTCTATTTACCAACTTCTAGAGTTTGTCATTCCATCTCTAACATTGCGCAAGCTTGTGTCTACATTTAAAAATATATAGTTAGTGTCAAAATGATTTATTTGATAATCACAATAAATAGATAAAACTTGTAATATTTCCCATCACTCGTTAGCATTTTTAGAAGTTCAAGTCCCATTTTGTATATCCTATTAAGTCTTCAAAGCTGCAAACAATAAATAAACTGCAAAGGAAAATGATCTAAAAAATTAATTAAAGATATTTGTTACTTATAATTTATTAAAATAAATGATTTCATATAATTCATGTTTGACTCCCGATGGAAATAATATGACCCATTGTGGTCTTTTAGTTTGCATTCTTCAGTATTTGTTGTTGTGCTGATCTATAATAAAAAGTATTAATTTTTTTGTTTAACAAAAACTTAGATAAAATATAATGATAATCTGATCATCTGATTGTGATCACTACTTCACAAGTTCACACCATTAAAGTTGTTATTACTCGGGAACATCTTCCATAATCTCCTGTTTGTGATCATTATTCCAATGCCTTGACTTTTGGCCATTCTTGCAGTTACACAATTTAACACCAAGGGATTCTATAATCCAATAACGTATATGACCAAGGAATTCAAATTTAGCCTACAAATTTCAAGATTAAAATTTATTGATAACTAAAAATAATAACTTTAATTATTCAATATCATGAATGTATATCTATCTCTGCAATATCATTATATTGAAATGCTCCATGCCTTGTTGTGTCAATCAAAAAATGATATGGGTGCCAACATAGGTTCTCAAGAAATAACAACCATATATGCTGCCATTATATTAAACTACGGTATATTACATAACAAACCATTATCGTTTACTTCTACATGCATGCACGTACTAGAAGTAGATTTTGATGATCTGCACATGTGGTACATCCCCCAATGTTGCACTGGTGCCCCTTGATTATTTGAATAGATAAAAATATAATTAGTATTAGAATTTAACTTACATATGATGTAAATAATTTTTTTTTTTTCAAAATTAGTTCATATGTCAGATGGCTGCGATGCTTCCTGACTATCACTATTATCTTTCTCTGTTCATTTAAGTTGTATTATTGTAGAATGTGAATCAATTGATTTAATACTTTACCTTACTAGAAACACATGAAAACATTCTTTTATGCATGCCCAATTGATCAACTAGCATTTTTGAAATTAAAACATAAAAAAAAATTAGATTATCAACATTTAAATCAAAAAGCAATAAAGTTTGGCTAATTTAATACACAACATACATTTAAATTTCTTCTAGCTGACGTAAACTTATCTTATGATGTTGTGATGATGCTTAAATCGAAGATATTCTTGCACTTAACATTTATAACAAAATTATAAGTTCCATGTTTTTGGATCATTGATGTAGAATATAAGCTCCACTTGTAAAGAAAAAGATAAAATGATCATTTCCAATTTCTCTCCAAAGTGAATTAGAGATGAAAATTTTACTAAAGTATGACAAACCGATCCACTCTCATGCCACTTTTATTAGTGTTAGCCCAGATAATCTTGAATGAATTACTCCAAAAAGTTTGAATAAATGATACTAAAATTATCAAAAGGTCAATCATAGAAGTTTGAGTCGCCATTTTTTGTGGCATTAACAATACCATAATTTTGAGTATATTTTTTATTTTATTTTAATCGTGATTTTTATTATTAAAGTTGTATCTATTAATATTAAATCTTTTGTACAATCGAGCCACTTTATTTGGCCACTTAGCAATTTTCTGAACTTAATCGTGTACTAGTGGATCATCAACAATCATTAACTATATATATGATATAAATTATTAATCTGTTAAGACATTAATTTTTAAGCATTTAAATTGTTTCTTTACCATTTGCTTAAGCAAATCATGGAAGCTTTCATTCATGCTATTTTTGATATCTGTGGATGTGAGATGTGTATAATGTCAACTTTTTCTCCTCTAACTAGTATTAAGAATATCTTTGAACATACCAATATCAACACAATGACGAAGCACATATCAATGAACATGTACTAAAGATTTTTCTTCTAACAAATGTTGTGTCACCTTGTCTAGGGGAATTCTTATGCTTGATGTTCATAATCGTATTTTTCATTATTTGTTTAAATTTTTAAAATCATTGTATTACATGAAAATTTAGCTCCTTCAAGATATTGAGAACAAAATGCTAATCAGTTCTCAATAATATAGTAAATTATAATCTTGAATAATTTGGTTTATCGTATTAATTAAGAGTTTTCTTCTTGGTCTATAATTCTAGAGATATAATTAACTATGAGGGCTTGGCCTTGTAGAAACGAGATTCCTAGAATTAAATCTTTTTTTTACAAATCCTGATTTTGCAGGCCAATAAAGATTCTCTTATCCGAATGACTAGGTCCATGCTAAGTTAATATTTCTATCATCCGGGGTAACATATTATTCTTTGAATTTAATATCTGATCATTCAGATGGAACATTTAAACAAGGGGATGAACATATAGAAAGATTAGTGAAAGGATAGAAGAAATCGTAACCGCAGTCCCTCGACATGCAGAAATAGAGAAACCAAAGCTGTTCTACTTGAGAATGAAGTTTCTATGAAGAAGTTAGAATTCAGCTCCTAAGGTGACTTCAGAGCCTTACTCGAACAACAAGTGAAAGATGCTTTGATTCAAGCCCGATGTACTTTGTTTATCTCTGGAGGTAGACCCTATCGCAAAGAGTTTAATTTGGTACAATACCCAAAAGATGTTACGCCCCAACCATTAAGGTGTTCGATGGAAGCTAAAATTTAGAACAACACTTGGTCCATTTATGTGCAAGTTCTTATAATGCTGGAAGAAGCAATGCATTACTTTTCAATTTATTATTCAACAGCCTGTAAGGAGTTGTAACTGTTAGATATGTTGTACTTCCAAATGGATCAGCCAAGGTTTTATAAAAGCTAGAACAATTATTTGAAAAAGAGATTTGCTAGAGCTCAACACCATGTTGTGGTTGGTGACCTAGTTATTTAAAAGGAGTGATTTAATGATACTCTGGTTGACGACATCTTGAGATGAAGAATCATAAGTTTAAAATATGAACTTCAATTACAAGAACATGCCATAGAAATCTTTCCAAAGAACATCTGTGGGTCGATTGCTTTATTTTTTTAAAGGTTTTATTAGCAAAATATTTAAAAATTTAATCAATGAAGTAGTCAATTTAAAATAGAAATCAAATCAATTGTCATTGTTGAGTCATGATGATAAGCAAAAGCCTAGAAGGCCTTTAACAAAAGGTCTAGGAATGTGTGTACTCTTGTTCAGGAAAAGTAGCATATGCAGGTGAAGCCTGAAAAATATAAGCAGTAGCAATGGCAGTCCTCTCAACATCAGAAGCCTGAAGGACAACACTTGAACAAAAGAAGAATTGGGTGTACCCTTTCAAAGATAGTGCTGTAAAGAAAAAAATTAAAAGCTTGCTAAAAAATCCAGACTTCATACTCCCTGAACCACGATGGCAGAGGAGGTTGGAAAGAGTAAGCTTCACTTTTAAATTTGGGTAAGAAGGAGACACAAAAATGGTAGAATCATGATTTATAATGAATATTTGAAAGAACAGACACAAGGTTCTATCAAAGTTCTCATTGGTGAAAATATGAAGTAAAAAAGACCAGGATATTAGAATCTTGTTCTGTCCTAGGCCATCAAGAAGATCCAGAACCTTAATGGAACTCAGGCATTGATTGAATCAAAGGCCCATAAATTTCTTACGAAAAAAGAAATAAAACTCGTATTGGAGTTAACATCACCTGAAAAGTGATTTGAGAACTCAAGCCTTGATTGAATCCCTCATTGAATCATATATGATAATGGTCCTTCTTTCAAAAGTACAAATATTAACAATTTTGTGACTCGATACAGTATTGATTGGCACTACTCAACCATATAGAATCCTCAGGACATTGGATTAGTATAAGCTTACAATAAAACAATTGTTAAATTTTGAAGAATTACTTCGATCAAAATAAAAAGAAATGGCACAAACAAATGATAGATGCATTGTGGACCTACTGAGCTAAAAAAATAACCACAACTCAATCCACACCATTTTCTTTAGTTTATGGGTCCGAGGCCATCCTTCCACTAGAAGTACAACTTCCTTCTTTGAGGATTTTGACCTGCTAATCAAACCCTCCAGAACAAAACATCTGGTTGTGACAAGAAGAACTTGAGGGGCAAGATGAGTTTTGCTTGATAGCAAACAAGCCCTCGAGCTGAATCAATCTGAAATGATTCAAGCCCACAACAAGTTGGTTTGACCCTAAATATTTTGTATAGCGGAATTGGTCATTGTCCTTAGGAGACCAATTCTAACTCATCGAAAAATAGGTGGAAAATTTGAACCAACATGGGAAGGTCCATATGCAATAGAGAAAGTATATCAAGGAGGTTTATACCATTTGATATACCACAAGGGAGAACATGTGATACCTCCGATTACTAAATGGTATTTAAAGAAATATTTTGTATAAAAAGAGGTGTATTAAAATGATATGAGAGTCAAAATTACTATATAGTTTTTTTTTTGAACTTTTTGTGTATTAAATTGAAATATAATTGAAATTATTTCCATAAAATCTTCTTACCATTTGACTAGTCTTTCAAATTCCTTTGATCGTCTTTTGTGAGCTTTTAGATGGCAATTAACTCTTCATTTATTTGATTGTAGGGATTGTCACTAGGAAAAATCACCTTCTATTCTAAAGACAATGTCTCTTTGGAAATCAATCAACCTCAATTGGAAAAAAAAACTTAGTAACTGTAGATATGAGCATTACAAATAACAATCGTAAAGTCCATGCGATTGAACCTAAATAAGATTCCCTGGAGAATCCACTAAAGACAATGCCTCAACTGAAGGTTAAATCCATAGAGGTGAAACCTATACTCATTAGGACTTAATGAAGGAATAGAAGTTAAAGAATAAAAATAAAATACACCAACATTGTGGAAAAAATAGAAGCCAAACAAAATTCCACCGTCAAGGAGTATGTTCCCATTAAATTGCCAGAGAAGGTTTGTGATAATAGTTTTGGATATGTTCCACTTTGTTTCTTTTACATAGGTCCAAAACACATTCAAATAATGATCTTCCTATCAATATCTTAGAAGGACTGAGATTTTTTGTTGGATTGTTTTCAGATATAGTGCAGTAGAAGAGTATTCAAAAGATCTATAGTTCTCAGAACAGAGGTCGTCAAGAGGAACTTAAAAGGTGCACATATTGCAAGCCTATTAGATTGATGAAAGATAGAGGAAGGGAAACCCTTCAGTATGGATGTTGTTATAACTATACACTAGATAGTGAAGGGGACCCTCTTTGGACTTTATGGAGTGGGGAATGAATGACATTACTTTGGCACTCCAGTTATGATTAAAAGGTTGGTGTTGCTTCATGCCTTATCTCCTTCATGTATACCAAACATTTGTATGTCAATATTTGTGACATTGTTGATTGCATCCCACCACATGCATATCCCAAGATTTTGAGCACCCTTTATGCATGGTTTCTTTTGTGAGTCATAGTAGCGTGGTCATGGACAGAGAAGCTAAGGTAATTGGAACTGGTGAGTTTAGAGGGCCTCATTCAATTACACTATTACTAAGATCAACATTAGTATTCAGCTAAAAACAACATCGATTTGGCCAAGCACTGTGTACCCATAGTCCATGAATATGGGTCTATATTACTTTCAGAGAGATGAAGGCTTTGACGTGATCTTTCAACTATGTTCGAGATATTATGTTACAAAGTACCAAGTCACTACAGCTTTAAATGTTTAATGATTGTTCATAAGTTGTGACTGTTGATATTTGTCATTTGTTATGTATGTAAATGAGTGTCGTTCAGTTAAATGAATGATTCAAAATTGTTGTATATGTTCATAAATGAATTGATTTTTTTTATTTAAAAAGTAAAGATTTTTTCTGACTATATGAATGTGATGCCAAATGAGTCTTGAACTCTTATCAAGATGAACTTGAGATGAACAAAAAAATTTCCAGATTTACACTGGTCTGAAGTCTCTTTAATTTGAATAAAAATTTCAAACTTACAAAACTTGTTCTTAAAATTAAGAAATTCCTAACACTGGACAAATTATAATTTCTCCAAGGTGACTTTTTTCCAACGCAACCAAGAAAAGGAAAATTTACATAAACGCTTCAAATAAAAAAAGAAAAAAAAACAACCAACATTGTTTAAAAAAATCAATATTTTTAAAATAAACACAAATCAATAAATGAATTTTAAATATCAAACAACTTTTAAAACCAACAAAACAAGATATTCAAATCAAAATCTTTCATTCTATAGAGGAAACGGTCCTAAGACTATTTTGCTATCTTTTGGACAAAGCTTAATTCTCTCTAAGGTATCCTACATCCAAGTATAATTTAAGAACTTACAACTTACCATCAAGCCCGCTGCTTTAAGTTAGTCAGGAGTTGAAGCAAGAGTCATACACCACCTACATGATAAGACCAAGTTGATATGTCTCAGGCCAGTTGAGATTGGATTAAAAGATCAATCATTTAGGCTAAAAATCTTGTTAGCCTATTGAATACTAAAATATTCTTATGTTTGATCCATCAAAAGTTGTAGCATGCTCCACATTCCACCAACACGATGTTATCAGCTTGATTGACTTCAAATCAGGAGGGACTGATTTGGTTATCAATTCTTCAGATAAAATCTTAAATATGATGGTAAATATGTCTCTTTTAGTATAGCTCCTTGATGCAGACTTTTATATATGCAAGAATTTAAACTCAAATTTATATATATTTATAATGATTTTGTAAAGTCCAAGCACTCAACGCAAGTATATGTATCTTATCAAGTAATACAGGGTTCTAATGTAGTCCTGGTTATCGATCCCACAGGGAAGTTACAGAGTAGAAGAAAGTGTTTCACAATGGATAATATAGCACTGAAATCCGATACTCAAATTACACTTAAAGTTTAATACTTACTTCTACTACCACTATGGAGAAAACAGTAACAATTAATCAAACTACAATTATTTCTAATAACTTTGAAAATAGAATTAACTATTAGACACACTAAAATATGTATTTGAAAAGGTTTTGATATATGAGAGAAGTATATTTCCTCTTGCAATGAAAATATGATGCGTGGATGATATGGAACAAATTTCTATGTTATTGTGCCAAATTGGAGCATAAATGTTTCTTTACCCTTAAAAGAGTACCCCCTCTTCCAAGCATAAAAAGAACATTGACATATCCTAAGTTTAGTCACTAAATCTAAGGCTAGGCTGGGAGCATACCGGCTCTCACTACGGAGTTCCCACTTTCCTTTCACCTGAAGGCTAACCTTCGAGTTTAGTCTTAGAACCAATTTAGGAATCTCGGCCTGTCACCCTGAAACCTCCAAATTAAAGTCCATCAAAACACATTTTCCTATTTATTTGCAATCAATTTTCATGAACTACGCAATTCATCCATGGAAATTGAATGAATTCTTTATTATTGTTGTAGGACACTAAATCCTTTTAGAATTAATGTTCAACAACATATTTTAACGTTTCAATTGGCCAAATTGAAAATTAAATTAAGTTTGAAATGAAAAACCATCATAATTCCTTCAATACATTAAAAGCACATCAAATCCACATCAATCCATCATCATATCTCTATGCAAGAAGAAAGATAAAGGAGACTACTCAGATTTCATGAAGAAGATATAATAAAACATAAATTTTATATATAAATATATATATATAAAAGTCATACAAACCACAGAATAAAATAAAACTTATCTCTTTCTCTTCCCCAATGCAATTCCCTTGAAGTTCCTTTGAATCCTTTTCTTTCTTCTTTGCAACACTTGATTCTCTCTTTAGAATGGAAAGGAAGAAGCAATCTCTCACTTTACTCCGTCTCCTTCACTCCTTAGAGATGAATTCCTCTTAAATTCTCACTTCTACACACTCTTCTTCTTAACGCTTACACTTAACACACACCAAGACTTCTATAATACACAAGACATACTAGAAAAACACACAATTTTCATCCAAAAATAGTTACTTATAAGTTAGGAACGAAATCCCAAGAGTTTCCATAGGCATCCCTTCAAAAGTCGCCAAAACTCTAAAAATTTGAATTCCACCGACATTGGGTGCTGGTGCCGGCCGATAGGGCGCCGGCGGCGCTCTATCATCAAAATATTGCTGAAGTCTCTGGAAAATGACGTCGGCGGCGCCCATTCTAGCGCCGGCGGTGCCAGAACCTATTTTCCTCCTTTTTTGCTCCAAATTCGTTCCTTTTCGCTTCTTTTCGCTCCAATCACCTAAAATCATTATACCTGTAACAAATCATGAAAAATACCTTTCTTGAAAATTCAATATCACCAAAAATAGGTAAAGTTATATAGCAAAAATCGTATATATTTTTGGTGCATCAAAATCCCCCAAACTTTAACTATTACTTGTTCTCAAGTAATCCTTTTACTACATAAAATTATCATTCTAGGCAATGTACTTTTCGATTGTAGGACACTGAAAATTTTCATTCAAAAGAATATATTGGTTAGGTTTTCAGAAAGAAATTTAGTAACTTAGGTCAACACTACAGGTATAAGAATATTCAACAATCAAGTCTAAGGGTTCTAGTCTTCTATTTATTTTAAGATGAACCATAATTTGTCACATTAAGAGTGCCTTAAAAGACTATGTGAAATAGGAATTTATGCAAACTTTATTAGAATGTAGGTCAATACTTTAAATATAAATTCAGAAATGAAATTAAGTTCTCCCTTTAGGGTGACTCAAGTGAAGCTAATTTTTTATTAGGTATCTCCTCAAGTTTCTCCTCATAAATATTTTTCTTTATTTTTCTTTTCTTTTTCTCTTTCTTTTTGGGATTATTTTTCAATCCTTGTTTTCTTTTCTTTCCTTTTTCTTCTCTATTTTTTAATGAGGATTACTATATCTGGATAGTCTTTAATGATTTTGAACTTCACTCACCTCTTTCTAAAGTTCAAAATTGAGACACTTCCTTACTTTATAATTAAGTACAAGCTTTATTATTCATCATAAAGTCACAATCTCTTCTTAACACACAATACTTTAAGTCCCTTAATATTTAAAAAATATAGTTTTCTTTACTTTAAATAGTTAACTATAATCAAATCCTTTCATACCAAATATCTTACTTCTATAAAATTAACCTTTATTACTAAAAATTTTCATCGTATCCTTCCATAATATTCAACTGAAATAAAAAGTTTTAGTTACTTACAGTGAGGTTTAACTGCCAGAAGTTATGCTAATAATTTTTTTTTAAAATACAATAATTGAGAACATATAAAAGTTAATATTTCTTTAACCTCCCTCAAACTTAAATTCTTCAGTAAATTTGAATCAGTAGATAGTAAAAGAAAACTAACCTTTTTGTGCTGAGATTTTGAATTCTTCAACAACTATCTGATATTAGTCAAAATTTACAACTAGCAAGCATGAAACAGTTAGTAACAGTGATATAAATATTTTAAAAATTTGCATGGGTAAAGAGAAATTAACTTTAAACATCTAAACATCCAACAAATCGCTACAATACTAAAAAAATATCACAGTACTAGACAGTCCAACTAACAATTTTAATATTTTAATACAACATAACAGTACACCAACAGGGTTACACATCACATGAAAAACAAATAACTACTACATCACAACAGTACAACACAACACAATAGGAACAACAGAAATAAAAAATAATAATCTACCAATCTCTATCACCAGGATCATCAGTAGGGTTATCAGCAAGGTCAGGTCTATATGGTGTATAACTGGGGCAAGTAGGAAATATCACATCAGACTCCCCCCCTCATAAATCTAACCTGAGCATCATAATAGGCAATATCGAACTCAACTCTCCTCTGCAGATAATATTCATTCACATCACTCCTCACCTCAAACACATCCATCCTACCATGGAGTCTATCTACACTAGCACTCTGTAATCCCAGTTGCTCCATAATATCAAATAAGGTAGGCGGCTCAGATGTTGATGGAACATCATAGCTCGTAGTAGGAATAACTGTACTCCTACGCTCAACTCGGGCTCCCACATGAGACACTTAAGTACGAATAATAGTCTTTGTAATTGGTCTCAATGGTATAGCCACTTCTTCAGAACTACTGAACTCCACTCCAGAATGAACACACAGGGCATGAACTAAGGCTGGATGTCATAATCCTCCAGTGGTCTCGCCTTTAGCAATAGTCTGAATGTTCTTGTAGACAATAGTTCTAATATCAATCTTTTTCATCTTCTGAATACAATAGTTCAGAATTGCTCTATCCCTTGTAACTTCGCTGTGGTGATAAGAAGGTAATAGTCTCACAGAGATGAAATAATGCCAAACTTTTAATGCAACATTCAATGTGGAAGCGGGGAAGTTAATCAACTTTTTTAGACTTACTTTCCATTCCCCTCTTCCATCTGTTAGAAAATAAATCACTTCTCTCATATTTTCTCCTCGAGTATCAAAGTTTTCATATTCACAAATAAATGGTTCCCGTGTCTGATAGAAAGCATTGATACGCTGAGGAGTAAACTCAACCATTTTTCCTCTAACTAGCACATACTCAGTCTCAGTCCAGGGCACATTAGCATAGAACTCTCTAACAAATCCCATAATAGCATTCGCAGTAAAATAATAAAATCGTTCCCAGTTCTGCTCTGCAAATAACTGTTCTACAGATCCACTAGGACTATCAAAAGCTCGATCCTGGATACATTTCTTATTGTAAAGGTAAGAGTTAAAGTGAAATTATGCTTTATTATTAATGAATTTTTCTTCATCAAAATCCAATTTCCTCTTCCCTTTACTCATCCTCGGAGCCATGTGAATTTCTAAAATTTGCAAGAAAATTCCAATAAATCCCAAATTTACAATGTAACAAACTCCAAATACTATTCTAAATAAGTAAGAGCAAATTTCATCATGGAAATCTCAAAATCTCTTTAAAACTCCAAAAATTCTAACCTAAGCAATGTGAGAGATTTCCATGGTGAAAATCAAAAAATTTTAACTTAAAGTGAAGCACTTACCAAGTGAAGTATAGATCCGGTCTCGAAAAGCTTTGAAATCACCTCAAATCTAAGATCTAGCAAGCCCTAGGTCTTCATAATTGTGAAAATAGAGGAGGAAGACGAAAGCAATGGACAAATCTGCAGGTCCTAATGTAAAAATTGCGAAATCAATAGTTTTTGGCCTTTTACTGTGTTCGGGCGCCGGCGTCGCTCTATTTATTAAATAGGCCTAAACTCTCTAGATTTGAGCGCCGGCGGCGCCAGTCCAAAATTTTTTCTAGGTCCGAAATTTTTTTCGTAATTATGATCGTTTCGACTTCCACAACTATTTTTAACACTTTAATAAACATCTACTTCATCTCACAAGGAATAATTAACACAATTCTTTACACAAACCATACACAACAAACTTATATATATAAAATCTAAGTTACAACATAAACACCAAATATGTTCATTCAAACCAAACAAACAACTCTTAGATGTTTAGTGTTGCAAGTACTCTACGATAAATAAACACTAAAATCTAAGCACACAATGAAAGTAAGCATATCCAAATCCAAATTCAATTTACAAAGCAAAGCAAAGTAAGTACTATACACACCAAGCATAATTAAGCAAAGCAAACTAAACACACAATAAACATAAGTAGAATCTAATAATTACTCCACATCACTTTCAGAACTATCCTCTCCTCTAATGTCTCCAATTGATTGCTGATGCATGAACAAATTATAGAATGGATGAAATGAAAATTCATCAGATTATTCCTCACCAATCACCGTGTTCTTCTTCATCTGGTTCATCAAGCCCATCTCAATTCGACCAGTGTGATCGAATTATTCCTTCATTCTCCAATCTATATGATCAAACAAATCAGAAATGTTATTGATTGCATTCATAACGTTCTATACCTCTTTCTCCAACTGCTTGATCCTCTTCAATATCCTTCTGGAACCTTCAGGAAAATAGGGTTGAATCGGTTGTGAAGTCTGTGTTGGTTGATCAGCAAGCAAATTCATGTCATCTTCATCTCCCACTGTTTGGTAGTCACAAGGATTAGTTGGATCAATAGGCCTCTGATCACAGGAAAATATATTAAGAAATTCATACTCATTTTTTATGAAATTGTACTTTAAAGAAAAGTATTTTCTTTATTTTATTGCAGGAATGAAGATTTATAAGTGATGAAAGCAAAAAGCATGAAATGGAGCGAATTTGGATCAAAAAAGGAAGAAATTCATGCAAAATGAACTAAGTCGCCGACGGCGAGATCGAACCCGCCGACGGCGAGATCATGAGGAGAATTTTTGAAGGATTTGCAACTACCTCGCCGACAGCGAGCCCGAGCCCACCGACGGCGAGATCGCGCGGTTTGGAGACCTTCTAGAAGCCCCGCTGACGGCGAGGTTGTTTCTCACCGACGGAGAGACAGTTCAAAATGCTAGATACATTGAACCTAGACGCTTTTTGAAGAAGTGCTTAAGTACCCATTGGACCTTTGCCTACCTCTATAAATAAAGGATGAATTTTAATATGTTGTGTGTCAATTTGAGAGTGTGTCAATATGTGTCAATTTGAGTGTGTCTACGGTGTATCTATTTTCAGAGAGTCTTAGTGTCTACTTGGTGTCTATTTTAAGAATTTTAGTAATTATAATTAGTGAGTTTAGAAGTGTTCTGTATTAGAAGGAAAAGTCAAAGGAACTTCAAGGAGTCTGCTTGGGGAGGAAATCGAGATAAGTATCTTTGTTTATTGTTGTTAACTTTAAATGAAATCAATGCTTTGTTTAATTTCCATGCATTCTGAGTAGTTTTCTTAGTCTTTCTCCTTATTTATGAAGTTATGTGAATTGATGAAATTAAATAGAAGTGCCTAATATATTAAAATAAATTGTAATAATTTTTACTTAAAACTTAATTTACTTTTCAATCTGGCCCATTGATTTGTTAAAATATGTTGAATTATCAACTATAGTAAAGATTACATCCAATATTCAGGGAAGTCTAAAGCCTTGGAAGGAGGGTGCAAATAAATAGGGAATTATTATTTATCGGACATAGAATTGGACATTTTAGTGTGACAGACTAAAATATTCAATTTGGTCCTATTGTTTAAGAGCTGAAGTGTAGATGTTAGCCCTCAGGTGAGGGGAACGTGGGAGCTCTGAAGTGGCATCCAGTATCCTCCCAGCCTAGCCGCAGATTCAGTAATCAAGCATAGGACTAGTCAATGTTCTTTGCACCTGGATGTCGGCATATTTTTAGGTTATGTGTTGTATTTTGAAAAAGGGCCGCCTAACAGAAATTGTCCGCTAATTTTAGATTTTAAATTTAATTTAAATATATACAATTTAGAAAGTAGTATTTGATTTTGAAAATAATTTTAAATTTGAAAATTTTAAAATATGAAATATCAAACAGATTTCACATCCCAAATAGTTTATATAAACGAGCACCGCATCACAAACCGTGTATCTATCCCGAAGAATAGACACACTGCTTGATGATGGGGCTCGATTAAGTAAACTAGAAGATTTGTGATATCTGTTTAGTCTGCAAACCAATTTTATAAGCCAACAAGTTCCCCTGCTTAATATAAATGAATTAAGCAGGGTTTATATTACCTGGGTTCTTAAAGTTCCCTATAAGGGCAAGCCCCTATAGTTAATTACATCTTAAATGACGGGAATCATTTAAGAAAACTCTCGATAATGATCACTGATTTTGCTCTCAGGAATTTCAAAGTTTAAGGTTTTCAAAGGATTTGAGTTTTGGAAATTTCAAAAGGGAATGGATCAAATTTGGAACAGTTAATTTCAGGAGTGCAAAGGAAGAAAAGTAAGAGAAGCTGAGGATCGAAGAAGAATCTTGCCTATCCTATTGTTTGGTTTCAATTTGGGAATTTATTATTTAGTATTTTGATCCTGCCAATTTTAATTATTTAGGACTTATATTTGTATGACATGATCATACAAACAGCCTTGAAGATGTGAGGGTTTATGTCGTACCAAACGACTACCTCAAAATCCTAAGACCGGTTAGGGATTAATTTGCATAATATGATTATGCAAATGCCTAACGAAGAGTTGAGGGTTTATGTTGCACTAGGAAAACTACCTCGAAATCCTATGTCTTGGTTATTTAATTCTAAGAAAGGTTTTGCTAAAGTAGACCCGAGTTTTGCTGATGACAATGGCCGTGCTGCCCACTGTGCTCCAAGATCCTTATTATTGCAGAGGTTTTGTTTTGGAAGTCATAAATTAGGAGATGAGAGAAGTGTTTTGGTTTAGAGAAAATATTAAAATCCAAGTGTTTTTAATATTTTTAATTAAAATAAATCTTAAAGTTATTTAAACAGAACCGATTAAGATCCCACGGTTCCCTCATCCCGACACCGTTATTTTCATTGAATTCACTTAGTCCAGATGAATTTGCAAAACTCAACTGAATGAGTTCCACACATTCATTCAGACCGTGGGAAATCTCGTTAGCAACACGTGGGTTACATCATCCGAGGTATTCCCGATCATTCAACAAGACGTTTTAATTTAGTTGCAATTGTAGTTTTGTTGTTCTGTTTGTGATTAAATTTTGAGTTGTTTTATGTTTTGGAATGTTGTGGCGGTGAATTTTATCTTGCAATGACTTTTAATTTAGTTTTGGTTTCGGTTTAGGGACTATCCTAAAGGTTTTGGTTTTCATGCAACAGTTTTATTTATCATGCAAGAAAAAGTAAAGTACAATGCATGTAAGTAAATTGCAACAAAGTAAATTGCAATAAAATAAAAGCGTACCTGGAGGGTCTTCCCGACATCCCAAGCTGCACACATGTTTAGGCATTTAAATATTTCAACAGATACCTAGGTAAAGCTAAGGGAAGGATTTTGGTTGTCTACCAAATTCCTAATCCTATAACTAGTCATCTCCTATGACGTCTAGATTCTTGGTTTGGTTTAAGGATGATTTTCTTCATCAAAGAATAAATAGATTCGATTGTTCTTCTAAAACATCCCGTCATATTGAGAAAGTGTTTACGACGAGTCCTAAACATCTTTTCAATATTTCTGGGATTGTTTTGAGTCCAAGTAAATTTAGTTGCACAGGTGAATTAATCATTCAGGGGTTTAGTTAAACTTTGTCTCTTGCTTAGTGACCTAGGACATTTGAATATCCTATAAGTTAAGTAACACTTCACTTGATACATCATTTAAGAGTTATAATAATAAGAGCTTTAAAAGGGCAAATCAATTTATTAGGTATTTTAATGATTTAAACTTAATGATTTAATTTCAATTTTGACTTAATTATAAAAATTAGTTTAAGTTTGGAATAGTGTTCAAGTTATTTTAGATTTAATTCTTAATGATTTCATTTAGGTTTGTTGTTAAATGATTTTGATTTAATTTAATTCAATTTAATTTTAATTTAATTAATTTTAATTTTAATTTTAATTTAATTTGATTTGATTTTAATTTTAATTTAATTTGGTTTAATTTAATTTAATTTAAAATTAAATTAAATTTAATTTAATTTAATTTAATTTAATTCTAATTTTAATTTAATTTAATTTAATTTAATTTAATTTAATTTAATTTTTAATTTAATTTTATTTTATTTAATTCAATTTAGTTTTAATTTTAATTTAATTTAATTTTAATTTAATTTTAATTTACTTTAATTTAGTTTAGTTTAATTTTAATTTAATTTTAATTTAATTTAATTTTTAATTTAGTTTAAATTTAATTTTAATTTAATTTTAGTTTAATTTTAGTTTTTTAATTATTAATTTGGATTATTATTTTAATTTTTTGATTAAGATTTAAGTATTATTGAAGTGATTTATTTAGGGATTTTTAAATTAAAGAATAAATATTCTCTTAATAATATCCCTACTTTAATAATTCTAATTTTTATTATTCTTCCAAAATTTCAATTAATTAATTAATTAAAGTTTTATTTTAATTATATTTGAAATGGTTAGTAGGTTTCTACCCTCAATCATTTAAGTTTCAATCATCCAAAATCAATTTAAAATCCAATATTTTTTCCTCCCCTTTTTGATTAATCCTAAAATTTTAATTAAGGGTTGAAATTTTATATTACCCTTTTTCCCTTCAAGCTTAATAATTCTATAACTCACTAAACTAAGCTCAAATGAAATTGAAATTTTTATGTAACCTCACTCACATGTCAATTAAGACATTAGAGGAGAAAATATGATTTTTTTGTATTTAATTTATTTATGTAATTATTTTTAATGAAAAATAGGGGTTTTCAAGGAAAATTCAATAACATGACCAAGGAAATGTTTCTATCCTTAAGAAAATTATGGAATATTTCTAATGAACAGAGGACCATTTGGACCAATTTTGGTGATTTTTTGAATTATATTTTATTTACTAGAATTATTTTGATTTTTGAGTTATTAATTAATTTTAAAATAAAATTAAAGTTGGGGAATAGGTTTTATATTTTTCAAAAATCTCTCTGATTTCATGGAAGTCAGAGAACAAAATTTTAAATTTTTCTGATTTTTTTTTATTTATTAGAATTAATTTAGTCGAAATTTTAAAGAAATTCATTTTTTTTAATTTAAAAATTTTTTAGGCCTTTAAAATTCAATATCTTACCATAGAGACTTAGGAAAAATATTTGGTTTGTTCCTAAGTGATTAGAATTCAAAATTTGACATTTTGGTGATTTTTAATATTTTTATGATTTTTATTATTTTTATTTATTAAAAATATTAAAATAATGATAAAAATCAACTTTTTTAGAAAATTACAATTTTAATTTTCCTAAGTTTCTCTAATATTAGAGAATTTCCAAAACCATTTTTGTGAATTTTTTAAAAGTATTTTGTGAGTTATGAATTTTTAAAGTTTAATTTTATCCATTTTGCTTAAGAGGCTTAATCAACCCATTTGGTGAGGTTAATCAAATCCAATTGACCTCAAATTTTTATGTGATATTTCTTTGATCCTAAAGATCAGTGGAGAATTGTTTTCAAGTTAATTTAATGTGTAGTTAACCCTAATTAATTAAAGTTTAATTTTGGGTGTTTAGGCCAATTAGGGTTGTTCCATGTGAATTAACTCAAAACCTATTTTTCCTAGGTTTCTCTGGTCATAAGAAACATCACCAAATTTTCCTAGAATTTATTTCCCAACATGCTAATTATTGGAATTAAAATACTCAAAACAGTAACATGCAATTGAAAAATCAATAACTTCTGATAGGGATGGCCTCTGACCTTGGAAAATTCAGAGAATGTTCCCAAGTTCAGAGGCTTCAAAAGCCTCATGGTCTCATGCCATGGTAAATTGCCTATGAAAATGGAGAATTAAAACAATGCAGAGAGTAAATAAATCATAAAAAATAAAATACTCAATGAAATTACTTGATTTCTTTTCCACATTATTCTCCTCTGTTCACTGAGCAAGAGGGTATTTTTATTTTATTTTTATAACTTTTATACACAAAGTTATGAATTTTTGAAGTTCTAATAATTAAATAAATAGAAAATTACTCTATTTTCCTACTTATCCACGCGGCGCCACGAAATCCTCGGCCACTTCGAAAGAGCACGCGGTGCTCTTTGATTCAGCGTCGCCATCCGAATCAGCTGCCACGGGGCCCGCGGTTCACGTACCATCTCCTGGTCAGACGCCATCTGAGCCATTCGCTCGATACACGCGCGATCCAACGGCTCCCGGTCATCGTCTACGACTGGTGTGCACCCATGACCGTCCACACTAAAACCCTAAGATCTCACTCGATTCTCAATGGATTTTTATGTTCTTATACTCTATGGATTCGTCTTGAAGAGACGAACATATCTTTATGGTTTATGTGGCATGAAATTAACCCAATCAAAATAGAGAATGTTCAGAAGCTCGGGAAGAAGAGAGAGCTCAAACCTTTGCTCAGAGAAGTGAAGCTTCGATCTGAGAGTTGTGTCACCTTCGATTTAGTCCAAGCAAGCTCCAGATGAAGTCTCTAGCCCTGGGGAATTGCCTAGACCTGATTTCCACCAGACTCGATTTCAACCTTTGGAGGCTAGAACAAATGGGTGGCCTGGAGAGGGGCTTTCACTGGGGAATTCCTTCTCTTGGTCTTGTACAGGTGTGGGAGAGTTTAATTTGATTTTGGTGGAGGATTTGAAAGTGTCCTTTTCTAGCCTGAGAATTGAGCTCCAAAATTGAGCTCAATCAGTGGGAATTAGGGCAGGAGGACAGTGGGGATCAAATGCTCTTGGCTAGGGGAAGCTTTGTGAGGAGTTTGGAGGGATTTTGTGAAGGTCAATTTCAGCCAACCTTTTGGCCGAGAGGGGTTGGCTGGCTTAAATAGCCATAACCATGGCCTCTCAGGGGGAGTTAGGGGCTGGGATCAGCTGCTCTGGTGAGGAGAAGAACAGCTACAATGGCCATTTGGAGTGGGGCAGCTCAGCCATGGGGAATTACAATTTTTGGTTGATTTGGACCTCTCGGCCTGGTGTTTTTCGGCGACTGTGGTGGCCGGCCGGCCAAGATCAGGTCATTGTTGTGATCAGGAGGATCAGTGCTTGAGGTTTGTGAGTTCAATTCTCAAATGCCATGTGTAAAGAGGATGAATTGAAATGGAAAGGGGAAGAGGTGATTTTGGCTTGGTTTGGGTCAACCCATGTATTTGGGCTTGGTTCACCTCCCCATGGCCTGATTTTGGGCTGAGAAGGTCAGGTGGGTCAGGCTCACATGTGTGGTGAAGTCCACATCCAAACATATTTAGATTAATTTTGGGTTAAGGGTAATCATGGTTAAGGGTAATGACCTTAAGGAAATCTAGAAAGAGCTTCCTCCATTTGCCCAATGTGGTATGGTCACATGTCAAACCTTTCATGGCTCCACATGGGGCTTAAGGATGGCTTCATGGCTCTTATATGGCTTGGGAAAAGTTGGTTTGGTTTCATGGAAGTAGGTTTTAGGAATTTTGGTATTTTTGGTGTGAAATTTGGATGGTTTGTCATATAGCTTAGTTTAGAAAAGTTTGATTGTTGATTTAGAATTTAGGGATGATTTTAATTAATGAAATGATGAATCGAGTGTCATATGGGATTTAGCATGAAGTTTGGGCTTTTAAAATTTGGTAAAGGTGGGCTTTTAAAATGGTTTTAGGGGAATGAGCTTTTATGTTTCAAAATGGGCTTTTAGATAAAAAAATTTGTAAATGGCCATGCCAAATAAATGTTGGATTTAGTTTAAGGATATGTCATGAGTGATTTAAAACAAATTTGGAGTGATTTGGGATTGAATTGGATTGGATTTGAGTTTATTTGGTAAAGGGGCTAAGGTGGGCCAAATTGGGCTAACTTAGGCTAGGGTTGGGCTAATGTTGAAATTGATGCAAAATTGATGTTGATAAATGTTTAGGGGAATGTTATGAAGAGTTTTCAACTTTGTTTGGGGTTCAATCTTGGGATTTGGGCCTATTTGGGTTAGGTTTGGGTTTAGGTCAATTTAAGGGGTTTTGGGTTTGGGTTGAATTTAAGTGAGGTTTGGGTTCAAGTTTTGGGCCAATTATGTTAGTGTTTTGTTTATGGAGATGTTAGGGAAGGTTTAGAAAAGATTTGGGGTCTATTGGAGTTGAATTGGGTTGGTTTGGGCTAAGTTTGGGTTATGGGTCAAAATTGGGCTTTAAGCTTAAAAATGAAATTGGTTCAAATGTCAATCAAATTGGGCTTAGATTTGGTCTATATTGATATTGGGGATATTTAATTGAAGTTTAGAATTGAATTGGACGAAAATCGAGGTCAATTGGGGTGATTTGGTTTGACATTGGGTTCATTTGGGTTTAAAATGGGCTAAATTGGGGGTTTTGGTAAAAGTGGGGTAAATTGGCAAAATTGGCCCATGGTGTAGTTGAACAAAATGAAATTAGGAATATTTGGGATTTTCTGAAATTTTCTGGGAATTTTGAAATTTTTGGATTTATGGGTCAAGAGGGGCATTTTTGTAATTTGGAGGGTATTGGGGGTATTTTGGAAATTTTGGTATTTTTGGCTGTAAATGATCAGCTTGATTGGTGGGTAAATGTTCAAGGTTAATTTTGGAAAATTTTTGGGTGATTTTGAAATTTTGGTGGTTTTGGGTAGTTTCAAGGGCTTTCAGTTGGTTTGGTGGGTCCGGGGCCCCGGGGGCCAAAAATTGAAATTTTGGAAAAATGAAAATTTTGGAAAAATGAAAATTGAGCAAGTCTGAGTGAAATGGAATCATTTTGGTTGAGCCATGAAGCCATATTAAGCCCATATGAGCCATGAGAGGACTCATTTGAGGCATTCACTATGTTGTTCCTAACCCTCTTAGCCAAGGGCCTAAGGGTTAAGGTCCATCCATATGAATTATCTACATGAGTCAGGAATTCAAGCTAGGCATGAATAGTTTTAGGATTTGGATTGTGTGTGAAAGTGTAATGTGTGCAGGTGAACCCTCACTGACACAGTGCCACCTGGGGTGATCCTAAGGCCAAAGAGTCCTATAGGGAACTCATCCTTTAAACCTCCACATTTGATCTCAACCCTCTAGGTGATTAGGGGTTTACAATCAAGCTTGTGGGGTTTGCAGGGAGTTAAGAAGTGGTTGAGTTTCTAAAGGGGTAGGTTCCATCTCTAGTCCTCTAAGATAGTCAAAGGAAAAGCCCAAGGCTAGATCCTAAGTACTAAAGAGAGAAGAGAAGACCTCATCAAAAATGAGTTCAACACTGGACCAAAGGGTAAAGAATAGGAATGCTCCTATTCGTCACAATACAATAAAAATTCTATTTGAATTCATCATTCACTTAATTTTCTAAAAATAAGGGGAAGGATACTTTTTCTGAAATCTTTTAATCAACTTTATTTAAAGCATTAGTTTACTTTAGTTCGCTTTAGTTACGTATTCTAAATTTCCGTATACTATATTAGTAAGTAAATACTTTTAAATTTAGCTGTTACAAATCTTTTAAAACTTCCCTGTGGGATCGATAACCAGGACTCCACTAGAGCCCTGTATTACTTGATACGATACGTATACTTGCGTAGAATCTACATTATACATTCCATCATTAAATCAAATATAAATATTAAAGCGGGATTAAGTTTTTGGTGCCGTTGCTATTTTTGTAAACATTAAAAAGTGGGTCAAGTTTTTGGCGCCGTTGCCAGGGAAGTAAAGAAATTATTACTAGAGTAATGGACTATTTTAAAATTTATTTTATAAAATTGTATGTGTAAATTTGGAAACGAAAATTTAATACCTTACGATTCTGAATTAGAGCGTAGAGTTAAAAGAATTAAAAAACAAAAAAGAGAAATTATAAATTTAACACAAATGCTGAATATTCATGAAAATGAAAATATCAATCAACAGAGACCATTAAGAGATTATGCCAACCCTACATTAGATGAAATTCATTTAACTATTCAAAACCCTGATGTAGTCGTTAACTCATTCGAACTTAAACCCGCAATTATCCAAATGGTACAAAACAATCAATTTAGTGGTTCACCTATCGAAGATCCTAATTTACATCTTGCTAGTTTTTTAGAACTATGTGCAACTTTCAAATATGAAGGAGTATCTAACGATGCTTATTAGACTTAGACTTTTTCCTTTTTCTTTAAGGGATAAGGCTAAAATGTGGTTAAATTTGTTAGCACTCTGGATCTATTAAAACTTGGGGAGAGTTATCATAAAAATTTCTATCCAAATATTTTCCACCATCTAAAACTCGCTAAGCTTAGAAATGATATAACTTCTTTTAGTCGATTTGATGGAGAATCAATATATGAAGCTTGGGAGAGATTTAAAGAACTTCTTAGGAAATGCCCACATCATGCATTACCGGATTGGTTAATTTTTCAAACTTTCTATAATGGATTAGTAGGATCTCTTAGATCAACCATCGATGCTGCTGCTGGAGGATCATTAATGTCAAAACCATTTGATGAAGCTTATGCACTAATAGAAGAAATGGCTACCAATAATTTTCAATGGCTTGCTGATAGAATGAATCCGAAAAAGATAGCCAGTATTCACGAAAATGATGCAATATCTATGTTAGCTTCCCAAATAGCTGCTATATCTAAAAAAATTAGATCATTTTGGAATAAATTACTCTCCATTTATATTAGAAGAAAACTCATCTGGACAACTTATAGAATCTCAATCTCATTATGAAACTATAAATGTTATTAATAATAGACTAATAATCCTTAAGTGAATTATTATAATCCTGGATGGAAAAATCAGCCTAATTTTAATTGGAATAATAATACAACTAATCAACCATGGATGAACAACATAACACAACCATTAGGAAATCCCTCTAACCAAGGAAATTCTAATTATAAACCTAGTTATCCACTTGGAATTTAATAATAATAACCCTCAATTTAAAGATAAGAAATTATATATAGAAGAATTAGTATTAAATATGAGTCAACATTTACAAAATCAAGGAAATCAATTACAAAATCAAGGAAATCAATTACAAATACAAGGAAACCAATTACAAAATCAAGAAACAGCTATTAAAAATATTGAAACTCAACTTAGACATATCGCTACCGCGCTTAATAATAGAATACTGGAACATTTCCTAGTAATGTGGAAATAAATCCCAAAGACAAAGGAAATGAACAGATTAAAGCGATACAATTACGAAGTGGAAAAGAATTAGAACCTCGAATTCAGAAAAAACTTGAAAGTCAAAAAGAGGAAGTGGAAATCGAAAAGGAAAAGAATCAATAAGATCCGAACTTAGAAAATCCTTTAATTCCAATGAAAATTTCTGTTGAAAAACCTCCACCATCATTTCCTCAACGACTAAATCAACATAAAAATGATAAACAGTTTGCTAAATTCCTTGAAATTCTGAAGAAATTAACAATAAATATTCCTTTTGTAGAAGCTTTAGAACAGATGCCAAACTATGTAAAATTCATGAAAGATATTCTAAATAAAAAAAGAAAATTTACCGATAATGAAACGGTCGCACTTAGTGAAGAGTGTAGTGTTATTATTCGAAAAAGCTTCTGAAAAATTAAAAGATCCCGGTAGTTTCACTATACCTCGCGCTATTGGAGAAAAATTCTATGGAAAAGCTTTGTGTGACTTAGGAGCAAGCATCAATCTAATGCCTCTATCAATTTTTAAGAGATTAGGATTGGGAGAAATTTCACCTACTTCGGTAACCCTTCAGTTAGCTGATCGTTCTGTTACATATCCTAAGGGAGTTATTGAAGATGTTTTAGTAAAAGTGGATAAATTTATCTTTCCCGTAGATTGTATTGTTTTAGATATGGAAGAAGATAAAGAAATTCCTATCATCTTAGGAAGACCATTTTTAGCCACTCGGGAAAGCTATGATTGATGTTCGGAAAGGAAAATTAACTATGAGAGTAAATGACCGAAAAGTTACTTTTAATATTGCTAAATCAATGAAATATCCCGCACTTAGAAAAAGATGATGACTGTTTTCGAATGGAAGTACTCGATCATTTACAAAAAGAACATTTTAAGGAATATTATGAAGAAAAATTAGAAAAATAAAATACTGAATTAATTGAAAAAGCTGATATAAATGAAGAACTAATTATATTCAAGAAAAATTTAAATTTTTGGATAATACGGAAAACAACCGAAAAAAATATAGTTCCATCGATTATTAAACCTCCCGAACTCGAGTTAAAAATGTTACATAATCATTTGAAATATGCTTACTTAGGTAATTCTTCAACTCTACCAGTTATTATTTCATCCGAATTAAATGAATCTCAAGAACAAAAACTTTTAGATACCTTAAAAAAATACAAGAAAATTTTTGGTTAGACTCTAGCAGATATTAAAGGAATTAGACCTTCAATCTGTATGCACAGAATTATTTTAGATAATGAACATAAGCCTAAAGTAGATCCCCAAAGGAAATTAAACCCAATAATGAAAGAAGTAGTCAAGAAAGAAATTTTAAAATGGTTAGATAATGGTATTATATATCCTATTTCTGACAGTGCTTGGGTAAGCCCAATTCACTGTGTACCTAGGAAAGGAGGAGTGACCGTAAAAGCTAATGAAAAATAATGATCTTATCCCTATAAGACAAGTTACTGGATGGCGAATATGTATTGATTATAGAAAATTAAACGCACACCAGGAAAGATCACTTCCCTTTACCATTTCTAGACCAGATGTTAGATAGATTAGCTGGACATAAGTATTTTTGTTTCTTAGATGGATATACCGGTTATCATCAAATACAAATTGCTCCTGAGGATCAAGAGAAAACTACATTTACTAGTCCTTATGGAACTTTCGCTTTTCGAAGGATGCCTTTTGGATTATGTAATGCACCTGCAACATTCCAGAGATGTATGATGTCTATATTTAGTAAGTAATTGATAATGGAATAGAAGTATTTATGGATGATTTCTCTGTATTTGGAAAATCATTTGACACATGCTTAAATCATCTTGAAAAAGTATTTAAAGTATGTGAGAAAACTAATTTAGTTCTTAATTGGGAGAAATGTCAATTTATGGTTGCAGGCGGCATTGTATTAGGGCATAAAATTTCAGAAAAGGGCATGGAAGTAGACCCTGCAAAAATTCAAGTTATAGCTAAATTATCACCTCCAACAACGATAAACGGGGTAAGAAGTTTTCTTGGACATGCTGGATTCTACATATGTTATATAAAAGATTTTTCAAAAATTACTAAACTGTTGACCTCATTTTTGATGAGGTCTTCCCTTCTTCTTTTTAGTGCTTAGGATCTAGCCTTAGGCTTTTCCTTTGACTATCTTAGAGGACTAGAATTGGGACCCGCCTTTTAGAAATTCAAACCACTTCTAAACTCCCCGCAAACTCCACAAGCTTGACTATAGACCCCTAATCACCTGAGGGTTGAAATCAAATGTGGAAGTTTAAAGGATGAGTTCCTATAGGACTCTTTGGCCTTAGGACCGCCTCAGGTGGCTCGGTCCAGTGAAGGGGCTGACTTACACTACACTTACACACTACATTTCCACACACTTCCTAAAACCACACCCATACCCAACTTAACCTCCCGACTCATGTGAGTGATTCACATGGATGGTCCTTAACCCCTAAGCTCTCGGCAAGAGGGTTAGGAACAACATAGTGAATGCCTCAAATGAGTCCTTTCATGGCTCATATGGGCTTGAAATGGTTTCATGGCTCAACCAAAATGATTTCTTTCCACCTAAATTTACTCAATCTTCAATTTCCCAAATTTTCAATTTTTGACCCCGAGACCCTACACCTACTAAACCTACCCAAAACCCTCGAAATTACCCAAATTTTTGCAAAATTTCCAAATTACCCAAAATTTTCCAAGATCAATCTCAAACATCTCCACATCACTCAAATTGATCATCCATACCCAAAAATATCAAAAATTCCAAAAATACCTCCCAATACCCTCCAAATACCCAAAATACCCTTCTTGGCCTAAAAATCCAAAAATTCAGAAAATTCCCAGAAAATTCCAGAAAATCCTAAATATTCCCAATTTCATTTTGTCCAACTACACCATGGGCCAATTTTGTCAATTTACCCTACTTTTGTCAAAACCCCCAAATCGACCCATTTTAACCCTAAGTGAACCCAATGTCAAACCAAACCTACCCAATTGACCCCAATTTTGGTCCAATTCAATTCTAAACTTCAATTCAATATCCCAAATACCAATCTAGACCAAAATCCAAGTCCAATTTGATTGACATTTGGATCCAATCTCACTTTTGGCCTTAAAGCCCAATTTGGACCCATGACCCAAACTTAACCCAAACTCACCCAATTCAACTCCAATTAACCTCAAATCTTTTCTAAATCTTCCTTAACATTCCCACAAACAAAACCCTAACATGATTTGCCCAAAATTTAGACCCAAACCACACTCAAACTCAACCCAAGGTTAAAAGGCCCATTTTTTGACCTAAGCCCAAACCTAACCCAAATTCAACCCAATTCAAATCCAAATCACCCCCAATTTGTTTCAAATCACTCATGACACATCTATGAGCTAAACCCAACAATTATTTGGCCCAAACTCTTTACAAAATTTCCATCCGTGAACACATCCTTAAACTTAAAAGCCCACTTTCCTTAAACCATTTTAAAAGCCCATTTCCTTCAAAATTCAAAAGCCCAAATCTACCCTAAAGCCCACATGACATTTCCCCTCATCATATTTTCAATTAAAATCATCCCTAAGTCCTAAACCAATCATCAAATAATTCTAAATGAAGCTTCATCCAAATTTCCACCAAATTATCCAAAATCCTTAAAATCCTTTTTATGAAATCGACCGAAGCCTTTTCCCAAGCCAAATGGAGCCATGGAGCCATGCACAAGCCATATGCAAGCCATGAGAGCCTCTTTACATGTCACCATGCCATTTTGGGCAAAAGGAGGAGGCTCTTTCCTTAATTCCTAAAGGTGATTAACCACTTCCATGATTCCACTAAACCATGCTTAAGCCTAATCGTGCTTGGATGGTGACTTGACCCTACCGATTATGTCGAGCCAAATCACTTTTCCCTCGCCAAAACCAGGCCTTGGGTAGTGCACCTAGCCTAAATGGGTGGGTTGACCCATTTAGGTCCAAATCTAGCCATGCCCCATTCCACTTTGGATCAAAGCCTTTACACATGTCCATGGCCAATTGATTGCACAAACCTCCAGCCCCGACCCACCCGACCTCGAGGGTGACCCATGCTCGGCCGGCCGCCACAAGGCCGCCGGAAAACACCATGGCCGAGAGCTCACATGTGAGCTAACATTGAAATTCTCACTTGCCGAGCCGCCCCATCCCTAGTGGTCACCATGGCCGATCTTCTCCTCACCGAAGCAGCTCGATCCCAAGCCCTAACTCTCCCCGGGAGGCCCTCCACCCTCTCCTATTTAAACTCCACCCCTCTCGGCCATGAGGGGAGCTAAGCACAAACCTTGCCAAAACTCGCCAAAATTGTTCCGGACCCTTCTCCACCCTTAGAGCACTCGATCCCCAAGTGGAATTCACTCGCCATTTCTCCTCCGAAAGCTCAATTTCGTAGTCGAAATTCCACCCAAAACCAGGACACTTCTCCACAGTGAGCCAATTCTCAAATTGATTGGCTCTACACCTTCACTAGACCAAGGGAAGGTGTCCACCCTCAAAAGCCCCATCTCCGAGCCACCCGGGCTTGCTCCGACCTCCAAGCTTTGTGGATCGGGCTTGGTCGAAATCATATCCGGACAATTCACTGGACCGGAGACTTCATCCGGAGCTTGCTAGGACCCAATCGAAGGTGCAATAACTCTCGGATCGAAGCCACACTTCTCCGAGCCAAGGTACGAGCTAACTCTTCATCCCGAGCTTCGAAGATTCTCTATTTCGGATGCCTTAGTTTCAATGCATGTTAACCGTATGGATGCGTTCGTCTCTTCAAGACGAATCCATAGAGTATAAGAACGTAAAAATCCATCGAGAATCGAGTGAGATCTTGGGATTTAGTGTGGACGGCTCTCGGGTGAGAACACTTGGGGACGATGAACGGATGCCGTCCATTCAATACACGCGCGCACGGATGGTCGGGATCGCGTCGGACCGAGAAACGGTGCGAGAACCGCGGGGCCCGGACCGCCGACTCGGATGGCGGCGCCCAATCACGCCGCGACACGTACCCCTTCGGAGCCGCCGATGTTTCGCCGGCGCCGCGTGGATAAATAGAAAAATAGGGTATTTTCGATTTATTTAATTCCCTAAACTTCAAAAATTCATATCTCCGTGTAGGAAAATCATAAAAATAAAATAAAAATACCTCTTGCTCGAGTGAACAGAGGAGAATAATGTGGAAAAGAAATCATTTAATTTCATCAAGTATTTTATTTTTTATAATTTATTTACTCTCTGCATACATTTAATTCTCCATGCATGTATACAATTCACCATGGCATGAGACCATAGGAAGCTTTGAAGCCTCTGAACTTGGGAACATTCCCCGAATTTTCCAAGGTCGGAGGCCATCTCCGTGAAAAGTTATTTATTTTTCAAATGCATGTTGCTGTTTTGAGTATTTTAATTCCAGTAAATAGCATGTTGTGAAATAAATTCTAGGAAAATTTGTTGATGTTCCTTATAACCAGAGAACCCTAGGAAAAATGGATTTTGGCTTAGTTCATTCAAAGCAACCCTAATTGACTTAAACACCCAAAATAGGTCTTTAATTAATTAGAGTTAACCAGGTATCAAATTGACTTGAAATCAATTCTCCACTGACCTTTAGGATTAGAGGAATCCACCATAAAAATTTGAAGTCAATTGGACTTGGTTAGCCCCACTAATTGAGTTGATTAAGTCACTTGGCCATTTTAAACTTTAAAAATTCATAACTTTTAAAATATTATTCAAAAATTCACCAAATTGGTTTTGGAACCTCTCTGATATTAGGGGAACCCAAGAAAATTAAAATTTCAATTTTCTAAAAAAGTTGATTTTTAATAATATTTTAATATTTTTAATAATTAAAAAATAATAAAAATCACAAAAATAATAAAATTCACCAAAATGTCACATTTTGAATTTTAATCACTTAGGAGCAAATCCCACATTTTTCCTAGAGTCTATTTAGTGAGATATTGAATTTTAAAGCCCTAAGATAATTTTAAAAATTAAAAAATGTATTTTCTAGCATTTTCACTAAAATAATTATAATAAATCATAGAAAAATCAGAAAATTGCAAAACTTGATTCTCTGGTTTCCTTGATGTCAGAGAGATTTTTAAAAAATATAAAATCCATTTTTCAACATTTATTTTATTTTTAAATTAATTAACACTCCAAAACTCAAAATAATTATAATAAAAATAATATAATTCAAAAAATCACCAAAATTGGTCCAAGTGCTTCTCTGGTCATTAGGAATGTCCCCTAATTTTATTAAGGACAGAAACTTTCCTTTGGTCATGTTATCAAATTTCCCTTGAAAATCTCTATTTTCCACAAAAATAATTATATAAATAAATTAAATACAGAAAAATCACATTTTCTCCTCTCATGTCTTTATTGACATATGAGTGAAGTCACATAAAAATTTCAAGTTCATTTGAGTTCAATTTAGTGAGTTATGAAATTATTAAGCTTAAGGGGTAAAATGGTAATTAAACTTTTAACCCTTAATTAAAACTTTAGGTTTAATAAAAATCAACAAGTAAAATATTTGATCTTAATCTGGTTTGGATGATTGAAATTTAAATAATTAAAGGGTAGAAACCCATTAAATAATTTTAAAATGATTAAACTTTAATTAAATAATAGATTAAATTTGGAAGAGTAATAAAATTGGAATTATTAAAATAAGGGATATTTATTAGGAAGAGATTTATTCTTTAATTTAAAAATCCCTAAATTAATCATCTCATTTATGTTCAACTTTTAATTAAAATTCAAATTTAAAATATTAAAAGACTTAATTAAATTATTAAACTTTTTGAAATTTCAATTAAAATTAAAAAAATAAAGTAAATTAAAGATAAATTAAATTAAAATTAAATTTAATAATTAAATTAAAATAAATTAAAACAAATTAAATTAAATTAAATTAAATTAAAATTAAATCAAATTAAATTAAATAATCAAATTAAATTAAATTAAATAATTAAATTAAATTAAATTAAACAATTAAATTAAATTAAATTAAATTAAATAATTAAATTAAATTAAATCAAATCAAATTAATTAAACATCAAATCAAATTGAATTAAATTAAGTTAAATTAAAACTCAATTAAATTAAATCAAATTAAATATAACATCACCTAAGACATAAAAGAAATTAAATATAAAACAACTTGAACACTATTCCAAATTTAAACCCTTTAACTTAAATTAAATCATTTGAATACTAATTTACCCTCGAAAGCTTTGATTATTATAACTCCTAAATTAAACGTCAAATGAAATGTTACTTCACTCATAGGATATTCAAATGTCCTAGTTCACCGAGCAAGTTAACAAAACTTGAAAACCTCGGACGATTGATTCATTTATATAATTAAATTCATTTGTACTTAAAACAATCCCGAAAATATTGAAAAGATGTTTAAGATTCTTCTTAAGCACTTCCTCAATATGATAGGATATTTATAAGAACAATTGGACTTAATTGTCCTTTGATGATGAAAATCGTCCTCAAACAACAAAAAACCCAAAGAACCTAGACGTCATAGGAGATGACTAGCTATAGGATTAGGAATTTGGTAGAAAACCATAACCTTTCCCTTAGCTTTACCTAGGAACTTGCTTAAATATTCTAATTGTGTTTTAAGTGCGACTTGGGATGACGGGAAGACCCTCCGAGTACGCTTTTATTTTATTGCAATTTACTTTCTTGCAATTTACTTTCTTGCAATTTACTTTATTGCAAATGCATTTTACTTTTCTTGCATGATAAAACAACCATTGCATGAAAACCCACACCTTTAGGATAGTCCCTAAAACCGAAACCAAAATTAAGTTAAAAGTCATTGCAAGATAAAATTCACCGCCACAACATTTCAAAAATATAAAACAACTCAAAATTTAATCACAAACGAACACAAAACTACAATTACAACTAAATTAAAACGTCCTGTTGGATGATCGGGAATACCTCGGATGATGTAACCTACGTGTTGCTAACGGGATTTCCCACGGTCTAAATGAAAGTGTGGAACTCATTCAGTTGAGTTTAGCAAATTCATCCGGACTAAGTGAATCCGATAAAAATAATGATGCCGGAAGGATGGAACCGTGGGATCTTAACCGGTGTCGTTATAATCAACTTTAAGATTTGTTTTAATTAAAACGTAAAAAACACTTGGAAATTAAGATTTTCTCTAAACCAAAACACTTTTCTCATCCCCGATTTATGATTTCTAAAACTAAACCTCTGCAACAACAAGGAACTTGGAGCATGGTGGGCGACACGGCCATCGTCATCAACAAAACTTGAACCTACTTCAAAGAAACCTTCTTAGAATTAAACAACAAAGCCATAGGACTTCGAGGTAGCTTGCCTAGTGCAACATAAATCCTCAACTCTTCGTTAGGCACTTGCATAATCATTTTATGCAAATTAAGCCCTAACCGGTCTTAGGATTCCGAGGTAGTCGTACGATACGACATAAACCCTCATATCTTCTAAAGTTATTTGTTTGATTTTATCATACAAATATAAACCCTAATTAATTAAAATTGACAAGATCAAAACATTTAAATAAGTATTAGGACTTTCCTAAATTCAAGCCAAACGATAGGATAGTCGGGAAATTATCGAAGTTCACTTCGAATCAGTGATTTCTCCTACCTTTCTTCCTTTGGATTCACGAAACAAAATGTTCCAAAAATTTGATCCATTCCCTATTGAAACTCCAAAATTCAATCTTTGAAAACCTTAAACTTTGAAATTCTTGAGAGCGAATTATTGATTATTATCGAGAGTTTTCTTAAGTGATTCCCGTCACTTAAGATGTAATTAACTATAGGGGCTTGCCCTTATAGGGAATCTTAAAGAACCTGAGTAATATAAACCTCGTTTAATACTTTCATATTAAGCGGGGAATTTGTCGGCTTATAAAATTGGTTCGCGGACCAAACGGATGTCACAAAACTTCTAGTTTATTTGATCGAGCCCCACCATCAAGCAGTGTGTCTATCCTTAGGGATAGATACACGGTTTGTGGTGCGGTGCTCGTTTATATAAACTATTTGGGATGTGAGATCAGTTTAATCTCATATCTTAAAACTTTCAAATTTAAAAATTATTTTCAAAATCAAATACTACTTTCTAAATTATATATATTTAAATTAAATTTAAAATAAAAATTCGCCGCACAACTTCTGTTAGGCGACCACTTTTCAAAATAAAACACACAACCTAAAAATATTGCCGACATAAACCTCTATGCCAACTTCTTAAAAAGGACAAGAAATTTGAATTTACAACTGAATGCTTGAATGCTTTCGAATTATTAAAAGATAAATTAATTACAACACCTATAATAGTTTCACCTAATTGGGAGAAACCATTTGAGCTTATATGTGATGCTTAGTGATTATGCTATAGGAGCAGTTCTTGGGCAAAGATATAATAAGATTTTCAAAGTTATATATTATGCTTAGTAAAACTTTAAATGATGCTGAAATAAATTATACAGTTACTCGAAAGAGAATTATTAGCAGTTGTATATGCTTTTAATAAATTTTGGCATTATCTAATAGGAACTAAATGTATTGTGCATACTGATCACTCTGCTATAAAATATTTAATGCAAAAGAAAGATTCTAAACCAAGATTAATTAGATGGATATATTAATGCAAGAATTTGATTTTGAGATCGTTAACAAAAAGGGAATTGATAATCAAATTGCGGATCATTTATCAAGATTAGAATATCATGAATTATCTGATACTGATAATGAAATTATAGACAGTTTTCCTGATGAACAACTTTATAATATAAATTAGTGGAAAATACCTTGGTATGCTGATATAGTAAATTATATTGTAAGTGACATTTTACCACCTATGTTAACTTTGCAAAAATAGAAAAAAATCATTCATGATACTAAAACATACTTTTGGGATGAACCATACTTATATAAGCAATGTAAGGATTTAATTATTAGAAGATGCGTGCCTTATGAAGAAACTGAACCAATTATTCAAAAATATCATGATTCTCATTTTGGAGGACATTTTGGGACTGATAAAACTGCATATAAAATTCTACAATCTGGAATCTACAAACTGGATTAGATTTCATGGGACATTTTTTCCTTCATTTGGAAATTCATATATATTAGTAGCTGATGATTATGTTTCCAAATGGATTGAAGCGCAAGCTTTACCTAGGTGTGATGCTAAAAGTATTTCAAAATTTTTAATGAAAAATATTTTTACTAGATTTGGAATGCCAAGAGTGATTATCACTGATGGAGGAACTCGTTTTAGAAACAAATATATTCACAAACTAGTAGAAAAATATAATATTATTCATAAGATATCAACTGCTTATCATCCACAAACTAGTGGATTAGCTGAAGTTTCTAATCGAGAGATTAAGCGTATTTTAGAAAAGTCCGTAAACCCTAATAGATTAGATCGGTCTATAAGACTAGACACTCGCATTATGGGCATACAGGATCGCTTATAAAACTACGATTGGAATGACTCCTTACGAGCTTATATATGGAAAAACTTGTCACTTACCAGTTGAATTAGAACATAAAGTATATTGGGCGATTAAAGAATTTAATTATAATATGAAAGAAGTTCAGTGAGAAAAGATTGTTGCAATTAAATGAATTAGAAGAATTAAGGAATGAATCATATGATAATGATAGGATTTATAAAGAAAGGATGAAATTATGGCATGATCGGAAGATTAATCGGAGAAATTTTGAACCAGGACAAGAAGTTTTACTATATAATACTAGATTGAAATTATTTCCTGGGAAATTGAAATCTCGATGGTTAGGACCTTTCACTATAACTCAAATATTTTCATACGGAACTATAGAAATTGAAGATCCAAAAACGAGGACATAGATTTAAGGTAAACGGACATAGATTAAAACCATATTTCGAAGGTAGAAGACCAAATTTTAAAGAGGTTTTAATGCTTAGTCGACCTGATTACTAACTAAAATTAGGTCGGGCTGATGACGTTAAACCAAGCGCTTTATGGGAGGCAACCCATAGTAGCCTTTTATTTTAATTATATACAAATTAGTGAGTCTGTATTATTAAAACAAATCTTACTACTCAATTTTTTTAATTAGAATCATCACAAATTTGAACCTATATGATGAGATCAGAAAATATTCGGACCAGAGCGAAATTGGGCAATTTTACGAAATCTCGCCGACGGTGAGGTCGATTCTCACCGACAGCGAGATCGGCGCCTAATTACATTTCAGTTTATAACGAGCTCGCCGACGGCGAGAAACTGCCCACCGACAGCGAGATCGCGTGCCATAATTTAAATCAGTTTTATAACTAGCTCGCCGACGGCGAGAAACTTCCCGCCGACGGTGAAGCAGTTGAAAAATTAGTTTCTTAAGTTTTTTTGTGTGGTTTTGGACGGTTCTAAAGCCATTTCTTTGTAGAAAACCATCCCAAATTCATTTTTACACTGTTTTCTTCCTAAGAAACGACTAGAGACCATTCCTTTCAATCCGAAATGGCCACCAAACTCTTAGAAACCACAAAAACTGGAGTTTTCAACCGGAGAAAATTCGTCAGTTCGAAGGCGCAGCGTATTTTCAACAAAGTTTTGATGAAGAAGCGACTTATTAAAGAAAGGAGATTTGTCAACAGAGGAGTAGAAAATTTCACCCCAAAAATTGAAGAAATGATCGTGCAGCGGCATTGGGAGGTATTTTGCTACATGACATCCGCTGTAGTTATTCCTGTAGTTAAAGGGTTTTACTCTAATCTACATGCGATCAACAATGGAAGTGTCTACGTCAGAGGAAGATGGGTAACATTTACTCCTTCAAGGGTAAATGAATTATTTTCTATAGAAAATACCCCCGTCTGTCATTATTCAAACTTTGTTCCTTCAAGATACAATATGAACGAGATTTATAGATACCTGACCGACGAACCTGATGATTGGGAGTTGCGTGAAGATGGTTATGTCAGTTTCTCTGCATCACTTCTTAAACCTATCTCGAAGCATTGACATTTTTTTATCTCATCAAAATTATTACCCACTATGAGGGTAAATAATGTTTCAAAGGAATGCGCTAGATTAAATTACTGTATTTCAAATTGGACTATCTATCGATGTTGGATCAATTATAATAAAGTCTGCATTGGGATTAATTGTGCATGGGTCAGTTCATGGACTTGGACACCCATCGACTATAATTACTTTATGTAGTCAGTACCAAGTTTCTTATGAGGCTTGGGAAAAGGTACTTTTTCCATGGAAACCACTCGATCCTACGGATATGTTTCCAACTTTGGATAACAATGATGAGATTACCATTATTTCTGATAGAGCATCTCAGAACAATCCTTTAGCAAGGCCCCTTACTGATAAAACAAATTTCATTCTGAAAAAGATTAAAGGATTGGAGAAAGAGTTGCAGGACGTGATGAATTTCATCGATAACATCTCCGATATGTTCGATCACACCGATCGGAGGATGAAGGAGCACTTTGATCATACCGGACATCCGGAGGCCGGCTTTATTCATTTACCGAGACGAAAGGGTGGATTGATGAAGAATCTACAGCAGAATTCCCTTTCAGGCCTTCCTACAATCTATTTGTGCACCTGTGTCACATCGGGAATATCAGAGAGGATGTCAGTTCAGATTCTGAGGAGTAGTAAAGATTTCTATCTTATGTTATATTTGTGTGTATATTTGTGTTGATTTGGATTTAGGTTTACTATGATTTGAACATTGATTTGATTATCTCAGATTTGATGAAATTATATGTAATTGTTATGTCTCAGCATTTAAAGTATTGTGGTGTGGATTGCAATGCTGAGTAGTTATGAGAGTTTGAAGTATTGAAGTCTTAAGTGTTAGTTTTTAAAAATGTGAAGTTTGTAAGTCTCATGGATTTCATATATAAAGTTATATTGTTTGTGTTGTGTGAACTTTTTATGAGCATAAGTAGCTAATCTTCATACTAAATTATTAAATTAAGTGATTGGAAGATTGATTAAGGGCAAATCGAGGTTGAAAATGATTGTCGAATTTCAAAAATTTAAAATTTTGGGATCTCGCCGACGGAGAGAATAATCCCGCCGACAGCGAGGGAAAACCCGCTTATAGAGAGAATTATTTCGCCGACGGCGAGATTTTCCCGAGAGTTTTAGCCTTGGTAAATAAATTAACTCGCTGACGGCGAGAAAAATCTCGCCGACAGCGAGATCGCGAAAAGTCCTATATTTAACCAGTCAACCGACACTATTCATCATCCCCTTCCTCAAAACTTCAAAAAAACTGACCTAGGGCTTGTGAGATCTTGGATTTGAGGCTATTTCAACACTTTTTGACACCAGATTTCATCTTCCCTTAGTAAGAGCTTCACTCCTATGCAAAATTTTTTGATTTTCACCATGGATTTCTTCTACATTGGGAAATTTTGAAAAAAATTCAAAATGTGGAGAAAATACTTGGAAGAAATTCATAGAAATTGATTTAAATGGATTTTAGATGTTATAGGAAGCCTTCTTAGTAATATTTGGGAGTTTAGTTAAGATTTTTTGCAAATTTCATAGATCGAAAATAGCTCCACGACAAAAGCGACGTTTGGATTACGACGAAACCTGATTTGTGAATGCGAAAGCACAATCAAGATATTTCCACAACATTTAATCAAGAAAATGCATTCAAGATCGAGTTTTTAAGAATCTAGGAGGAGAGGTGGAGCGAGTAATAAAGGAACAAGGTTGGGAGAATTTTTGCTATGTTTCATACAGAGCAACTGTGGAGGTAGTTAAGGAGTTCTATGCTAATTTGACTACAATTGATGATGCACCAATCAAGGTCCGGGGATTTTTGGTAGAATTTAATGCTGCAAGGATAAATTTGTTCTATGAAGTTCGTGATCTGCATCTTAGCGAGTACGAGACTTTTGGGACGATGAAAGGACCTATGGAAGAAGTTATAGACTTTCTCATTGATGGGAAAGGCGTCTGGAAGATCAAGCAGCGGGAAAGGGTAAATTTTCCTCTTTCTATGTTAAATGCAACTTCAAAAGCCTGACACTATTTTATCTGCTCTACAGTGTTACCCACTTATCACCATAGTGAGGTAACAAGAGATAGAGCAATTTTGAATTTATGTATTCAGAAAAAAAGAAGCATAAACATAGGAAATGTTATTTATAGAAATATATTAGCCACCTGAAGACGTGAAAGTGGAGGAGGACTAGGACATCGTGGTCTTATCTATGCACTCTGTCAATTATCTGGGGTAGAGGCAAGAGATGATGAGGAATGGGTTGAGCCTATGAAACCCATTACTCTGGCTAATATTAAGAAATATGAATCCCACGAAGTATGGCGATCTGGGACAAGGGACTATGTACCTTCTTCAAGTAGAGATATACCCTCTACTAGTTATGAACCCCCTCAGTACACCACTCCTACCCTTCATGATCTGATGAATGAGCTGACCCTAAGTAGAAAGAGTTTTGAACAATTTGGAGAAAATATGGAAAGAAAATTTGAGCATATGGACCACAGGATTGATGGCTTGGAAAGAAGACATGATTATGATAGTGAATATCTCCAGCTTACGAAATTGCATATTATGAGGCTGAACGTCGATATAGGAGTGGTGAGTTAGATGTTGTCTTTCCTGAGTGCCCCCGCTACACACAGTATCAGCCTTCTCAGCCTTCTCAGCCTGGAGATCAGGGAGATGATATAACCTGGGATTTTGATGAGGAAGATTAGAGACTTTGTTTAATTTGTTTAGATTAATTGTTATTTTGAAAACTTTATTTTTCTGTGTGTTATTATTCTGTATTTTCTGTGGACTGTGGATTTGGTGTGTTTGTGTGTTTGCTTATGCTGTAACGTTAGACTTTTTATGTGTGTTAAGTTAGTTTGCAATTTTTCTTTTAGATAGGATGTTAGTTTTTCTTTAATGTGTTGTTTATGTTTTTATAAGTTATGAACTTTTAATATGTTTAGATTGTTTTAATATGTTTAAAGTAGGTTAGTTGATTATATGTGTAATAATAGATTAAGTTTTCATTTGTTGTGTTTTATACTTATTAAAAATTTCTTATCCCAGCACTTTCTTTTAAATACTATATCTATGGAAGAATACTAACAGTACAGGTTCTGTAAGAAATGAAAAAGCTTGCAAAAATTTCAAGAAAAAGAAATACCTAAAGCTCAAAGGTATGATATACTTTAATATATATTTTTCCTTTTCACCATTTAGAAATAGATAGAAAAATTTAAGTTTGGGGGAGGAAAAATATAAATTTAATTATTAAATTGTTCTCAATTTCTATGTTTAAAAAAATTAATTATTATCAAATGATTTTTCTATAGTAATTTTTTAATTCAATAAACATGAATTACTTTATATAATTATTATAGAAAGTTGAATAGAATATTTCTAGTAATTCACTTATTTAATAGAATAAGATATTTGGTTAAAAGAAACAAGAATATAGTAAACAATTTTAAGTAAGGGAAACTATATTCTAAAATTGAAATTCTTAAGAATTTAGGTGAAAAAAAGAGATTGAAACTCAATGAAGTAAAGGCTATAAAATAAATATAAGCAAAGAAATATTTTAAGTTTCAAATTTAGGAAGAGAAAGTTGAAGTTCAAAATTATTAACAGACTATCCAGATATAATAATCCTCACTTGAAAAATAAAAAGAGAAGGATTGAAAATCAATCCAAAAAGAAAAAAAAAAGAGAAAGAAGAAAAGAAAAGAAAAAATATAAGTGAGGAGAAGCTTGAGGAGATACCTTATCAAAAATTGGCTTCAATGGAATCAACCTAAAGGGTAAAACTCAATATATTTCTAAACTTATATATATATATATATATAGATTAGTATTTTACTAAATAGTGTTTTATTGAACTTCCTTTTATCTAAATATCTTAAGTAAATTACTCTTTTTAATATAGTCTTTCCTGAAATAAATAGCGAGCTAGAAATCTTAGATCTGATAACTAAATAATCTTATATCTATAAAGTTAATTTAATTACTTAAAAATATTTCTACTTAACTTTACTATAGTATTATTTAAATTTAATTCCTAGTATATCTGAATTGAAAAATTCTATTACAGAAATCATTATTTTTATTTAATACTAAAATTACTTGAGGACAAGCAATAATTAAGTTTGGGGGATTTTGATCACAGGAAAATATATTAAGAAATTCATACCCATTTTTTATGAAATTGCACTTTAAAGAAAGGTATTTTCTTTATTTCATTACAGGAATGAAGATTTATAAGTGATGAAAGAAAAAAGCATGAAATGGAGCGAATTTGGATCAAAAAAGGAAGAAATTCATGCAAAATGAACTAAGTCGCTGACGGCCAGATCGAGCCCGCCGACGGCGAGATCATGAGAAGAATTTTTGAAGGATTTGCAACTACCTCGCCGACAGCGAGCCCGAGCCTGCCGACAGCGAGATCGTGTGGTTTGGAGACCTTCTAGAAGCCCCGCTGACGGCGAGGTTGTTTCTCCCCGACGGCGAGACAGTTCAAAATTCTAGATATATTGAACCTGCATGCTTTTTGAAGAGGTGCTTAAGTACCCCTTGGACCTTTGCCTACCTCTATAAATAGAGGACGAATTTTAGTATATTGTGTGTCAATTTGAGAGTGTGTCAATATGTGTCAATTTGAGTGTGTCTACGGTGTATCTATTTTCAAAGAGTCTTAGTGTCTACTTGGTGTCTATTTTAAGAATTTTAGTAATTGTAATTAGTGAGTTTAAAAGTGTTCTGTATTAGAAGGAAAAGTCAAAGGAACTTCAAGGAGTCTACTTGGGGAGGAAATCGAGATAAATATCTTTGTTTATTGTTGTTAACTTTAAATGAAATCCATGCTTTGTTTAATTTTCATGCATTCTGAGTAGTTTTCTTAGTCTTTCTCCTTGTTTATGAAGTTATGTGAATTGATAAAATTAAATAGAAGTACCTAATATATTAAAATAAATTGTGATAATTTTTACTTAAAACTTAATTTACTTTTCAATCTGGCCCATGGATTTGTTAAAATATGTTGAATTATCAACTATAGTCAAAATTACATCCAATATTCAGAGAAGTCAAAAGCCCAGGAAGGAGGGTGCAAATAGATAGGGAAATATTATTTTTCAGACATAGAATTGGACATTTTAGTGTGACAGACTAAAATATTCTATTTGGTCCTATTGTTTGAGAGCTGAAGTGTAGATGTTAGCCCTCAGGTGAAGGGAACGTGGGAGCTCGAAGTTGCGACCGGTATCCTCCCGACTAGCCATGCGATTCAGTAATCAAGCAAAAGACTAGTCAATGTTCTTTGCACCTGGACCAAAGGGTAAAGAATAAGAATGCTCCTATTTGTCACAATACAATAAAAATTCTATTTGAATTCATCATTCACTTAATTTTCTAAAAAGAAGGGGAAGGATACTTTTTCTGAAATCTTTAAATCAACTTTATTTAAAGCATTAGTTTACTTTAGTTCGCTTTAGTTGCGTATTCAAAATTTCCGTATACTATATTAGTAAGTAAATACTTTTAAATTTAGCTGTTACAAATCTTTTAAAACTTCCCTGTGGGATAAATAACTAGGACTCCACTAGAGCCCTGTATTACTTGATACGATACGTATACTTGCGTAGAATCCACATTATACATTCCATCATAAAATCAAATATATATATTAAAGCGGGATCAAGTTTTTGTGCCATTGCTAGTTTTGTAAACATTAAAAAGTGGGTCAGCCTCCATGAAAGAAGAACTTTTTCCCAGCTCTCATATAGAACTTGTGATTGACTACATAACAGAAATATGGTGGACGGGTGTCCAAGCCCATATTTAGATCCATGAACAATTAATCCCAAAACTGATTTCACAATTATATTACCAATGTCAATCGGCCTCCCAGTTTGAATAAAAAAATTTAAAATGGTACTTTCCTTGGTTACCTTGCTAATCTTCAATGTTGGAAATAATTTTGCCGAAATAAAGTAGTGCCACTGCTTTGACAATGGATTTAGAGATGCAGATGGGAAACTAATGTATCCATTCTCTCTAATTTCCCAATTCTCATTCATTCATATTATCACTCGTGGCATTGAAATTAGAATAATGGCAAATAGGTACATTCTCAATCATGAACAAATCGTTAATTCTTGTAGGAGTGAATTGCACAAACCAACCTCGCACAAGGACGAACCCTTGGTTGATCCTGTGAAGGTTTGCATAGAATTCTTTCATAATAGGAACAACTACGACATCAGGAGTGTAGCAAAGCACTTCCCAACGTCTCTCTCTAATTATCTCTTCAATTCTAGTAGTAAGATTATCCATACCTCGATTTATGAAGCCCCTTTCCTTGATAATCCTCCTCTTCATCATCACTTTGTTGAACAACCACTGTGCCTCGAAACGAATGAACTTCCTTTGGTTAAAAATGCGAGATCGAGGGGTTTCTATAGAGTAGGAATCCATAGGATGCGAATTGGGAATGGTAGTTTTCGTTTTTCTGGAGTTAGGAAGTCTAAAATGGAGTTTAGGGAGTTATAAGGATGAAGATCCTGCTCAAAACCACCAAAACTCGCATTTTAAAACTTTAAAAACTGTCAACAGGTTTTGGGCAGTGGCGGCGCTCGATAGGGCACTGGCGGTGCTCAAACCTATAAGTTCAGTATTACTCTGTGATAGGGCGCCGGCGGTGCCCATTCTGGCGCCAGCGACGCCAGTGGTAAAAAATTCTCACCGAACTTCGTTTGGCCCAAAAGATTCCAATATATCAATTCGATCCACCATTTATCCATTTTAAAAGTATTTAGGATTCAAAAATAACAATCTAAAAAGTAAAACTACATCGAACAAGCAAACACACCATAAAGATACATATGGGTTGCCTCCCATAAAGAGTTTGGTTTAACGTCGTCAGCCCTACAAACCATGTAGTTAATCGAGATGACTCAGCATTAAAACCTCTTTGAAGTCAGGTTGAAACCCGTTAAATTAAGGTTTTAATCGTTGCCCATTAATCTTGAAAATCTTTCCAGTATCAGGATCTTTAATATCAACAGTTCCAAAGAATGAACTTTTACAACTGTAAAAGGTCCTAACCATCTAGACTTGAGCTTTCCAGGAAATAACTTTAATCTTGTGTTGTATAACAAAACTTTTTGTCCAAATTCCAATTTCTTTCTCAATATATTCCCATCATGCCATTATTTTATTTTCTCTTTATAGATCCTATCATTGTGATAAGATGCATTTCTAATCTCTTCTAATTCATTTAATTGCATAAATCCTTTTTTCTCCAGCATTTTTCAAATTAAAATTCAACTCTTTTATCGCCAATATGCTTTATGCTCTAATTCAACCAATAAATGACAAGTCTTACGAAACACTAGTCTATAAGGAGACATTCTAATAGGGGTTATAAAAGCAGTCCTATAAGCCCATAAAGTGGTATCTAATCGAGCAGACCAATCTAATTAATGATTATCCACAGTTTTCTCCAAAATTCTTTTAATTTCACGATTAGGCACTTCTACTAAACCACAAGTCTGGGGATGATAAGTAGTAGAGATTCTATGAATAATATTATATTTCTCAATTAATCTCTTAATTTGATTATTCCTGAAATGGGATCCACCATCAGTTATGATCACTCTCGGCATTTCATATTTTGTAAATATATTTTTCTTTAAAATTTTTGAAACACTCCGAGCATCACATCTAGGTAAAGCAATAGCTTCAATCTATTTCGAGACATAATCAACGGCAAACAATATATATAAATTTCCAAATGAAGGAGTAAATGGTCCCATAAAATCTAATCCCCATACATAAAAAATTTCAACTACCAAATTATAATTTAGAAGCATTTCATTTCTTCTAGAGATATTACCTACTCTCTGACATCGATCACATGATTAAATATATTTATAAACATCTTTAAAAAGAGTAGGCGAATAAAATCCAAATTGTAAAATCTTAATAACAGTTTTATCAGCACCAAAATGACCTTTAAATTCAGAATCATGACATCGTTGAATAATCAAATTCGTTTCTGCTTGTGGCACACATTTCCTAATAATCAGGTCATTACACTGTTTATATAGATAGGGCTCATCCCAAAACTAAAATTTTGCATCATATTTAAACTTCTGTTGTTGTTTCTTTGTTAAATCAGGTGGTACAATATCACTTATAATATAATTCACAATATCAGCATACCAAGGCAAATTGCTTCCCATAATAGTATAAAGTTGCTCATCAGGGAAAATTTATGCAATTTCCTTTTCAAATTTAGATAATTTATCATATTCTAATCTTGATAGATGATCAGCTATTTAGTTATCAGCTCCCTTCCTATCAACTATCATAAAATCAAATTCTTGCAGAAGAAGTATCCACCTAATTAGTATAGGTTTCGCATCCTTCTTTTACTTTAAATATTTGATAGCCGGATGGTTTGTATGCACAATACTTTTAGTTCCAATTAAATAAGGTCTAAATTTTTCAAAAGCAAATACTATAGCTAATAACTCTCTTTCAGTTATGGTATAATTAATTTGAGCCTCATTAAGAATTTTACTAACTTTATCATGCCTTTGCCCCAATGTTACTCCGATCGCATAATCACTCGCATCACACATAAGTTCAAATGGCTTCTCCAAATCTGGTGAAACATTTATAGGTGCAGTGATTAATTTCTCTTTCAATAATTTGAAAGCACTCAAGCATTCATCATTAAAATAAAATTTTCTATCATTTTCTAAAAGTCGGCACAAAGGTTTGGTAATTCTAGAAAAATCTTTAATATATCGCTTGTAAAATCTAGCGTGTCCTAAGAAACTCCTCACCTCTCTCACAGTAGTGGGTGGCGGAAATCTCTCAATCACTCTAATTTTAGTAGGATCGATCTTCATACCATTTCAGAAATTTTATGCCCAAGCACAATTCCTCCTACAACCATAAATTGACATTTCTCCCAATTCAGAACTAGATTTGTTTTCTCACAGAGCTCCAAAACTTTTGCTAAGTTTTCCAGGAAAATTTCTAATGAAGTCCCGAATATAGAGAAATCATCCATAAAAACTTCTATTCCATTATCTATCATACTACTAAAGATAGACATCATACATCTTTGAAATCTTGTAGGTGCATTACACAGTCCAAAAGCCATTCTTCGAAAAGCAAAGGTTCCATAAGAGCTAGTAAATTTTATCTTTTCTTGATCCTCAGGTGCAATAGGTATTTAATGGTAATCAGTATATCTATCCAGAAAGCAGTAGTACATGTGTCCAGCAAGTCTATCTAGCATTTGATTGAGAAAAGGAAGAGGAAAGTGATATTTTCTGGTGGCGGCATTTAATTTCCAATATTCAATACAAATTTGCCATCCATTAATTTTTCTTGTGGGTATAATTTCATTACATTTATTCACTTCAACAGTCATTCCTCCCTTTTTCGGTACACAATGTATTGGACTCACCCAAGCATTATCCGAAATAGGATAAATAATTTCAGCATCCAACCATTTTAAAATCTCTTTCTTAACTACTTCTTTCATTGTAGGATTTAATCTCTTTTGTGGATCAACTCTCAGTTTATGTTTTTCATCTAATAAAATTCTTTGCATACAAATCAAAGGACTAACTCCTTTAATAACTGCCAAAGTCCATTGATCTACTTAAAAAATACCCATTTTATGCCTTATTTATGATTCAATTCTTAAGGATATTATGCTTTAATGAAAGATGTTTTCATGTTTTTTGATGTAGATGATTAAAAAAGAGTCCAAGAAAGAAAAAGAAGGAAAAAGGAGCAAAATGGAGCTTATGGAGCAAAATATTGGAATTATTGGCCTGGAGCCTAGGCGCCAGAATCCGGCACCTAAGTTGGTGCCCAAGCACCAGAATGGCCTGAGTATCGATGATCCGGTGCCTAGGCGCCAGATTCCGGCGCCTAAGTGGCACTGCTACAGATCATGTAAAAACAAAAAATCTTCAGTTTTTCACACGAAATCTCTTTATATATTGCCTTATCTTCATCCCCAATCCCATGGAAACCTTAATTTTGACTAGAGAAATCCATTTTGGAGGAGTTAGGAAGGATTTGGAGGCAATGGATAGAGGAAATCATGGAAATGAGGTAAGAGACAAATCTCCTAAAGATCCTCAGCCTTATTTTAATAGTTTTATTGTTGTTAGTATAGATAAATTGTTTAGTCGATTAGAGAAGATTGAAGCGGAACTTCAAAATATTGGTAATCATGTCCATGAGATGTACCACCAATACGAACACTTGGAATGGCAAACCAAACTTCAACCAGAAGATGAAAAGCTTACAGCATTCAGAACGCCGATCGGAGTATATTGCTACACAGTGATGCCATTCGGACTGAAGAACGCAGGAGCAACATACCAGAGGGCGATGACAAGAATTTTTGATGATCTCATCCACAATCAAGTCGAATGCTACGTGGACGATGTGGTCATCAAAAGCAAAGTAAAGGACAACCACTTGTATGATTTGAGAATTGTTTTCGAACGATTAAGACAATTTAACCTTAAGATGAATCCCTTAAAATGCGCCTTCGGCGTCACCTCCGGGAAATTCTTAGGATTCGTTGTCCGACATCGTGGAATTGAAATCGACCGGAAAAGATTAAAGCTATCTTAGAAATGCCACCTCCCAAAACCTTAAAACAACTACGATCCTTTCAAGGAAGTCGGCATATCTTCGACGCTTTATCTCAAACTTGTCGAGTAGGTGTCGGCCTTTCTCGGCACTAGTTAAAAAGGACGCCAAATTTATTTGGGAAGAGAAATGCCGGAAGGCCTTCGAGGACATTAAACAATATTTAATGACACCTCCTGTCTTAGCAGCCCCAGTCTTAGGTAGACCGCTGATACTTTATACCGTGGCTTTAGACGACTCTCTCGGAGCCCTGTTAGCCCAGGTCAATGATGAGGGTAAAAAAAAAAATTACTCTTTACTATTTAAGCCGTCGTTTACTTCCGACGGAAATAAGGTATCCCGCAATTGAAAATCATTATTTGGCCCCGATCTTCGCCGCTCAAAAGCTCAGGCACTACATGCTTTCTCATAAGGTCAACCTGATCTCGAAATTTAATCCATTGCAATACTTGATGACCCGTCCAACACTTTCCAGACGGACTTGCCGGATGGTCAATGATATTATTGCAATTCGATATAACTTTTGTGCCTCTTCGTGCCGTAAAGGGACAAGTCTTAGCAGACTTCCTCGCAAGCACACCCTTTGCGGCGAATCTCCTCTCAATGACGACTTGCCGGATGAACAAATAATGAACTTAGAAGACCCCGATGATCGACGTTGAGAATTATATTTTGACGGAGCATCTTCGAGACACAAAGACGAAGAATCGCAAGTGATAGTGCCCGGTAAGGCGGGGATCGGATTAATCTTTATAACGCCGGAGCGGGGATGTTAAGATACTCCTACCACTTGACAGAGCCGTGTACAAACAACGAAGCAGAATACGAAGCCCTCATAACATGATTGGAATTAACTATTCAAATGGGGATAACAGACATCAACATCTACGGGGATTCACAATTAATCATTCAACAGATCGCCGGACAGTATAGAATTTTAAAGCCAAGACTCGAGCAATACTTCCAGTATGCCATACAGTTGTTGGAACAGATTCCAAATGTGACGATCTACAAAATTCCTAGAAAAGAAAATGCTTTAGCAGATGCGTTAGCCCATCTCGCAAAAGAATTTGCCTGCTTACAGGATGAATCAGTGGAAGTGTCAGTTCACAGACGTCAGGTCTTATCTTAGCTTGACTTAGACACAATACACAAATCAGAAAAAGAAGAAGAATCAGTTGCAGTAGTGACAGAAAACACAGAGGATTGGCGACAGCCATTAATAGACTACCTGCAAATAGGAAAGCTACCAGACGATAGGTCGCTAGCCCATCAGATCAAGAAAAGAACTCTATCCTACGCATTAATAAACAACACATTGTACAGAAGGTCTTTTGATCAAATGTGGCTAAGGTGCCTAAGCGGGTCCGAGGCCCGTGAAATTGTTAAAGAGATGCATTCGGGACTCCGTGGCGCTCACCAGTCGGGTCCGAAGATGAAAATGAAAATTAAAAGACTAGGGTACTACTGGCCCTCGATGATGACCGACTGCATGAAAATCGCCAAGAGCTGTCACCAATGCCAAGTGCACGGAGTGGTTCTACACCAACCTCCAAATGTGTTGCATCCGACAATTGCATCGTGGCCATTTGAATGTTGGGGCACGTATATAGTGGGTCCAATAGAACCACCATCTTCAAAAGGACATCGCTTCATTCTTGCGGCTACAGATTACTTTTCCAAGTGTGCAGAGGCAGTTCCACTTAGAGAAGTGAAAGCACACCACGTGCTACAGTTTTTCAAGAACCAAGTTGTCTACCGTTTCAGAGTGCCGCGCAGGATCATCTCAGATAATGGGTCAGCATTAAGAAGCACACAAATCAACAATTTTGTCAAGAGACACGGAATCGACTGGCGATATTCAACAATTTACTACCCAAGAGCAAACTGCCTGGTTGAGGCTTTTAATAAAACTCTCGTTCAAATCTTAAAGAAAACCTTGGACGATAATAAGAGAAATTGGGACGAGAAGTTATTAGAAGCCTTATGGGCCTACCGGACAACCTTCAGAACTCCTACTTAAGCTACACCTTACGCTCTGGTGTATGGGTCCGAGGCGAGTGTTACCTTTAGAGGTTCGACTTCCTTCACTCAGAATTGCAGTTGCAAACAAAATCACGACAGAAGAGAACGCCAAATTACGACTAGAGGAATTAGAAAGCCTGGAAGGGAAAAGACTTGCAGCGCAGCAAAATTTAGAACTATACCAAGCTAAAATGGTTCAAGCCCATGACAAATTGGTCCGCCCAAGAACCTTTAAAGTTGGTGACTTAGTTCTCGTTCTCAGAAGACCTATTCTTGCACACCGCAAGATAGGAGGAAAATTTGAACCCACTTGGGAAGGACCGTTTGTGGTCGAAGCGAGTGTACTCGGGAGGCTCCTACCAGGCTAGTGAATTGCCAAGGAGAACGACATATGCTTCCGATCAATGGACGATACTTGAAAAAGTATTACGCTACCTGATGTTTCGAAGGAATGAATTCTTCATCCTTAGAAGCACGGGCGAAGTAATTACTTATGACTGGGTCCGAACTCAATAATAATAAAAAAATGTGCTACAATAAATAAAACCATGATAATAAAGTTTTCCTTGTTTTCTCTTCCATATCAAGATCTTTTTCCTGATCTTATCCCATTTCATTCCTGTTAAATAAAAAAATATAATAAAAAAATGTCTTTAATAAACATTTTCTTAATGTTCTTGTTCTTAGTACAGCCCCTGATCCTTTTCCTTGTCTTTTTGCAGGGAAATGTCGAACAAGCGGTTGGTCCTGAACTTTAGAAATGGCGTAAGCCTTGCACTCGATGAGAAGAGGGTGAAAGATGGAGCGATAATCGAGATTGACTCGGACTTCGCACCAGCAGGCCTACAGTACGAGGAAAGTGACCGGGTCCCGATTGACCGAGAAGAATTGCCCGAGCGTACGAGTGATGAAAGTGGGTGGCCCAAGCCACCAATCCAGAGAAGCAAGAAAAGAAAGGCAAACACCGAAGAAGATAAGAAAATGAAGTCCGTAGTCGCTACGGCAGAGGGCAGAGCTTGTCGGCCGCCGCGCCCACGGAGATTCAAGAAGTTCGAAGATCTACTCTCACGACGAACGCAACGAAGAAATAAGAATCGCCGTATCCGTAAGATGTTAACCAAACTAGCAGCGGACCAGCGCGACGAGACAGTTGCTACTGCTAGCACATACACTTCAAGGACACCGGTTCACCAGGAACCTGAAGAAAGGAGGCCAGCTCCTAGGATAACAGAAAGGACCAGGGAAATCTCACGAAGATCAGAAGAAAGAAGACTACCACGCTACCAGATAGAACCACCAGTGATGCATGACCTTGTTGCAGAAGCAACCCCGGGTATGTCCCGACGGACATCATCCCCGAGGAGCCAAGGTATGCAGGAGAACGTGAAGGGATTGAGCCGTATATCCCACAATATGTCACCAGGCCTCACCATTTGCAGATTATTCCGGAATACGAGCTGGAAAGAATGCAGAATGTCGAAAAGAAAACCTTTGAATACTTCGAGAGAATCAGAGGCAGAAAGATCAATATACTAGAGGGCCTCGAGCTACATATAGAAGTATTCTCAGAGTATGAACAACAGCAAATCGTGGATTGCATCCGGGATTTGAAAAGAATGGGTCGAGCGGGCCGCCTAAGAGAAAACACTTACTCAGAAACCCGGAGATGGATGCCGTGGAAAGGTAGAATTACGATACAATGCGGATGCTCGCTACAACTTCGCGAGAAGACAGAAGGGAAACCCACCGTGGATACTCCGTCATGGCCAAGTAGATCCAATGCCATTAGTCATCAAGAGAATGGTAAAGAGATTGATAACATGGAGGGTATCGCCGTAAGATTGCATACCCAATAGCCGCATTATTAACATCTACAAGCAAGGTGATCGCATACCCCCACACATAGATCACCACGATTTTGTCGGACCTTTCGCACAATCTCTTTCCCGAACGAGTGTAACATCATGTTCGGATCCGACCTCCGGATAGCGAGCCCGGTGAGTTCCGAGGGCCGGTGAAGATACTTTTACCGGTAGGTTCCGTCATGATACCGAAGGGCAACGGAGCGAGATATCGCTAAGCATTGCATACCGGGAGTACCGGTGAAGCGGATCTCGCTTACTTTCGAAGGATGGACGACGGGAAGACACCTTACCATTTCCAGCCGGACACTGGAGCTAGAGAGCCTCCGGCCTTACGAGTCGTGAGCTACATGAAAAATATCACACCTCCAATGTACATCCATACGGCATCCTTGCCAAGGATGGCTTGGAAGGTGATGTTATCGACCATGTACCCCACTATTCGTACATGGATTTTTGACGGATGCTTCTTTGGATGGATCGACGAAGATCATACATAGTCCGTTTTGAGTCTAAATGGATTGTATGAGATGTATTCCAGATCGAGTTGTATGATGTATCTTCGATATGATTGGAATGAAAGTGACCATGTCACATTTTTGGCCTTCACCTCTTTTGTGCAAATTGACTGGGAAACGCCATTAAAGTTAAATGAACTTTGAACAAAGAACAGAAAAGAAATAAAAAAAAGGAATAAAAGAAAACTGTCCTTAAAAATCTAAAAATGATGAACACCAAATTCACATGAACACAAAAATAAACGATAAAATAAATTTGAATCGTTAAAGGACAAACAAAATGAGCACAAATTTTAAATCAAATTTCAAATTCAATCTTTCCAAATTTCAAATCAAATTTCAATCAAATTCCAAATCCAATCTCGATCAAATTTCAAATTCAATCTTTCCAGATTTCAAATCAAATCTCAATCAAATTCAAATTCAATCTTTCCAGATTCCAAATCTCAATCAAATCTCAAATTCAATCTCCCAAATCTGAAATCCAATCTGTTCTACTCTCTCCCTTGTCTGGGATGGAAACGGTTGATTCCATTGACACGGATCGAATCTGATGGCGAGGAATTGTATCCAATCCAAACCAGTGACTTCCGATCAACTCTTTTGAATGGGATATGTGACGTCTACGTATTCCCTCCTAATCTATTTCCTTCCATGAAAGTCTTTTACAACTTTCATGAAATTCTCGAAACACCAAAATTCCACACTTTTTCAAATCAACACTACAAATCTTTGCAAAGTCAATGACTATTCAAAATCAAACTCTTGGGGTCGAGGATTCTACATCTGAGACTGCATTGCTTTAGGATTCCTTCCCTATCGCAATGAAATACATCAAAATCAAACTCTTGGGGTTGAGGATTTTACATCCGAAACCGCATTGCTTTAGGATTCTTTCCCCTATCGCAATGAAATACATCAAAATCAAACTTTTGGAGTTGAGGATTTTACATCTGAAACTGCATTGCTTTAGGATTCTTTCTCCCTATCGCAATGAAATACATCAAATTTAAATTCTTGGGGTTGAGGATTTTACATCCGAGACTGCATTGCTTTAGGATCCTTTCCCTATCGCAATGAAATACATCAAATTCAAACTTTTTGGAGTTGAGGATTTTACATCCGAAACTGCATTGCTTTAGGATTCTTTCCCCTATTGCAATGAAATACATCAAAATCAAACTTTTGGAGTTGAGGATTCTACGTCCGAGACTGCATTGCTTTAGGATTCTTTCCCTATCGCAATGAAATACATCAAAATTCAAACTTTTGGGGTTGAGGATTTTACATCCGAGACTGCATTGCTTTAGGATCCTTTCCCTATTGCAATGAAATACATCAAATTCAAACTTTTGGAGTTGAGGATTTTATATTCGAAACTGCATTGCTTTAGGATTCTTTCCCCTATTGCAATGAAATACATCAAATTCAAACTTTTGGAGTTGAGGATTTTACATCCGAAACTGCATTGCTTTAGGATTCTTTCTCCCTATCGCAATGAAATACATCAACTTTAAATTCTTGGGGTTGAGGATTTTACATCCGAGACTGCATTGCTTTAGGATCATTTCCCTATCGCAATGAAATACATCAAATTCAAACTTTTTGGAGTTGAGGATTTTACATCCGAAACTGCATTGCTTTAGGATTCTTTCCCCTTTTGTAATGAAATACATCAAAATCAAACTTTTGGAGTTGAGGATTTTACATCTGAAACTGCATTAGGATTCTTTCTCCCTATCGCAATGAAATACATCAAAATTCAAATTCTTGGGGTTGAGGATTTTACATCCGAAACTGCATTGCTTTAGGATTCTTTCCCTATCGCAATGAAATACATCAAAATTCAAATTTTTGGAGTCGAGGATTTTACATCCGAGATCGCATCGCTTTAGGATTCTTTCCCTATCGCAATGAAATACATCAAATTCAAACTTTTGGAGTCGAGGATTTTACATCCGAGACCGCGAGTGCTTTAGGATCCTTTCCCTATCGCAATGAAATACATCAAATTCAAACTTTTTGGAGTTGAGGATTTTACATCCGAAACTGCATTGCTTTAGGATTCTTTCCCCTATTGTAATGAAATACATCAAAATCAAACTTTTGGAGTTGAGGATTTTACATCCGAAACTGCATTGTTTTAGGATTCTTTCTCCCTATCGCAATGAAATACATCAAAATTCAAATTCTTGGGGTCGAGGATTTTACATCCGAAACTGCATTGCTTTAGGATTCTTTCCCTATCACAATGAAATACATAAAAATTCAAACTTTTGGGGTTGAGGATTTTACATCCGAGACTGCATTTCTTTAGGATCCTTTCCCTATTGCAATGAAATACATCAAATTCAAACTTTTGGAGTTGAGGATTTTACATCCGATACCGCATTGCTTTAGGTTCTCTCCCTATTGCGATGAAATACATCAAAATCAAACTCTTGAGGTTAAGGATTTTACATCAAATACCACATTGCTCTGAGATCTCTCCTCATTGTAATGATTCAATCCAATCGATTCAATTTTCTTTTGAGGTTGAGGATGTTACATCTAAAACCACAAAATTCCAATCTTCATTTCAAGTTCGAATTCCTTCAAATTAATCTTAACAAAACTTCAATCTAAATTAAAACTCCAAATTGAAATCTAAGCTCACACATCAAAACTTAAACTAAAACAAAATGAAATCTGAATCGAAATTCCCCGCATCATGTGATTTGGAAGTCACCTTCTTTTCCTTTCCCGGCGAGAGTTCGGGAATCTCCGGCTCGGAGACATGCTCGACACTCCCCAGCGGAAACTCTTCTACTTTGTCCTAAGTTTGTCACTTGGACATCCGTGTTGGTTTTGTTGATCGTCGCGGTCAACACCAATACGGGCGGTGTGCTCCGTCACTCACCACACCTATCGGGGGTCCATTTGTCGACCTCATTTTCGATGAGGTCTTCTCTTCTTCTTTTAGTACTTAGGATCTAGCCTTAGGCTTTTCCTTCGACTATCTTAGAGGACTAGAATTGGGACCCACCTTTTAAAAATTCAAACCACTTCTTAACTCCCCGCAAACTCCACAAACTCGACCGTAGACCCCTAATCACCTAGAGGGTCGAAATCAAATGCGGAAGTTTAAAGGATGAGTTCCTATAGGACTCTTTGGCCTTAGGACTACCCCCGGTGGCTCGGTCCGGTGAAGGGGCTGACTTACACACACACTACACCTATACACTACACTTTCACACACATATACCTAACTCGACCTCCCGACTCATGTAGGTGATTCACATGAATGGTCCTTAACCCCTAAGCCCTCGGCAAGAGGGTTAGGAATAACATAGTGGATACCTCAAATGAGTCCCCTCATGGCTCATGTGGGCTTGATATGGCTTCATGGCTCAACCAAAATGATTTCATTCCACTTATATTCACCCAATCTTCAATTTCCGAAATTTTCAATTTTTAACCCCCGGGACCCTACACCCGCTTAGCCTACCCAAAACCCTTGAAATTACTCAAATTTTTGCAAAATCTCCAAACCACCCAAAATTCCTCAAGACCAATCCCAAACATTCCCACATTACTCAAATTGATCATTCATAGCCAAAAATACCTCCCAATACCCTCCAAATACCCAAAATACCCCTCTTGACCCAAAAATCCAAAAATTCAGAAAATTCCTAGAAAATTTCAGAACATCCCAAATATTTCCAATTTCATTTTGTTCAACTACACCATGGGCCAATTTTATCAATTTACCCTGTTTTGTCAAAACCCCCAATTTGACCCATTTTAACCCAAAGTGAACCCAATGTCAAACCAAACCTACCCAATTGACCCAAATTCTGGTCCAATTCAATTCTAAAATTCAATTCAACATTCCTAACACCAATCTAGACCAAATTCAAGTCCAATTTGATTGGCATTTGGATCCAATTTCACTTTTGGCCTTAAAGCCCAATTTGGACCCATGACCCAAACCTAACCCAAACTCACCCAATTCAACTCTAATTAACCCCAAATCTTTTCTAAATCTTCCTTAACATTCCCACAAACAAAACACTAACATGATTTTCCCAACATTTAGACCCAAACCCTACTCAAACTCAACCCAAAGCTAAAAGGCCCAATTTTGACCTAAACCCAAACTTAACCCAAATAAGCCCAAACCCTAAAATCAAAGCCCAACCAAAGTCAAAACCTCTTTGAAACACTCCCATAAACATTTCCAAACATTAATTTTACATCAATTTCAACCCTAGCCCAACATTGGCCCAAGTTAGCCCAATTTGACCTATATTGGCCCATTCACCAAAGAAGCCCAAATTCAACCCAATTCAAACCCAAATCACTCCCAATTTGCTCCAAGTCACTCATGACACATCTATGAGCTAAACCCAACAATTATTTGGCCCAAGCCTTTACCAAAATTTCATCCTAAAATCCATTTTAAAATTCAAAAAGCCCACTTCCCTTAAACCTTCCTAAAAGCCCAAACTTCATGCTAAAGCCCATATGACACATTCTTTTCATCACTCCATTAATTGAAATTATCCCTAAAGCCTAAATCAATAATTAAATCATTCCAAATTAGGCTTTATCCAAATTCCATCAAAAGTACCCAATATCCTTAAAAAACCATTTTCATGAAACCAAGCCAACTTTTTCCAAAGCCAAATGGAGCCATGAAGCCACTCTTAAGCCACATGTAAGCCATGTGAGTTGCTCACATGTGACCTAACCACATTTGGCAAAAGGAGGGCCCTCTTTCCTAATCCTTCTTAAACCTTTTTTTTACCTTAAGCATGTCACACACTAAACCATGCTTAGCCACCTCATCATGGATGGAGACCATACCATTTTCTCTGGCCGACCCAAGTGATCCTTTTCAACCCAAAACCGAGCCTTGGGTGGTGCACCTAGCCCAAAGGGATGGGTCGACCAATTTGAGCCAAAATAAGCCTCTCCCCATTCCATTTCAATCCAAGCTCTTTACACATGGCATCGGCCAATCGATCGCACTAAGCCCCAGCCCGACCTCCCCGATGACAACAATGACTCGACCTCGGCCGGCCAGCCCACCACAGCCACGGAAAGCACCGTGCCGAGAGCTCACATGTGAGCCCAAACTCGGAATTCTCACTCGCCGAGCCGCCCCATCCCCAGCTGGCCATTGTAGCTCTTCTTCTCTTGCCAAGAGCAGCCTAATCCCAAGCCCTAACTCTCCCGGGAGGCTCTCCAACCACCTCTATTTAAACACCACCCCCTCTCGACCTCGAGAGGTGCCGAAACAAACCTTAAGGAAACTCTGCCAAAATTGTTCCAGACTACTCCCCACACATAGAGCATTTGATCCCCACTGAATTCCAGCCCCAATTCCCTCTAGCCGAGCTCAATTTTGAGCTCAAACTTTAGCCCAAAAACCAGGACACTTCTTCACAGTGGATCAATCCTCAAATTGATTGGTCCTACACCTTCACCAGATCAAGGGAAGGAGTCCACCAGCAAAAGCCCCCTCTCCAGGCCACCCAGCTGCTCCAGCCTCCAAGCTTTGTGATCGGCTGTGGTCGAAATCCTATCTAGGCAATTCACTGCACCGAGAGACTTCATCCGGAGCTTGCGGGATCCAATCGAAGGTGACACAACCCTCGGATCGAAGCCACACTTCTCTGAGCAAAGGTATGAGCTAATTCTTCATCCCGAGCTTCTAGAGATTCTCCATTTCAAATGCTTTAATTTCAATGCATGATCACCGTATAGATGTGTTCGTCTCTTCAAGACGAATCCATAGAGCACAAGAACACAAAAATTCGTTAAGTATTGAGTGAGTTCTTAGGGTTTTAGTGTGGACGGCTCTCGGGTGAGGATGCTTGGGGACGATGAACGGATGCCGTTCATTTAATACACGCGCGGACCGACGACTCAGATTAGGTCGGATCAACGGATGATACGCGGAAGGCGGGACCCGGCCGCCGACTCGAGTGGCGGCGTCGAATGGGAGCGCGCCACGCGGCACTTCGGGGATGTTAAGGTCGACGCGGCGCCGACTCGGATAAATAGAAAATTAGGGATTTTCTGATTTATTTAATTCCCTAAACTTCAAAAATCCATAACTTCGTGTAGGAAAATCAGAAAAATAAAATAAAAATACCCTCTTGCTTCTGTGAACAGAGGAGAATAATGTGGAAAAGAAATTATTTAATTTCATTAAGTATTTTATTTTTAATGATTTATTTCCCTTCGCATTGTTTTAATTCTCCATGCATATAGGAAATTTACCATGGCATGAGACCATAGGGCTTTTGAAGCCTCTGAATTTGGGAACATTCCCTGAATTTTCCAAAGTCAGAGGCCATCCCTATAAGAAGTTATTGATTTTTTAAATTCATGTTGCTGTTTTAAGTATTTTAATTCCAATAATTAAAATCTTGTGAAATAAATTCTAGGAAAATTTGATGATGTCTCTTATGACCAGAGGACCCTAGGAAAAATAGGTTTTGGATTAGTTTATTTAAAATAACTCTAATTGGCTTAAACACCCAAAATAGCTCCTTAATTAATTAGAGTTAACCATATATCAAATTGGCTTGAAATCAATTCTCCACTGACCTTTAGGATCAGAGGAACCCACCATAAAAATTTGAAGTCAATTGGACTTGGTTAGCCCTACTAAATGGGTTAATTAAGCTATTTAGTCAATTTGAACTTTTAAAATTCATAACATTCAAAATACTTTTTAAAAATTCACCAAATTGGTTTTAGAGCCTCTCTGATATCAGGGGAATTTAAGAAAATTAAATTTTCAATTTTCTAAAAAAGTTGATTTTTTGGTATTATTTTAATATTTTAATAATTAAAAAATAATAAAATTCACCAAAATGTTACATTTTGAATTTTAATCACTTAGGAACAAATCCCATATTTTTCTTAGGTCTATTTAATGAGATATTAAATTTTAAAGCCCTAGGGTAATTTTAAAATTAAAAAAATGTATTTTCTAGCATTTTCACTAAAATAATTATAATAAATCAAAGAAAAATCAGAAAATTGTAAAAATTGATTCTCTAATTTCCTTGATATCAGGGAGAGTTTTTAAAAATATAAATTTCATTTTTCAACCTTTATTTTATTTTTAAATTAATTAATACTCCAAAACTTAAAATAATTATAATAAAAATAATATAATTCAAAAAATCACCAAAATTGGTCCAAGTGATCCTCTGGTCATTAGGAATGTTTCATAATTTTCTTAAGGACAGAAACTTTCCTTTGGTCATGTTATTAAATTTTCCTTGGAAATCTTTATTTTCTACCAAAAATAATTACATAAATAAATTAAATACAGAAAAATCACATTTTCTTCTCTCATGTCTTTATTGACATATGAGTGAAGTCACATAAAAATTTCAAGTTCATTTAAGCTCAATTTAGTGAGTTATGAAATTATTAAGCTTGAAGGGCAAAATGGTAATTAAAATTTTAACCCTTAATTAAAACTTTAGGTTTAATAAAATTAACAAATAAAATATTTGATCTTAATCTGATTTGGATGATTGAAATTAAAATAATTAAAGGGTAGAAACCTACTAAACAATTTGAAAATAATTGAAATAAACCTTAATTAAATAATTGATTAAATTTGGAAGAATAATAAAATTAGAATTATTAAAGGGATATTATTGAGAAGAGATTTGTTCATTAACTTAAAGATCCCTAAATTAATCATCTCATTAATATTTAATTCCTAATTAAAAATGATAATTCAAGTTTAAGTTTTAAAATGTTAAAGGACTTAATCATTAAATTAAATTAAAAAAATAATAAGTTAAATTATTAAACTCTTTTTAAATTTTCAATTAAATTAAAATTAAAAATAAAATTAAATTAAAGATTAAATTAAATTAAATTAAATTAATAAATTAAATTAAAATAAATTAAATTAATTAATTAAATTAAATTAAATTAAATAAATAAATTAAATTAAATTAAATTAAACTAAATTAAATTAAAAAAATATTAAATTAAATTAAATTAAATTAAATTAAAACATATTAAATTAAATTAAATTAAATTAAATTAAATTAAATTAAAATTAAATCAAATTAAATTAAATTGAAGGAAGTTAAATTAAATTAAATTAAGTTAAATTAAATCAAATTAAATTGATTTATATCAAATCAAACTAAATCGAATTAAATTAAATTAAATTAAATTAAATTAAAATTAAATTGAATTAAATAACATCACCTAAGACATAAAGAAATTAAATATAAAGCAACTTGAACACTATTCCAAATTTAAACCCTTTAACCGAAGTTAAACTAAATCACAAATCATCGGAGCACCAATTTGCCCTCGAAAACCTTTATTATCATAACTCCTAAATGAACATTAAATGAAATGTTACTTCACTCATAGGATATTCAAATGTCCTAGTTCACCGAGCAAGATGACAAAACTTGAATCCCTGGACGATTAATTCATTTATATAATTAAATTCATTTGGACTTAAAACAATCCTAGAAATATTGAAAAGATGTTTAAGATTTGTCTTAAGCACTTCCTCGATATGATAGGATGTTCATAAGAATAATTGAACTTAACTATTCTTTGATGAAGAAAATCGTCCTCAAACCAAAATACAAGAACCTAGACGTCATAGGAAATGACTAGCTATAGCATTAGGAACTTGGTAGAAAACCATAACCCTTCCCTTAGCTTTACCTAGGAACTTGCTTAAATATTCTAATTGTGTTTTATGTGCAGCTTGGGATGACGGGAAGACCCTCCGGGTACGCTTTTATTTTATTGCAATTTACCTTATTGCAATTTATTTAATCGCATCGCACTTACTTTTCTTGCATGATAAACAACTGTTGCATGAAAACCCACACCTTTAGGATAGTCCCTAAAACTGAAACCAAAACTAAGTAAAAAGTCATTGCAAGATAAAATTCGCCTCCACAACATTTCAAAATATAAAACAACTCAAAATTTAATCACAAACAGAACACAAAACTACAATTACAACTAAATTAAAACGTCCTGTTGGATGATCGGGAATACCTCTGATGATGTAACCTACGTGTTGCTAACGGGATTTCCCACGCCTAAATGAAAGTGTGGAACTCATTCGATTGAGTTTAGCAAATTCATCCGGACTAAGTGAATCCGATAAAAATAACGATGCCTGGAAGGATGGAACCGTGGGATCTTAACCGTGTCGTTATAATCAACTTTAAGATTTGTTTTAATTAAAACACAAAAACACTTAGAAATTAAGATTTTCTCTAAACCAAAACACTTTTCTCATCTCCCCGATTTATGACTTCTATAACTAAACCTCCGCAACAACAAGGAGCTTGGAGCATGGTGGGCAAGCACGGCCATCGTCGTCGCAGAAACTTGAATCTACATCGACAAAACTTTCCTAGAATTAAACAACAAAGCCATAGGATTTCGAGGTAGTTTGCCTAGTGCAACATAAATCCTCAACCTCTTCATTACACATTTGCATTGCAAATTAAGCCCTAACCGGACTTAGGATTCTGAGGTAGTCGTCCGATACGACAATAAACCCTCACATCTTCGAGGCTATTCGTATGATTCTATCATATAAATATAAGTCCTAATTAATTAAAATTGGCAAGATCAAAACATTAAATAAATATTAAGACTTTCCTAAATTCAAGCCAAACAATAGGATAGTCGGGAAATTATCGAAGTTCGCTTCGAATCTGTGATTTCTCCTACCTTTTCTTCCTTTGAATTCCCAAAATAAAATGTTCCTAATTTGATCCACTCTCTATTGAAATTCCAAAATTCATTCCTTTCGAAAACTTAAACTTTCAAGTTCTTGAGAGCGAATTACCGATTATTATCGAGAGTTTTCTTAGGTGATTCCCGTCACTTAAGATGTAATTAACTATAGGGGCTTGCCCTTATATGGAATTTTAAAGAACCTAGGTAATATAAACCCCGTTTAATGTTTTCATATTAAGCGTGGGAATTTGTCGGCTTATAAAATTGGTTCGCGGACCAAACGGATGTCATAAATCTTCTAGTTTATTTAATCGAGCCCCACCATCAAGCAGTGTGTCTATCCTTAGGATAGATACACGGCTTGTGGTACGTGCTCGTTTATATAAACTATTTGGGATGTGAGATCGGTTTGATTTCATATCTTAAAATCTTCAAATTTAAAATTATTTTCAAAAATCAAATACTACTTTTCAAATTATTTATTTAAATTAAATTAAAAATTCGCCGCACAATTTCTGTTAGGCGACCCCTTTTTCAAAAATTAAACACACAACCTAAAATATGCCGACAAGGGAGCATTATTTATGATTCTGTAGAGGCTACTGCTCGTTCTAGCACTTCTATTGGACTTGGTTTTCCATCTCCGATCTATTCTCTATGTGAAAGTGTTGGATAAGTTGCTGAGCTTTCTGAGGAAAAGCTCAAGTCGACAAAGCCTATAGGAAGAGAGAGTGTCAGTATCTATGATCGACTTCGAGGTAAGAGTACTACTGCACCTTCTGGTTAATTACCTACTTCAGGTAGAGCTTCTACTTCTAGAACATCTACTTCTGCTGAGCCACCATCTACTTTTTGGGAATCCATGCATGATAAGCTTATAGAGCAGCAGAATGAGTTATTCCTAACTCATTGTAGAGTAGATACGATCGATAAGAAGATCGGTTAACTTTCCGAGTATACATAAAGAATGAGTGATTACGATGCTAAGTATTCTAAGTCTTTAGTGAGATTTCTGAAAGGTGAGCACGATGTTCAGTTCCCTACTTGTCCCAGATATTCACCATATGTTGATCCGAAGGATATGGAGTTTTCTTTTGGTGATGACGATGATGAAGCTACAGATAGTGATTAGTAGCTTGACTTACCTCTGGAGATGTGTTTAGTGTGTTTCTTGTTTCTTGTGCTGTTTAGTGTGATGTTATTTGTTAGTGTTGATGTGAACTTTTTATGTTGAAACTGTCTTTAGATTATCTTATGTGTGTTTAAAGGCTGAAATATGAATGAATTTTTATAAAGTTTATTTCTGCTTCAGCCTACTGTTTAGTGTTCATGAATAGTTAGTAATTTTGCATGTTCTAAAATTAAAAAAAAATATTTTTTAGAAATTAACTCGTGCTCTGCAAAACTTTTCTATATATGCTTAATCATTTTTTTTTATATTCATATTAAAGCATGTGTAGAAGTAGAAGTTAGTTTTTCCTTACTACATCATTATTGTACTTAGATTAATTCATGTTTATTTCTTTCTCTCATACTTTAAAAAATTTCATGATTCATATTTATACTAAAGCTGAAGTTTGGGGGAAGGGAAAACTGTTATCAAATTTAAATATTATTTGTCCTTAATGAACTAATATTTTCTTTAAAAATATATTAACATAACATAAGGATTGAAAAATTTGTTTAAGATTACCTAAATTTTTGAAATTATAAATAATTTAGTAAACTTAACTAAAATTTCAAAAATTTTGATTGATTTTAAGAATAAAATTATTTAACTTAAAGAATAATAAGATAAAATTTTTTATATTTATAATAAAGAGAATTGTATTTTTTGAAATACTAAAGAATCAAGATTATTGCTTGAAAAAGAAAAGATTTAAATAAGTTTTGAAAAATAATAAATTATTAAAAATGTCATATTTATTAAGTAAGAATGTATAAGTTTTTGAAAATAAAGGATAGTGAAGTTCAAAATCATTAACAGGCTATCCAAAAATAGTAATCCTCACTTGAAAAAAAAAGAATTGAAAAACAATCCAAAAGAAAAAAAAAGAAAAGAAAAAGGAAAAAAAAGAACAAGAAAAAAAGAATGTGAGGAGAAGCTTGAGGAAATGCCTAATTAAAAATTGGCTTCATTTGAATTATCTTATAGGAAGAAAACTGATTACATTTTTAACTTAATTTCTACGTACAAATAATTTTACTAGAAAAATATTTCATAAAATTCTTTTTCCAGTAAATATTTTATGTGACCTTAATATAATAAACTACAATTATTCTTGAAATAAATGAAAAATTAGAAGTCTTATAATTTAGTAGTTAAATGTTCTTCAATTCTTAAAATTAAACTTAATTAGTGAAATTTGGTTAAATATTTGCTAAAACATTTATAAAACCAAAAATTATAAGGAATCTTAAATATTTTTACTTCATTCCAAATGTTATTTATTTTATGTAATTAAAAGGGTTACTTGAGGACAAGTAACGTTTAAGTTTGGGGGAATTTGATCTACCTAAAAAATACCCATTTTTATGCATTATTTATGATTCAATTCTTAAGGAAATTATGCTTTAATGATAGGTATTTTCATGTTTTTGGATGTAGATGATTAAAAAAGAGTCCAAAAAAGAAAAGAAAGAAAAAGAAGCAAAATGGAGCAAAATGGATCTTATGGTGCAAAATATTGGAACTATTGGCCTGGCGCCTAGGCGCCAGAATCTGGCGTCTAAGCGCCAGCTCGATACAGACGTTGCTAACATTTTTTGATGATCTTGAGGAGTTATTCTGAAGAGTTAAGCGGTTATTGGAGCATCTAGAAGACTGGAAGTTGCTCCTAATATATAGGACATGTGATACAATGCATTTGGACGCAAGGAAACAGTTTTAATCGCGAAGAGGTATGATCTAAAGTGAAGAGGTACGAAGACCTGGTCACGGAGTCCGGCACCTAGGCGCGACAGTTACCTTGTAGAAGATGCATTGAATTTGGATAAATTTTGAAGGGGTGCCTTAAGCAACCCCTGGTCAAATTTAGAGCTCTATAAATAGGAGCCCGTTCTACAGAAAAAAGAGCACCTTCTCTCCCCCTCTAGTTTTACTTAGTTTTTTTAGTCTCTTCCACACTTAGGGTGCCACTTTACTTTGTATCTAGTGAGTTTATTTTGAGTATTTATTGCTTTGGAGTCAGTAGAAGTCAGCGGATCGCTTGAAGAAACACTTCAGATAAGTATTTGTACCTTAGTTCGAAGTTTTATAAATATGTTTTGTTGTGTGATTTCAATGTTTTCTGAGTAGTTAGTTATATTTCTCCTTTCAAATATGAAAAGATAATAAATTAATTAAATTTTGTAGGAGAATTAAATTTAAAATATTTAAAACATTGTGATGATATTAATACCTGATCTTAGTTTACTTTTTAGATTGGCTATTTAAATTATTAAAACCAGTTGAAGAATTATGAGACCTATCCGGTGATAAATTCTTAACTAGTAGATATCATATGAATCCTTGTGTAGTCGAAGGCTTTACGCGGGTTATTCAAGGTGAAGTGCAAATAAATAGGAAGATATTATTTATTGGGCATAAAATTAATTAGTTTTTAGAGTGACAGACTAAATTCTATTAATTTGTTTTATAGAAAGGGAACGGGTCACTGGTAGGGCCGACCATAGCCACTCTTGGACATCTAGTAGTGTGAGCCTAGATTAACCCATTCTACTAATAAAAAATCTTGAACCGATCTATAGATTAATCAATGTTCTTTGCACATTGACCAAAGGTGAAGATTAGGAATGCTTCTATTTGGCACAATACCATAATCTAAATTCCCCACAAAAGATAATTATTCTAAAAATCTTGGATTAGTTGAAAAGGAGAAAGTCATTTTTATACTTGCATTGAATTTTATTTACTACTTATTTTACTTTATTACTGCTTACTGCTTACTTTCTTATAGTAAAAATTGTTAGTAAATTAAATTTCAAAATAATATATATATATATATATATATTACTTTTAATTTGAAAAATTCCAAAATATTTCTTACATTTCTTACTTTTTATAAAAACACTATCCTTATGGGATCGATAACCAAGACTCCACAAGAGCCCTGCATTACTTGAATGATACTTATACTTTCGTTTAAAATTATGACTTTTACAATAATTATTATAAAATCTAAATATAAATTCATAAGTAAAAGTAAACATTGCACATCAAGTTTTTGAAGCCATTTGTCAGGAATTAAATATTCTAAAAAGTGGTATCAAATTCTTGTATTTAAAAGCATATATAAAGTCGCATCGCATCATCCATCCAAAAGGTTTCTTGTATTTTTTTAAAGTTTCCAACAACTTCTGTTCTTGATAATCGTTTAACTCTGAAGATACAATAACTGGCAGGGTAGATAATTCTCCTAAAAACATATACTTTAAATGATTAGGGAGAATTTTCATCTCAAGTTCAGAAGGTTTTATTATAGAAGGAATTAAACTTTTATTTCCACCTTCCATAGTGTCTAATACTTCAAATCTCTCCTAAACTTACTCCAAATCTTCATTCTTCTTATTATTTGAATTTTCTTCATTTTCAATTTCTTCTTCTAACATATTTTCATAATCTACTTCTTTTTTAAATATATTCTTAAAATGATTGTTTCTCAAATATTCACAGACCTCCATCCTAAAACATTCATTATCTTTTTCCATTGAGGGATACTTCATAGATTTCAAAATATTAAAGGTCACCTCTTAATCATTAACTATCATAGTTAATTTTCCATTTTGAACATCAATCACTGCTCTTCCAGTAACAAGGGATGATCTTCCCAAAATGATTAGAATTTCTTTATCTTCCTCCATATCAAGTACAATAAAATCCATAGGAAAGATAAATTTATCCACTTTCACTAACACATCTCCACCACTTCTTTAGGGTAAGTAATGGAACGACCGGCTAACTAAAAAGTCACAGATGTAGGAGAAATTTCTCCTATTCCCAAACTTTTGAATGTTAATAAAGGCATAAGATTAATACTAGCTCCTAGATCACATAAGGTTTTTCCGAAAAAATTTTCACCTATAGCACACGGAATAGTGAAACTACCAGAATCTTTAAGTTTTTCCGGAAGCTTCTTCTGAATAATTGCACTACACTCTCCACTAAGTGCACCAGTTTCATGATCTGTAAGCTTTCTTTTCTTTCTCAAGATATCCTTCATAAACTTGGCATAGTCAGGCATCTGTTCTAATGCTTCAATAAAAGAAATATTTATCGTTAATTTCTTAAGGATCTCCAAAAATTCTCCAACTCTGTTATCCCTGTTTTGTTTCTTCAATCTTTGAGGAAATGGAGGTGATGGCTTTTCAACAGTTATCTTCATTGGCTCAAGAGGATAATCTAAGTCTGGATAAATCTTGTTTGAACCTTTTTCAATTTTCACCTTTTCCTTTTCTGTTTCAACTTCTTTTTGTTCTCTAGTTTCCAAATCTTTTCCACTCTTTAATTGAATAGCCTTAAGATGTTCCTTGTTTTGATCTTTTGGATTGATCTCAACATTACTTGGAAGTGTTCCAGAAGGTTTATTATTAAGTGCAGTGAAAATATGTCCCAATTGATTTTCAATATTTTTCATAGCAACACCTTGAGCTTGTAATTGATTTCCCATATTCATAATCATTTCTTCAGTGGAAAACTTTTTATCCTTAAATTATGGGTTACTATTGAATCCAGGAAGATAAGATGGTCTAAAGCTGGTATTTCCTTTATTGTTCGAATTTCCAATTGGATTTATAGACATGTTACCTCAATGTGGGTTAACATTGACATTGCTATTATTCTAATTGAAATTTGGGTGATTCTTCTAACCAGGATTATAAGAATTCGAATAAGGATTTTTAGGTCTATTAGCAGCATTTAAAGTCTGATAAGGTGTTTGAGATTCTATTATCTGTCCAAATGAATTTTCCTCCAACACTTGAGGTGGTTGAGAATAATTCATTCCATATTGATTTATTTTCTTAGAAAGGGCTACAATTTGAGAAAATACCATAGTCATCACATCTGAATCATGAACACTAGCTACTCTCTTATGATTTACCCATTCAGAGGCCATTGAGAATTATTAGTAGTCATTTCTTCAATTAATGAGTATGCTTCATCAAAAGGTTTTGACATTAACGATCCACCAAAGAACGAAGATCTATAATAGATCTCAATGATCCCACTAATCCATTATAAAATGTTTGAATTATTAACCAATCTGCTAAAGCATGATGTGGACACTTCCTACAAAGATCTTTAAATCTCTCCCAAGCTTCATATATTGACTCTCCTTCAAACTGACAAAAAGATGTAATATCATTTCTTAGTTTAGCAGTCTTTGATGGAGGGAAATATTTTAATAGAAACTTCTGAGATAATTCTCCCTAAGTTCTAATAGATCCAAGTGCTAATGAATTTAACCACGCCTTAGCTTTATCCCTTAATGAAAAAGAAAAAAGTCTAAGTCTGACAACATCACTAGACACTCCGTCATATTTAAAAGTAGCACACATTTCTAAAAAACTAGTGAGATGTAAATTTGGATCCTCATTAGGTGTTCCTCCGAATTGATTATTTTGTACCATTTGGATAATAACAGGTTTAAGTTTAAATGAATTAGCAGCAACATCAAGATTTTGAATAGTTATGTGAATTTTATCTGCTGTTGGGTTTGCATAATCTCTTAAAGGTCTTGGAAAATTTCCAAGATCATTTCTCTGATTATTCGCCATTTCACAAGGATTTTCAATTTATTTTTGTTGTTTTCTAATTTTTCTGACAGTACGCTCTAACTCTGAATCGTAAGGCACTAAACCTTTAGATCCACTATGACACATATACAATCTCATAAATACTTTTAAAAAGTAAACAAACACACAATTACACACTAAAAAGTAAAGGTTTTCTGTTACTGTATTTTCAATAAATACCGTTTATACTTCCTTCCTTACTTAGCTACTTTGTTACCTTCCCCGACAACGATGCAAAAAAATTGATGCGGACTTTTATATATGCAAGAATTTATGAACTCAAATTTATATATATATATAATGATTTTGTAAAGTCCAAGCACTCAACGCAAGTATATGTATCGTATCAAGTAATACAGGGCGCTAATGGAGTCCTGATTATCGATCCCATAGGGAGTTACAAAGTAGAAGAAATTGTTTCACAATAGATAATATAACACTGAAATTCAATACTCAAATTGCACTTAAAGTTTAATACTTACTTCTACTACCACTATGCAGAAAACAGTAACAATTAATCAAACTACAATTACTTCTAATAACTTTGAAAAAGAATTAACTATCAGACACACTAAACTATATATTTGAAAGGTTTTTGATATTTGAGAAAAGTATCTTTCCTCTTGCAATGAAAATATGATGTGTGGATGATATGAAACAAATTTATATGTTATTGTGCCAAATAGGAGCATAAAAGTTTCTTTACCCTTAAAAGTGTACCCCCTCTTCCAAGCATGAAAAGAACATTGACATATCCCAAGTTTAGTCACTAAATCAAAGGTTGGGCTGGGAGGATACCGGTTCTCACTACGGAGCTCCCACTCACCCCTTCACCTGAAAGCTAACATTCGAGTTTAGTTACTAATATTAGAAACAATTTGGGAATCTCAGCCTGTCAACCTGAAACCTCCAAATTGAAGTCCATCAAAACACATTTCCCTATTCATTTGCACTAAATTTTCATGAACTACTCAATTCATCCATGGAGATTGAATGGATTCTTAATTATTGTTGTAGGATACTAAATCCTTTTAGAATTAATGTTCAACAATATATTTTATTATTTCAATTAGCCAAATTGAAAAGCAAATTAAGTTTGAAATGAAAAACCATCACAATTTCTTCAATACGTTAAAAAAACATCAAATCCACATCAATCCATCATCATATCTCTATGCAAGAAGAAAGACAAAGCAGACTACTCAGAATTAATGAAGAAGATACAATAAAATATGGATTTTATATATAAAAGAAAAGTCATTCAAACCACAAAAGAAAATACAACTTATCTCTTTCTCTTCCCCAATACAATTCCCTTGAAGTTCCTTCGAATCTTTTTCTCTCTTCTTTGCAACACTTGATTCTCTCTTTAGAATGGAAACGAAGAAACAATCTCTCACTTTAGTCCTTCTCCTTCACTCCTTAGAGAAGAATTCCTCTTAAATTCTCACTTCTACACACTCTTCTCCTAAACCCTAACACTTAACACACACCAAGACGTCTACAATACACAAGAAAAACTAAAAAACCACGCCAATTTTGTCCAAAAACAGTTACTTATAAGTTAGGAACAAAATCCCAAGAGTTTCCATAGGCAACCCTTCAAAAAGTCACCAAAACTCCTAAAATTTGAATTCCACCGCACCCAAGGTGCTCTATCATCAAAATATTGCTGAAGTCTCTAGAAAATGGCGTCGACGGTGCCCATTCTGGCGCCGGTGGCGCCATAACCTATTTTCCTCCTTTTTTTCTCCTTTTTGCTCCGAATTCGTTCCTTTTCGCTTCTTTTCGCTCCAATCACCTAAAATCATCATACATGCAACAAATCATGAAAATAACCTTTCTTTAAAGTGCAATATCACCAAAAATGGGTAAAATTATATAGCAAAAATCGTATATATTTTTGGTGCATCACTCCTCGTAAAATTTTATTTGAATCTTTGTTTTCTCCATTGTAAGTTGCAGTATGCCTTGCGTGGCACCAACACAATGTGATTGAGTTTATTGACTCTCCCATTACCGTTAATCCTTTGAGTTAGTAAAGTTATGTCCAATAAACTCATCGCTCACCTAATATTAAATTGAAATCAACAAAAAAATCAAATGAAAAAAATCAAATTAAAACTTTTTAAATGAAAGTATAATGCACAACTTTTGCACTTCTTTTGGTCTGATATGACAACAGCATGATGGGATCGGTTTGATTATTATCAGACCAGTTTAAGCTGGTAGTAAAGGTTGATCCTTTTGTCTAGTGGCTTCTTAACTTAATTAATCAAATATTGAAATATTTTAGCTCTTGGTCCATCAAATGTTTGAGTATTCCCCTTTGTGGCTCCACCTAGACGTGGTTGGTTGACTTCAGAGTTAGGGTTGGTTTGGTTGTTAATCATTTGGGGGTTATTAATAAATCTGAAATGTTGCTTATGTCTTTTTCACTGTAATCCATCGTAATATTTATCTGAACCTTCGTTAAGTCGATTAAAAGTTGGAGCATGCTCCATGTGGCACCATCAAAATGTGATAAAGTTGACTGATGATCGGATTACCATCAGTCCACCAAGTAGTAAATCTAGAGTGGGTATGTCATACTCTAATCTATTATACTCATCCCACACAAAAAAAGGTTTCTCAAACTTAGTTTGATCTTATTCAAACTCTTTGACAAGTTCAATTTGATCCACTATAAGTTGGAGTATGCCATTTTAAGTGCTATCACGATATGACTAGGTTGATTAATTCTAGACTAGTCAAGGTTGATTATGTGAGCTAGTCCTCTAAGTTTGTAATTCTGAGTTGAAGTGAATCTTTCAGATGATCTTTTTATCATTTTAACTTATTTCATACTAATAGAGACATCATTTGTTCCTTCATTCATAGTTGTTCTTCTCGATTGGAAAAATCGGCCTCAACGAGCTATCACCTTGACTGAGTAAAAATAGGATAAGGGTTACGTCTATGTAATAGATCACTAAAGCCAGTCATTGCCTGCCTCTGAGTCAAAACACCTTGCTTAAAGTTGTAGTGTACAAATTCACTTAAGGTGGTAGGGCTAGGAGATGATAGATTTTTGGGTCCAATCGATGCTATATTGTAGACTAGTAACCCTAAACCTTAATAGATCACTAGAGCCAGTCATTGCCTGCCTCTGAGTCAAAACACCTTGCTTAAAGTTGTAGTGTACAAATTCACTTAAGGTGGTAGGGCTAGGAGATGAGAGATTTTTGGGTCCAATCGATGTTATATTGTAGACTTGTAAATCTGGACAGGACGTCTGACAGCTGCCCAAATATTGTAGTCTATTTAATGCCTTCTTGTTGTTTTTCCTTTTACTTAGCTTGTGGATTTTTCATGGATTATAGGATGATTATGTAGTTCATAAGGTGACTGATTAAATCTTGGGAAAAGCTAATAATCTTTTAGTAGAGTCACTAGAATCCCTTGGGATAGGGCAGTTTGATTGGTTTGACATTAACCATTCTATTCCATAGATCTGGTTGATGGATCTATCAAAATTTGGAGTATGCCTTTGTAGCTCCATCACAAAAGATAAGTTCATTAACTTAGTCACATATTGCAGCTACTAATGTGGCTTAATGCTTTGAGTCAAGTAAATATGAGTTAGGATAAAGTTCTTACCTCAGTATGGCTCAATGGAATACTGAAGTATTCTCTGTTCTTCCTTAGGTTCATTAGTTTTGTTGAGTAAACTGGCCTCAACAATAACTGGCGCCTTGGTTCTATCAATCTAAGATTGTCCCTATTATGGTCATTAGACCTACGAAGGTTGCAAGACCCATCTAGTGTAGACGAAGCGAAATGGGTTGGGAATCACTATTTAAAATTTTTGGTTCGCTGTTTTCCGTTATATTTTCGGGCACAATGGAGATTTAACTTGTCTAATTAAACTTAGTTTAATGAAAATAATATATTTTTTTGGAACCTTTCTTAGTCTTAGTCATTGAAAACATAAAAACAAAGTAAATAAAATCAAACAAACAAATAATAAAACAAAATTAAAAACTCCTTTTTGGTTCATTGACCTCAGCCCTCGGACAGGATTTGACAAGTGAATGTCTTGATTGTATAAACATCGTAGAGTAACTGCATCTCTTATGTATAGTCATTGCACAACATGAAGAACTCTTAGAAGCCATTTCCAAGTGGATCACTTCTAAGTTATGTATTAGCTCTTACGGTAGGTAGTCCCTGAACTATCTACTTTAATCTTACCCCTCAACTTGTTGTTGGAATAGATCCACATTATATATTCTTGCAATGACACCCTATATACTACTCAGATCGAGAATAGGTTCCTATATTATATTTTCCAATGTTTCCAGGTATGTCTTTCTAATCTTAAAATGTTTCATTGTAGGATGTAAATCCTTTTGCTTTCCTACAGAGCATAGATGTTTTCAAATCTTAAGACTTTTGAAGGATGTAAGTCTTTATGCTTTTCTGCCATGCATAGATTTTTTTCAAATCTTAAACCCTTCCATCTTAAGTGAGATTTAAGTTCTTATGCTTTCCTGCTGAGTATAGACATTTTCAAATCTTAAATATTTCCATTTTATGTGGGATGTAAGCCCTTATGCCTTCTTATTGAGTATAGACATTTTAAATCTTAAATCATTCTTTTCTAAGTGAGATGTAAGTTTATATGCTTTCCGGCTAAGATTATATGTTTTCAAATCTTAAATCTTTCATTATAATGTAGGATGTGAGTCCTTATGCTTTCTTGCCAAGCATAGATATTTTCAAATCTTAAATATTTTCGTCTTACATGCGATGTATCTCTTTATGCTTTTCTGCTGAGCATTGACATTTCAAATCTAAATCATTCCATCTTAGGTGAGATGTAAGTTCTTGCACTTTCCTTCAAAGCATAGAAATTTTCAAATCTTGAATCAATCATTCTTAGGTGGGATGTAAGTCCTTATGCTTTCTTGCCGAGTATAGTTGTTTTCAAATCTTAAATCTTTCCATATAATGTGGGATGTAAGTTTTTATGCTTTCCTGCCAAGCATAAAACTTTTTAAATCTTAAAATTGTTAGTTTTAGGTCAGATATAAGTGCTAATGCTTTCTGATCAAACATAGACATTCTAAATCTTAAACTTTTTATTTGAGGTTTGATGTGACTCCATGCGCATTCTTCCTAAGATAAAATATTCCTATATTCCTTCAAAATATCTTTTAGACTGAATGATATGCCTTAATTCTCTCCCTCGTACAGTCCCTATGCTTTTTTTCCATCTTGTTCACCTTGTACGTTGGATGTGAATCCACAAGGATTTTCGTCCTAATGTGTTCAAATAAATCTAAAAATCCCCAATGAATCCCAAAACTATAATCCAAAAAAATCCAAAAACAGATCTTCTCCATGCATGTTTTGGTCAACGCTAATATTTTCATCATACTTTGAATATGTCACCACACATATTGGGGGTCCATTTTTTGACCTCATTTTTGGATCACATGCAGCTTCCGTAGTCATACAGAGCTTCTACAATGATTCAAGTTCCTATAGCCCTACTGATAGCACAATTTCCCATTTCTGTCCTGGCGAGGTCACGCCTACTTAGAGCATAACCATGCCTAAGAGTGGCCATGCCACGTCCTTGGCATGGCCATGCCCCCTAACTCTATCTCATTGATCTGGGACATTTGTCCACGGTTCCTCATCCTGATCAACCACTCGATCGGACGAGCGAAAATATCAATAAGCTTTGATTATTGTTGAAACCACTAGAGTAATTTGGACTGTCAATTGCATGTCTAATCGATGGCCCTGGATAGTGGCCACCACCTATAAAAAGCTGTTGTTTGTCCCTCTCTAGACTTGTGCTTGGCTCTGTTTTGAAGTGACTAAAGGTCTGTTTGGGGCAGCTGCAGCTTATCCAAGCTTTATCCGGATAAGCGACTTATTCGATAAGTCGATTATAAGCTAATCGATCCGGATAAGTTGTCTGTCTGTTTAGTTTGAGCATTTGAAAACAGCTGATTTGCAATTGTTTGTGGATAAATGACTATTATGCCCCTGAATGAATAACCTGCTGAGCTGTTTGGTTTTTGTGGTTTGAAAACAACTTATTTGTAGCTGTTTGTAGAAAAATAACAATTTATGATCCTCTTTATTAATAAAATTTTATTAAGATATAAAATCTTATTTCAAATTAAAAAATTTAAATAGAGAATTTTACTTTTAAAATTAAAATGTTATTTTTAAAAATGATATCTTATTTTCAAACATATTAAAAATTTATTTATTTCCTTTCTTTATGGTTGTATGTTCAAGAAAATATTTAAATAACCCACATTTCACAACATGAATAATTTTTTGAAACAACAGTAATTGCGGTATCGGATTGTTGCTAATAGTTTCCAACACAAAATAAATTATATTACATAACAAATTACTCACATATACACCACTCAACTATTTTCTATTTTAAAACCAGGCCAAATATATTAATGAAAAGGTTTCTAAATATAATAGTACATTTACATAACTAACAGTTATCCAAATAAAGTATAATTAGAATCTGAAACCTAAACAATGAGTTTCATGAAACCTAAATACAAAAAAACATAGAGACCACACATAATAATAAGTTTCATGAAACCTAAATAAAAAGAAGAAATAACATGTTAAAATTACAAGGAGAAAAATGACAGCATTCATTTTATAATGTAAGAGCATGTCACGACAATCGTTGTCTGGTCATGACACCACATAACTATGAGCAAACTTGTCCGTGTGGAAAGCAGTCGAACTAGAAGCGATGTCTTGAACTTGTGATACCATGAATCCCCGAGCAACGGTGTTCGGCTGGGATAATGTAGTAATGGATGAATTGTCAACTCACCTAAAGAACTTGCAGTCGTCTAATCCTTGTCCCCACCGATGACATATGTAGAACTGCCGCCCGTAGCTATGTTCTTGACGTGACATGAGTAATAAAGACGACAATTCGCAGCAGCATAGTACTCGCTCGAACTTTCCTGCATACCTATAGCTCATCTTCCTGCAAATATTTAAGATAAAATTGAACAGACCAGTCAACAAATTATCATCCTTTTGCCATCAATATGAAGAACACATAACAACTCTATGATATGAAAAAACCAAAACAAACCTCAACTTCCCCTAAACTGTAAGAATCTTTGCCCTTTAAGTGCACAGGAGGTTGCTCGAATATATATACAAGTGACGAAGGAATTCGTTCAACAGAAATTATAAAGTGTTTGATTATATCATCTAAAGCTAATTTGACATGCTTCATGTTTTTGACATCTATAATCATTAACCCCTCAATTGGCTGCCTGCAATTTCAATGACTTTAATGAACTTATAAAATCCAATTATGCTACAGAAGTCTACAATAAAACCCGCCATTGGATAGCTCAAAGCAGCTAATTAATTCATTGGATTTAGAAGGGAGATTGAACAGTTGAAACCTGTAGAGGTTACACAGATCAATAAGCTTCAAAACTGAGAACAGATTTGTTCATCATATACATCTTCGTCGGCACTCCTATATCAAAATCGTATTGCACTATCCAACAAATGTCCAACTTAAAACGGGTGCTGGAGATGTAAATATAAAATAACAGTATAATATGCATGCAAATACCCCAAAAAAATATATAAATGTAAGTGTACATTGCTAGCAGATCTACAAGACATTTGCCGAATTGCTCAAAAAACGTATAAATTTGCCACAGGTAATAAATAAAACTGCACTTGTAGCTTATGGTTTTGGGTGCTAGATATGTGAATATATGTGAATTGAGTAATTTGTTTGTGAATTTTTTTTTGGGACGGTTAAAGAAAGGCAAAGGATCCATTATCCATATCTCTGTACAATATATTCTTCTATAACAATATGAAAGAAGCAGAACTCCTTACATGATGAACCATGAAGACTCATTAGATTAATAGGAAGATGTAAACTATAGTAATTGAATTAACAGATCAGCCAGTACTAAAACAGTTAACGTCAATCTGAAACAGGTGCTCCATCACTTGCTCAACTATACTGATAGAATCACGAGATAAATGAGTATATTTGATACAAAGAGAGTCATCAAATTTAATTCCAACGAGCAAAGAGTGAATCCAACTGTTAAAATTGAACCAATAACTGAGCAAATTAAACTGTGGGCCCCAACTTTAGCAAATGAAAGTATATATGTAAATCTGCTAGAATATATACACACTACACAATTCCTCGGCACTCCTTATAAAGTTCAACTCCAAAAGAGATAAGCTAACATGTATAGAATCCTTTCCCCCCTTAATTGAAGTGTACTAACACAGGTAGAAAATTATCTTCAGCATATCAGCTATATCCATAAACATCACTAACATATAAATCATCCACTGCCAACATCTTTACAAAGAATTGGATGGTATGTACGAAAATTTTCAAAGACTTGGATGGTCTGTATAAAAATTCTGCACAAGAATTGGATGGTATGTACTAAATAGAATAGAATAGATCATTGGAAATATTGTATGAAATAGTTCCAAGTTTTATTGCATATCATCTATTCTATAATTTTTTAATCATACAAGGTAAATGCAAATGAATTATTATATCTTCACAGAGGCATTGCAGAGAAAAATGCTTCATTTTAGGACTATTCTCATCCCCCCATCGAACAATGTAGGTAGAAAAAAACAAGAACATGCTCAACAGTAATTAAAATTTCTAGATTGAAAGGATTTTGACATGAAGAAACGCAATAAATAGAACACGAGGAGCTCAACCAACTCCAAAATATAGAGGACATCAAATTTTCAGCATATACTGAATTTTCCAGCATATACTGATTTTTTCAGCATACACTATAGAGGACATCAAATTTTCATTCTTCCAGGAGAACATGTGAGGAAATAAGAGAGATATCTAAAATGTCTTGGAAATCCTTAGCAGAGAATCTACACAAAATAGTACCATCCACCTACCTTCGAATGTAAATAAAAAATTTTTGCATGAGTCCTAAGGGGAGCCAAGTTCCGAGAATAAGATCCCACCAAATGTAATTATCAATAACAATTTCTAACCCACAATCCAAGGTAGAAATCCACGTGTGGCACTCATATTTCCAAAAATATCCGGGGGTTGATAAGAAAAAAATGCTATGTACCTATGTAAATACATAAGATTTGTGTGCTACCTATGTAAATATTTCATATTGAATTTAGAGATAGATCAAAACAGATCTGACACATACCAACTTGTCACTCCAACCAAGGATTAAAGTGTGATTTTTCTCTTTCACTTCACTTCTATCCTTCCTCAAAGAATCAAACTTTTCTAAAATAGCATTACATACCAGTAATTTCTTATCAACCTTATATGCTAGCTGCTTGTTAAGAGAAATTTCTTCAGAATCATGGAAATACAAAGCTTCAGTAAATGGAAAAACATGGATATAAAAGGCATATTTAGTAGTGAAGAAAATGGAAATACATGGATATATAAAGCTTCAGTGAATTACAATGTAGATGTGTGCAAAGCATTGTCCATATAAACCACCCGAAAATTTCACAGCAGAAAATAAATTAAGCAAAGTAAATAAGTCTCAAATACATAGAATATCATGATTATAAAAAATGGATTAACATGCGCCATCGAAGCAACATTGCAGGTTCAATCATGCTCGGCTAATCTCGTTTGATATTCGCTCTCACAAAGTTGTCATCTCTGATGCACCTTCACGATCTCGAGTTTGTTGGTTTGGTGAATCAATTTGAAGCTGTGGTATGGTACGTACGACATGAAATTCGAATACTTCTGGTGGGATATGCCCTAAATCTTTTTCTACCACAGCAAATTATGCATCCAACCTAGAGTGATGCCGGCGCATTAAGTTATGTAATGCCATTGTGGCCACTACTATCTGCACCTGCTTTGGAAATGGATAACTCGGCATATCACGTAATATTATCCATTTCTTTTTCCAGACTCCGAAGGATCTCTCGATCACTCCACGTAAGGATGAATGTCTTTTGTTAAATAATTCTTTTATGCCCCGTGCTACTCCGCTCGACCATTCAAAATCAGGGATATGACACTTCGTATCCGAATATGGCTTAAGATATCCCCTTTGCTAGGGATATGTGGCGTCGACCAAGTAGTACTTACCTGTTCAGTTATGGTGATTAGCAATGAAAATACAAAACAGATTGTGGTTGTTATATATACGTACATGGTGGTGGGTAAGAGAAACCATGTATTCAGTTTCTAGTAGCAAATTTGAAAATACGGCTATCGTGTGCGCTACCTTCCCATCCAGCCATCACAAAAGTGAAACAGACGTTCAAATCACACAGTACCATCACATTTTGTGTTGGGGATCCACAGCATCCAATATAGGCGACCTTCTCTGTAGAAGACAGTCGGGTATCGACGTGTGTTCCATGAATAGCTCCAATACAATCCTGTTATTCAAGGAAGTCAAGTAAAAGCTCCAGCATGTATATCATTTACTGTAGATGAAATTAGTGTTAAAGAAATACCTTAAAGAATGACATGTATCGGTAGTCTTCTACAATACGTGTGTGAATGGATTGGAACGTTGGATGCTCGGGCTTTACAATCTTGGATGCCAAACTTACAAGCGCATTCAAACCAACTGAGAAATATCTACTGATGGTTTTTGAGGAATGTTGAAATCGTTCCATAGCTCCTATAATTGATTGATTTTGATATTAGATGTATAAAGTAATTGCCAATACCTCCCTTGACGTCGTTCTTGATGAGCCATGCAACCCATGATGGTTCTTAAGTTCATTGATCAGGTCGACAAATATCTCTTTCATCGTATGGAATATATTGGCAAAACGTGTAGGGTGGCCCCGTAATAACTCACCGATCCATCTATCTCCAATATAACTCGATGTCATACAAGGGATTCGATCAACATATGTATAATAGTAATAATAAAGCAGGGTAAGGATCAGAGCGAGTTTTCGATTGCGGTTTTGATCTCACCGAACTACATATATGCACATCATTGGTGGTTCACAAGGCAAGTGAAGGAAATCACGGTTCAATAAATCAAATAGAGGAAGGAAAATAGAGAAGGGAGAAGGAAGGCGAACCGTGCGGCTTCTCGGGACGGGCATATCGGCGAGTTTAACGGGCAGATCGGTGACGGGAGCGAGCAGATCAGCTATGGGAGGCGACGGGAGGCACTGTGGCGAATACGAAGAGAGCAGACTGTAGCGGCTAGGGCGAAGGAGCAGAGGGCAGTAGTTCAAAAGAGGGCTTAGCGAATTTGGAACGGGGTTAGGATGCCTCCGTCTAAGTTTAATTAAAAGAGTAAAACATGGTTTTTAAAAAAGTTGTTAAAACGCGAGAAACAAACAGTGCAACAACGTTTTTGAAAACACCGCCGCACTTATAAGCTGTCCCAAATGGGCACTAATTTATGAAGAACAAAGTGGAGACTACCTCAAACTGGTGAAGTTCTCCGGTCTCCGGTCACCTGCAACTTTATATGTCTTTAATTGGTTTAATTTAGGCATTTTACTAAAAAAAATCTAGTTTAGGTCAACTCAATCTTCTTGGATTACGCAAGATTTGAGTTTGACTCAGGTCAACTCGAACCGACCTAATCCTTATCCCTAAAATGATCTAACCTAAACCCTTAAACCTAACCCAAGTTTGACCCAACCAAGACTCATCCCAGTTTATGTTAAGTCCGACCTAATCTAATACCTAAAAGGGTCTAAGCTGACCCCCTAAACCAAACCCAGGTTTGACCCAACCCAGTCCAAACCCAACCTACACCCAACCCTGCATAGGTTTAACACAACCTAACCCAAACTCTAAAATATAACCCTGGCTTGACCCAACTAAGTCCTGACCTAACCTAAACCCGACCCAGCTCAGATCTAGCCTAACCTAACCCAAACCTTAAAACCTAATCAAAGCATGGTCCAACTAAGAAAAGACCAAACCTAGACCTAGAAACAGCTCAGGTCTAGCCCAACAATATCCAAATGCTAAAACCAAACCCAATTTTGACCAACCTAGACCTAACCCAATTTAGATCAAAACCAGCTCAAGTCTAGCCCATCACCTAACTGATGCACCAAAAATATATACGATTTTTGCTATATGATTTTACTCATTTTTTGTTATATTGCATCTTAAAGGAAGGTATTTTTCATGATTTGTTGCAGGTATGATAATTTTAAGTGATTGGAGCAAAAAGAAGCAAAAATGATGCAATTTGGTGTAAAAATGAGCAAGAAAACAAATTTTAGCTTGAAACATTTCGATAAGTCTTTCTATGTTTAATCTCTTTTACACTTCTTGAATATTTTTGAATGAGATTACACTTTAAAAAAAGGTTATTTTTATGCTTATTTTGTAGGGCTACTGTTAGGAACACAACATAACTGAAACGGGGCGAATCGGAGCTGAAACAGAGCCAAACAGAGCAAAATGGTGGAGCTGCGCAGAGTGGGTGCCCAAACCGGCACCAGCAACGCTAGAAACCCTATTCAGTGCTGGCGATGCCCAAGATGGTTTGGATCCAAAATTGAGCGGTTATTGGCCATATACATCGAATCTGGAAGCTTTTTGGAAGGTTTCTTCATGCACCTCTTGAGAAATTCGTTCCTACACTATTTTAAACCAAATTTGAAGCCAAAAAATGAGAGAGATGTTAGGAAAAACGTGGAGAATGTTGAGAGATCTTAGAATACGTGTAGAAATGTAGATTTCTACCTTTTTTTGAGAGATTGGTGAGGGGATTTTGTGAGAATCTATAAGGAAATATTCTTGCATTGCATGGACACATAGGAGACATTGTGGGAGAGATTTTCATCTTTCTTTCAAGGCGAAAAAATTAAGTATTGTGTTCTTCATTATCTTATGATTTTGTAAACACTTATTTTGTGTATTTTCTTTGAAATGAAGTTTTTCGTTGTGTTTTCTTCATGCTTTGTGATGTCTTTCTCTTACTCTTTATTCTTATTTGGAAATAGTGGCATAAGAAGAATATGCGATTGTTTTCATTCTACTTTTTTTTTAAAATGAGTAGGATTCATGTTTAGGATATTGGGATGCTTGCTAGAAGATGTTTTAATTATATATGTGATGGTTTTTACTTACACTTCATTTACATTACAGAAAAGGCCAGGTGTATTGTTAAAATTTGTTGTAATTGCATTGTCCCGAAAGGGCGGTGTAATTCTCAACAAAGTGGAACCACATTCAATGTCCGTGAATGAATTGTGTAGTTCATGGGGATTGAGTGCAAATAAATAGGAAAATATGGTTTCATGGGCGTCGAATTGGAGGTTTCAGGGTGACAGGCTGAGATCCCCAATTTGATCCTAAAGTTTGGTAACTAAAGCTAGGGTTAGCCTTCAAGTGAAGGACAGTGGGAACTCTAAAGTGAGAGCCAGTATCCTCCCAGCCTAACCATGGATTTAGGGACTAAGCCTAGGATTTGCCAATGTTCTTTACAGCACTCTGAAGAGGGGGTACTCGGAAGAGGGTAAAGAATAGGATTGCTCCTTTTTGGCACATACAATATTTAATGCATCTCATTCCTATACATTACCCAATTCGTTACATGAGAATAATAGTTTTTATTTTCTCAAAATTCACCAAACCAATTTCCTCAAAAAAGGTTATCTTTAGAAATAATATTTGCATTAGGGAGTAGTTATTATTTTTACATATAATCATCTGCATTTAGAAGTAGTTATTAGAAAAACCACTTATATTACCCTTCCAAACTAAGGCTGTTAGTAGTAGACTAGAATTTGACTAAGAACCTCTTACCTCGCTTCCCTGTGTGATCGATAAACAGGACTCCATTAGAGCCCTATATTACTTGATACGATATGTATACTTGCGTTGGATCATTGTGAATTTATAAAAATTATTATTATTCTCTTGTTCATAAATATTTACATATATAAAAAAGTCGCATCAAGTTTTTTAATGTCGTTGCTGGAGAAGCTTCAGTAAGAATTTTAAGAGAATTTTTGTTGAAGTAATTAGGCTTAGAATTGGAAAACCTTAGGGTCGTAAAATTGTGTTTGTGCGAAAAGTGTTTTTTGGTATGAAAAAGTGTTGTGAAAAAAAAATTGTTTGTGTGAAAGATAAGGTTTTTGTGAAAATATTTTGTTGTGTTGAATATATTTTTCGTTTTATTTGTTTTATTGTTAATGTATTGTTTGTTGTGTTACGTATGCAAAACAAAGGATCTGTAGGACTTGTGTCTTATTGTCCCGAGTTAGAAAAATAGAAAAATTCAAAAAAGAGAAAGAACTTGAAAAACTAGGAATGGATATGGAAAACAATCAAAATACTAACTTAGAAAATCATCATAAATCATTAAGGGATTATGTAAATCCTACGATAGATGAAATTCACTCAAGTATACAAAAACCTATCGTAGAAGCTGACTCGTTTGAACTAAATCCAGCAATTATCCAACTTGTGCAGAACAACCAGTTTGGGGGAACTGCTTCGGAGGATCCCTATTTACACTTATCTAGTTTTCTAAAACTTTGTGCTACATTTCGTTATAATGGCATGTCAGACGATGTTGCTATGCTAATGTTTTTTCCTTTCTCACTAAGGAATAATGCTAAAATGTGGTTATACTCATTAGCACCTGGTTCTATTAAAAATTAGGAGGAGTTAACTTAGAAATTCCTAGCTAAGTATTTTCCACCTTCAAGGAAAACTCAACTTATAAATGATATTATCTCATTTTATCAGTATGAAGGGGAATCAATATACGAAGCCTAAGAAAGATTTAAGGAACTCCTAAGAAAGTGTCCACATCATGCTCTACTGGATTGGTTAATCATTTAAACTTTTTATAATGGGTTTGTAGGATCCCTTAGGTCTATTATTGATGCTGCTGGTGGTGGTTCATTAATGTCAAAAACATTTGATGAAGTGTATGAATTAATTAAATAAATGGCTATAAATGAATTTAAATGGCCCTCTGCAAGGGTAAATCATAAAAATGTAGCTAGTGTTCATGATACAGATGCGATTGCAATTCTTGTATCTCAGGTTGCTGCAATATCAATGAAGTTGGACCAATTTGGAATGAACCTAATTTACTCCTGTAATTGAGGAAAGTTCATTAGGGCGTATGATTGATTCCAACTTATTATATGAAACTTTAAATACCATAAACAACCCATATTCTAACTTTTACAACAAATGTTGGAAGAACCATCCTAATTTTAACTGGAATCATACTACAAAGGGTGGAAACCAACAATGGGAAAATAATCATGCAAATCCTAATGGAAGTTGGAATAGGCAGGGTAACACAAGATATAGGCCTTCACATCCATTGTACTATAATATTGATCAACAATTTGAGGATAAGATGTCTATAGACAAAGTGGTATTGCAAATGGGAAACCAGTTGCAAAGTCAAAATGCTGGGATTAGAAACATAGAGAATTAACTGGGGGAAATTGCTAATTCACTTAGCAATAGACCCAAAGGAACACTTCCTAGCAACACTGAGATCAAACCTAAAGAGAACGATAATGAAAAACTATTCATTGTTACTGGACAAACTATGATAGATGTGCAAAAGGGAGAGTTGATTATTAATATTAATGACCAGGAAGTCACTTTTTATGTGTTGAAGACTATGAAATTTACAGCTAAAAGACAAGATGATGATTGTTTTTGGATGGATAAAATTGATTATGTAAGTAAATACCATTTCCAAGATAGTTTTGAGAATAAGTTAATAGATGAGATCGAAATGGACTTTCATGATGAGTTGAAAATGTTATCTAAAGAAGACTATATCTATGTTCAACAGAGATGTGAAAGGATGGAAGCTGCCAAAAATAGTGAACTTTTAATTCTATCTGTTGAAAAATCTCATGAACTTAAGATGGATGTACCCCATACAATTTTAAAGCTCACCTATTTAGGGAATTCATCTACACCACCAATCTTTATATCTTTAGATTCAACTCAAATACAAGAAAAACCTAAATTGAATGATGAACAAGATAAAGTTATTTAACTAAGACTTGGAAGAGAATTTGAGGATATATTTCAAAAGAACATTGAGTTAAGAAAAGAGGATAATGATATTGGAAGACCATTGGAAGAAATTCCTAAGGAATTAGAAAAATCGATTTTCTCAACTAAGATAGATGTAGAAAGACCACCTCCATTATTGAATTGGTATCAAGGGGAAGAATTGGAAGATAACTTGAAACAAAAGAGTAACATAGAAGATTTTGATCTAGAACTTGAATTATCTAGGGAGAATCTGATTCAAAATTTGTGAGAGCTTGAAGTATCCTATACAGATCTATTTCTTATAAATTTTAAGGATGATATTAATATGAAAATTCAGAAAATTAATAGAAGAATATTGGATCTAGAAAGAAATATGAGGAACAATGATATAAATCAATCTGAAAAGGAAGAGCTGAATGAAAAATTAAAATTTAAGGATTTTGTAGGAATTCCTGGATCTAAAAAGGATTGGGCGATTGATCGAGGATTACTTAATTAGAATTTTGATCCAAGAGGAATCATTTGTCGGGCCCACAACGTTAAAACCAAGCGTTTTATGGGAGGCAACCCATAGTTATCAGTGTGCTTTGATTTAGTGTGCTTGAGAGTCATGATTGTTAGTGTTGTATGGTGTTTGCTTTAGAGTGGATTAACTTGATCTTTATGTGTCATTATGGATTGATAAGTTTGATTATTGATTGGTAGATGTTTGGATTGTTAGTTTTTTTATTTGATCTGTGTGTGTTTATTCCTTAACTTCTTATTATGGTTAGACTTGTATTTTCTCTTGTAGTAGTTGGATTGATAAATCTACTATGACTTTGGTCTCACTCGGACTTGAGTTTTATAGGAGACATCATGAATTTAAACAGTGATAGATCCATCTTAATTTTGTTACTTTCTTTCTCTAACTTTGATTTCATTTAATAGGAGTCATGAACCTATTTGATGAATAAAATTAGGATGATCTTACACTACAATATATAACTGTTAGAGGTACTTAATTAAAGGGATTAGATGATGCCTGAGATTGGTATCCAGAAACCAATTTATCAGGGATAATCTTATCTTTGGGATTATAATCTATAAAGTCATTTGAAAGTACATAATTTACTAGTGTAGTGATTCCGTTAGAAATTGGAAGTAAATTAGTGAGATGTGATGAGTTAAAGGAAGAATTAACCTCATTTATCATATGTGTGTTTATGTTTGTGTTACAACTTTATTTAGGTCTTGAAGAACATTTTTATATTCCCTTGCTGATACCTGCTATGCTAATTAAACTTTTATTTAGTGAATTTCATTCTGGCATGATTAGTTTAGATTTACTTTTTGCTGCATATTGTTCTGTCTTAATGAATACTTGTAAATGGTTTTGATATTCATTTGTGGTAGATAAAATTTCTAAATTATTTTTCCTCCTGCTTTCATTTTTTGTACTGAATGCTATATATGTTAAAAATTAAGTTTGGGGGTAGGAAGAAAAATAAAATTTTGAAGTGAAAATACTTCCTTTTAGTGTACTTTTATTACAAGCATGTTTTAGGTTAGATTTACTTTCTCCTACAGTCATTCTATTATAATTATGCATGTATATAAATTTGATTGGATGTTGTAGTAGTAAGTAGATTCAACCTTTACTTTTTTTTCCTGCTAGATTTTATGGAATTAATTGCAAAATATTTTAAAATTTAAGTTTGGAGGGAATACAAATTTTTAATATATAACTTTATTTGTCCTTAGTAGCCTGTATACAATTTGATATCACTTTTAAAATGACTTGTGGTATGTGGTTTTACCTTTAGGTTACTATAATTTTGATTTTAGGAATGTTAGAAAAATAACTAAGTTGAAATTCTATGTGAAGAAACTGTTTTAGAGTTAAGATATTTTGTAGGAAATATTGGAAAAATAGTAGAAATGAGTTGAATATTTGAAAAGCTAAAATTCTTAGATTTATATTTAATCAGAATTGAGCCTTTATTGAAAACCTTTTTTGAACTAATACTTACACTTATAAAAAGTGAGGGAAAGTTTTGAGTTTTGGATTTTAAAGAAAGAATAGTGAAATTCAAAATTATTAGAGGCCTATCCAGATATAGTAATCCTCACATAAAAAAAGTTTGAAAAAAAGGGGATTAAAAATGATCCCGAAAGAAAAAAAAAAGTAAAAAAATCGGATTGAAAATGATCTCAAAAGAAAAGAAAAAAAAAGAAAAGAAAATAAGTGAGAAGAAGCCTAATAAAAGATTGGTTTCACTTTAATCTTTTTAAATGAAAAGACTTTAAAACAATCCTAAGCTTATTCTTATTTCAAAAGGTATTGGTTAAATTGGTATAGATAAGGTGCTTAAATTCTACTTTTTATAGTTTCTGTGAATCTTTATTCTAACAAGTTTTAATAACTTTTGAAGTAAATAGAAAATTAGGATTCCTAAGTTGAATATGAGATATTCTTATGCTCTAGTCCTAGGTTGATTTGTTAGAATTTCTCCTATGTTATACTATAATATTTCTATGATGAAATTATAGGAAATTCTATTGAAACACATAACCACATGTCAACGTATTTGGTTTTTAAAGTTATAGTGTTACTTGAGGATAAGTAACAGTTAAGTTTGGGGGATTTTGATGCACCAAAAATATATACGGTTTTTGCTATAAGATTTTACTCATTTTTAGTGATATTTCACTTTAAAGGAAGGTATTTTTCATGATTTGTTGCAGGTATGATGATTTTAGGTGATTGGAGCAAAAAGAAGCAAAAACGGTGCAATTTGGAGCAAAAACGAGCAAGAAAACAAATTTTAGCTTGACACCTTTCGATAAGTCTTTCTATGCTTAATCTCTTTTACACTTCTTGCATATTTTTGAATGAGATTAAACTTTAAAGAAAGATTATTTTTATGCTTATTTTGTAGGGTTATCTGTCAGGAATGCAACGCAACTGAAACGGGGCGAATCAGAGCCAAACGGAGTAAAATGGTGGAGCTGCACAGAGTGGGCGCCGAGGGGCCCCCAAACCAGCGCCGACGGCACCAGAAACCTGAGACTACAAAAAATAGGGTGTTGGCAGTGCCCTATTCAGCGTCGGTGGCGCCCAAAGTGATCTGGCTGTGAAATTGAGCGGTTATTGGCCATATACATCAAATCTAGACGCTTTTTGGAAGGTTTCTTCATGCACCTCTTGGGAAATTCGTCCCTACACTATTTTAAACCAAATTTGAAGCCAAAAAAATGGGAGAGATGTTAGGAAAAATGTGGAGAATGTTGAGAGATCTTAGAATAGGAGTATAAATGTATATTTCAACCTTTTTGCAGAGATTGGTGAGGGGATTTTGAGAGAATCTGTAAGGAAATGTTCTAGCATTTCATAGATACGCGGGAGACTTTGTGGGAGAGATTTTTATCTTTCTTTCAAAGGGAAAAAGCTAAGTATTGTGTTCTTCATTATCTTATGACTTTGTAAACACTTATTTTGTGGATTTGCTTTGAAATTAAGTTTTTCGTTGTGTTTTCTTCATGCTTTGTGATGTCTTTCTCTTACTCTTTCTTCTTATTTGGAAATAGTGACATAAGAAGATTATGCCATTTTTTCAATCTACTTTTCTTTTACAATAAGTAGGATTCATGTTTAGGATATTGGGATGCTTGCTAAAAGATGTTTTAATTATAAATGTGATGATTTTTACTTGCACTTTATTTACATTACAAAAAGGGTCCGTTGTATTGTTAAAATTCGTTGTAATTGCATTATCCCAAAAGGGTGGTGTAATTGTCAACAAAGTGGAACCACATTCAATGTCCGTGAATGAATTGCGTAGTTCATGGGGATTGAGTGCAAATAATTAGGGAAATATGGTTTCAAGGGCGTCGAATTGGAGGTTTCAGGGTGACAGGCTAAGATTCCCAATTTGGTCCTAAAGTTTGGTAACTAAAGCTAGGGTTAGCCTTCAGGTGAAGGGCAGTGGGAGCTCTGAAGTGAGAGCTAGTATCCTCCCAGCCTAACCATGGATTTAGGGACTAAGCCTAGGTTTTGCCAATGTTCTTTATAGCACTCTGAAAAGGGGGTAGTACTCGGAAAAGGGTAAAGAATAGGATTACTTCTTTTTGGCACATACAATATTTAATGCATCTCATTCCTATACATTATCCAATTCGTTACATGAGAATAGTAGTTTTTATTATCTCAAAATTCACCAAACTAATTTCTCTAAAAAGGGTTATCTTTAGAAGTAATATTTGCATTAGGGAGTAGTTATTATTTTTACATATAATCATCTGCATTTAGGAGTAGTTGTTATAAAAACCACTTATATCACCCTTCCAAACTAAGGCTGTTAGTAGTATACTAGAATTTGACTAAGAACCTCTTACCTCGCTTCTTTGTGGGATCGATAAACAGGACTCCATTAGAGTACTGTATTACTCGATACGATATGTATACTTGTGTTGGATCATTGTGACATTATAAAAATTATTATAAATCTCTTGTTCATAAATTCTTCCATATATAAAAAAGTCACACACTAACCCAAACTCTAAAACCTAACTCAGATTTGACCAACCCAGACCTAACCAAACATAGACCCGACCCAACTAAAATCTAGTCCAACATAATCTAAATGACCTGAAACATCCAGAAACCACCCAAATGACTTGAAAACTCTGAAACCACCTAAATGACTCAAAATACTTTTCAACCACTCAAATGACCCGAAACTATCTGAAATCACTCAAATGACCCAAAACACCTCGAAACCACCTGAATGACCCTAAACACCATGAAACCACCCGAATGACCCAAAACACACCTAAACCACCCAACTGACCTGAAACACCCCTAAACTCCAAAAATTTTCCAAACCAAATTCTACTTAGGTCAAACCAAGTCAACCCGGTTAAAACCAAACCAAACTCAAACCTACCCGGGTCAACCTAAATCCCCCAAGGTCAACCCAAATCAAATATTTCACTATACCCAATTCAACCCATGTCGACTTAGTTTAGGCCTAAACTACCCTAAATCAGCGCAAGTCAAACCCAAGGCTATATTTATGTTATTTCATGCATGTCTCTCTATTCTATTGTATTATATTTCATGTTTTGTTATGGTTTTGTTTGTCGCGCATGTTATATTGCATGTTTTATTATGTTTTCCATGTTTAAAAACAAACAAAACAATAAGAAATAAAAATAAAAAAATAATAAAACTGTAATTGTAAATCCCATTTAGCCTTCCCTATAAAGCTTAATCTTGAATAATTATAAGCATTCTTTAGGGTTTAGGATTCTAGGGATATAATTAACTATGTGGGCTTGCCTTTGTAGGTAACGAGGTTCCTAAAATTAAATACTTTCTTACGAATCCTGGTTCCCAGAATTAAAACTTTTTCTTACAAATCCTAGTTCCACAAACCCATATTGGATTTCTTATCTGAATGATTAGGTCCATTCTGAGTTAATATTTCTATCATTCAAAGTAACATATTATTCTTTAAATGGTATATCCAATCATTTAAATAAAATCCTTCCAATGTCTATTGTGGCCACGTAAACAAAGAAAAACCCATAAGACAACTAGATTACTTGAAATATTTTATGATATAAGACTGTCCGTCAATAATCCATACATATTACTAGAGTTTCATTTTTTTTGTTTGGATTTTTAATTGTTGAATATTAGATATGTTGTCTATTATTTCATATTTATATTGTTATACTCCTCTTCGTGCTGATTCCACGTGCCATACATGGGAAAATTTCTATTAGAGATTAAATGATATTTGAAATCTTTTATAGATTGAAAAAATATTTTGATAAAAACTCTACAAGGACATAATTTTTTTTTTGTATAATTTTTACTCGTATTTGCAACTACAAGAAATTTTCTACACCTCTTATATTTTCTTGAGGGCATTTAGATCTTTACATTCAACTCTTGTCTATGATAAAATAAGCAAATGTTTTAATTCACTGTCAAAACATATGATAATAAGACAATTATATGAATTGATTAAATTTTCATATAAATGTGGAAGAGATAAAAGTAATCTCACATTCATAAGTTGTAAAGTTTTGTGTTAAGCATATATAGCTCATTAGAAAAGAAGTAATTTACCTTATGAAAAATAAATTGTTTAACTAAGTTCAAACTCAAATTAAATAAATTTCATAACTGTCTAACATCACTTCCAATAACCAAATATCTCAATAATTCGTTCACTAATATCAAAAACTTATGAAGAAGATGTTCGCCTTTCCATAGAAAATGTGACTTTGTCCGATTAGGAGCAAATACGGCCAACCTTGACAACTTGGTGTGTAAAATATATCTTGGTGTTTACTTAGCCTTGAGCAAATTGAAGGCTTTTACACAAAGAGTCATATTTGATCAAAAAGATTGTGAAAAAAAAAAAAACATTAGCTCATAAATATTTTTACATGATGGATAAAACGTAGAGGAAAAGAATTATGCTACAAATTAATCTTAAAACCAACTGCTAAAATTGAATTGCATCAAAACCTACACCAAAATACATACTAATGCTTGCAAGAGATTATTCCTATCGCTAAACATGCATATGATTAAGAGTCAAAACCTATATCTAAACTTAAATATTATATTTTACATACTAAATTTACTATAAATTATTCACATTCATTAAATTATGTCGTAGGTTCCTTATTGCAGCTAATGAAATTAAGCTTTCTTTACAGATATGACTTCAAGTACATAAGAAATTGTTATGGAGAATTATACTTAAACTTCTTTTAATTCTCAATAATACTCTTATAGTCCTTACACTCTTAAGCCCTCTAACTAACAAATTTACGACTTGATATAACAATGAATATTTTTATCTAATTTCACTTAAATGTACTACACATGAAAAAATAGCAATTATATTGACTTGATCGATCAAATAAATGTACAACTAAAACTGTTGAATCTTACACATATATACACATATATAATTTTTCCTTCTGCAAGTTTTAATAGACTTATTTTATCATTAATAAATGATAAAAATATCATAATATATATATATATATATATATATATATATATATATATATATATATATGTATGTATATATATATATATATATATATATTTCCAAATACACCTTCAGAGAGGATGGCTGAGCAATTTATACAAAGTTCATAAAATTGCGTAAGTTTATATTGATTAAAACTCAATCAAGACAGTCAAATTATTTCAATTGATATAAGTTAAATTTTAATCAATATAGTATAAATTTTATTTGCAATTTATTGTTTCCTGCTTTTCAAAATAATATATTGAGAGAGTCAAATTATATCAACATTTACGTGAGTTTCTTAATGACAATTGCATTAAAAGCACCTGTAAATTTCAAGATAGAACAAAATTAGAAGGGTCAATTAAGATTTATATATTAAAGAATAAATGAAGGAAATTTCTTCTAGATAAGTATTGGCATTGGGGAGGGGAGGAAAAAATAACATATACCCTGCGACAATGCTTTTAAATACCGATGTCGTATGTCTTTTAAAGACTGATATTGTCCCTATATTGCAGGCTCTTTTGACAACGCTTTTAAAAGTTGTTGCTAGATAAGTGTCGCGGAAACCCTTTTTAGTAGTGAAATGATCATTTAATATTGACCTAAAAATTAGCTCAGCATCTCAAAATAAAAGTCAAAATTGAAAATTTATTTGTAATACTTTTAGTCAATAAGTCTAAATACCTTTTGTTGATCAAAAGAATGTCGACGTTGTATAGCAAGTGAATTAGAATTTTTCAGTGAAGCTAAGTCGTGGATGCCTTTGACTTCCATAATTTATTCCTCCATTGAAATTAAGGAGAAGATTAGAAGAAGGATGAGTAATTTCTAAATTAATAATTCCTTCTGATTGAAGTGGATCAGTATGTGGTATAAATGCTACCGTATTATGTTGATAGTTATACGCATAGACGACTTAATAAGTAATACTATAAATGACACTACCTTCCCTTAGCTTTACTCTGTCAGCATCTTGATTTATATAAACAAAATAAACAATATAAACAATCTTTATGTTGTGAAAAATCAGATTTAGTTGCCCAACAATGGCAATGCTCACCTTCCCATATCACTTGTAATTGCTCTATATAAAAAAATAAATAAATAAAAAATTCTTTAAGAAAATACATAAAAGAAATTTTAATCCTAATAAACGAACCTTCAAATAAAAGATAAAAATGATCAACAATAAAAAGATGCTAAAAATGATAGAATTAGTAAATGTTAGATTTGTAAATAAGAAGGACATTATCCATATATATACCCTCCAAAATCTAACATAAGTCATATAACAATTATAGATGAAAATGAGTTAGAACTTATTTTTTATTTTTTCGACACCTAAAAAATATAAGTTATTCATGTAATCAAAATTAAAAAAATATTTATATTCTGATTAATTGATGAGAACCCTGAATCAGATTTTTCACCATAATTAATTTATTCATATCTGATTAATTCTTTAAAAGCTAGTGAGACAGTCCTCTTGTGCAAAGTACTACATATTCAATTTGCTAAACATATGAGAAAGTCATTCATCTTATTTTGTTGGTTAAGAATTTAACCATTCAACAAAAAAATTCATAAATTCAAGATTTTGTATGTTATGTGCCACAATTTATGATTAGATTTGTTCAAATTTAAAATGCAAAATAAAATAAAATAAAATAAAACAAATAAATAAAAAAATTGGACATGTTTATCTGATTACGGTGAGTTTTAGGCCACCGGTGTTCTTCTAGATTTTCCATCAGACCATTACCCCCTTCCGAGGAAATTTCCTTTGGGTTAAAGTCCATCCTCAAGTCTTCCCATTCCGTGCGGAGACTTTGACTGTGAATAAATAAAAGGAAAAAAGAAAGATATATAGTCAATAGTCAATAGCTTCGACATGATGTTTACTTGGAGGAGGATTTTTCATTTTATATTTTGCCTGAATATTAATTTGTTTTGTAAGGAACTATTCTAAGCTGCAAACTGCAGGATTTAGTGAAGTTAATAATTATTTATATTCCATTCACTTCTGAGGTATTATCTATACAGTGAATTTTATATGTATTCTTGAATGAATTTCTGTATATATTCAATCAATAAATTTACTACTATGGATTGTATATATTACATAGATGTGGAGCTGTTTAAACATTTTTCTTGTATTTATGTATTAGTTACTGCCTATTATTTAAAATCATTTTCTTAAGGAATAGTCAGTAATAAAATTATGTGACGCATACGTTAGCCTATCTGCTATGATTCAGGAGGATGCGAAACCTAATTTTTTTCCATTTCTAAAGAGCTACAATCCGCTTCAACCGGATCTTTGATCATCTCAGTGGCTCGGAACATTAGAATTACCCTATTTGAGCTCCTGATGGAATTTTACTTATGAATTGTAGTTTCGATATAAACCAATTTTTATGTATTTACATATCTAGCATATAAATTTTACATTTCCATTTATAACACTCAAATCTTTCATGTCACATCAATAATATACTCTAACTTTGAAAAACTCAATTACATATTTTTATGCATAGTTAGCGTTGTATTTATGTAAAAATTATAGTTGTTAGTTATGTAAATGCATAGGAATTGAGTGGTACTAATGTAAGCCTTTCAAAAAAAAATGTTGTTTTAATTTAGCTTTAATGTCTAAAGCTAAGGAAAAAAAAAAAGGCAATTAGATGCATATTGTATATCAATAATATGTATGCATGAATCTCAAAGAAATCCAACTAGTCTCACATATGAACACCAAAGAATAGTGTATCCGAATAGGTAAAAGATGGAAACACCAAGCGTCTATTCCTTCAGTTGAAACTCTTAGTCGACCAAATAGAAACATAGTCGAACGAAGAAATAGAAGGAGCCCAATCCGAGGGACTGTCGTTCAAGACTAACTCCCACACCCGATTCAGAAACTCGTTAAAAAGATGGTCAAATGACACACACAGAATTTCTTTCGGTTCCTATAAGGACCCTTGTCTAAAAAAAGCTGCTCTATCTAATTACTGTGATATACCATCTGCCTGATGATCCAATTTTCCCGTAATAACAAGAGGACCTCAACTCAAGTTTCATAGGAAATTATTAACCGACTCCTTTCGGCCAACCAAATGTTAGTCAATCAACCAAAGGCTATCACTCAACCAAATGACAAGAATATCGTGTCATTAGATGCCCCTCTTCAAGCATTTATAAATGTGAAATGATGCCAATATTTGTTCTAAATGTGAAAGATTATCAGTGTCGGTTAAATGTTATGAAAATGCGTATTAATGAATTTTTTAACATCCCTATTAAAATACGTAAAATATGTAATTTTAATAAATACCTAAGAAACCTATCAATATGAAGTCATTTTTACGATAGAGGACTACTGAATTTACCTCTCAAAACTTGTGTTATCGTATATTTTATTCTCTCTCTCTCTCTCTCTCTCTCTCTCTCTCTCTCTATCTCTCTCTCTCTCATCCATCCAACACTCTATACCAATGCTTACTTATAGAAGACCTAATGATCTTGAATTGATATGATAGTCAGATTCAAATTTTATTGGATGTGTTGATACCAGAAAATCGATATTTGGTTATCTGTTTCTTTTGGCTGAAGGAGCAATCTCATGAAAAAGTGCGAAGCAGACTATCATTGCTTCATCCACTATGGAATCTGAATTTATGACTTGCTTCGAAGCTACAGTTCAAGGCTTATTGCTGCGAAATTTTATTTCAAGACCTGGAATTGTCGACAACATTGCCAATCTACTGAAAATTTACTGTGATAACTTCATAATAGTCTTCTTTCCTAAAAATGACAGGTATTCCAAAGGTGCTAAACACACGAAATTAAAGTACCTTACTGTTAAATAAGAAGTTCAAAAACATGGGGTGTCAATTGAGCATATTAGCACCAATCTTATTATTGCGGATCCATTGGCGAAAGGGTTGCCACTGCAGACATTTAACAAACACGTTGTGGTAATGAGCATTGCTGAAACAATTTATTAGTTTTATGTTTGACACTTTGAGCTTGGTTTATTGTTGTTTCTGATATATAGATATCTTGTTTTTATCGTCAGTGTACACTTTATGTTGTGCGATGTTTAACAAGATTTGTCATTTAACAGACATTATTGGACCATGATGTTATTTCTTATTATGTTAAGTATGTAATTGATATTGTGATACATAGAATGAACTGTGCTGAAAAATAGATACATAACCGTCATGATTCATATTAATTTCAAAATTATTGATGATTTGTGATTTCACTAATATAAATAAGGATTTTAGCTTATATTTTGTGCAATATGTTATGCATTATTAAATATTGCGTGGGCCAAGTGGAAGAATGTTGTTTATCACTATTTGTGTGGCCCACCGTCGTTTATTTTAATAATAATATTAATTAATTAATTAATTAAAGAGAAAATAGTTGTGTCTCTTCTCAATAGACATTGTATCCTTTCGATTTAATTAATTAATTAAATTATCATAAATTTTATTGATCAACAATTACCATGGTATATATTGATTAATAATATATATCTAAGAGAAATATTGTCTCTTTCCAACATATATTTATCTTTTCTCTGATAAATAAGAGAAGGCTCCTCGCTCTCCCAAGATGAAATATATCTTTTTTCTCCATCAAAAAGTACAAAAAATAATAAAGATTAGAGAGAGAAATTCAATCTTTTCAAACGAACTCTACAATCATGAATGCATATATGTATATCTTATTTATTAGTTTGTGAAAATTATGAATTCAAAGATCTTGATCATTATGAATTGTATGAATTTTTGGCATGAATTTTAAAAATTTTAAAATCCAAACATATATAAATTTATATTACTTATTGCACTCAAAGCAGTCAGGAATGTAAAAAAAAAAAAAAAGAAAAAAAAACAAATAAAAAATAGGCCCCCATGAAATGGCTTGAATCTCAACAGTTCTAAGAAATAAAAAATTAATTTCACTATTGTTTGTTTTTTTGAGCTATTCATGACAGAATGCCATTGTGGAGGTTTAATAGGTTGCGTACAGATCCAGAATGGATCATCTGAGAATTTTAGAGCGAGCGATAACTAATATTTGCTTATTTTATTTATATGTTCAATCAAATAGTACTACCACTGTAGGTTAAAGCAACAGTGACAGTAGCTTCACTTGTTAAGTCATACAAGAGTGGGAGGTACAATCCTTATGATTGGAGATTAGACAATTCATTTTGTGGATGCATATGCATCTTCCATCATCCGGAGGATCTCATACAGCATGAAATTTCCTTCGTTATCTATTATTTCATTTGATTTTATTCATCCAAATATTAGCCACTCATCCTATAATTATTAATAAGAGGGCGGCCTCGGAGATAGAGTTATTTTAGTTATTTTAGTTCTATTATCTCCATATTGATAAATAGAATTTGGATAAATGTTAATAAATATTTCATACTACGGTTAGAATAATAAAATTTATATTATTTAGGTTTTTCCGATAACAAATAACGAGTCACTTAATAAGCTAAATTAGGCTCTATGTGTACATATATAAAATTAAATCATGTTAATGATATTTATTTGAATTCTAGGAAACACATATAATAAAATACAATAATGCATATAAAACTTCGCACAACAATACAGCAAATTTAATAATATTTTCTCTGAAATATATTTACATAAAGCTTTAATTAAATGAAGAATCATTTCTGCAATCACAAGAGACGTTTAGTTTCACAATGTTAACTAAAAGACGTTCGACGCATCGATTCTGAATAGATTGTTTTAGATTAATATTCTGGTCCGAATCAATATGCTGTGGTCAATATTCTGCTTCAATTAATCTTTCTGCTATTTTCATGCATTTATGCATCATTATTGAAATCTTTAATGACCTTATTTCTTTTGCGCGTGTGACCGACAACGTGCTTAAATTATATATGTAGCGAAAGCATCGATCGATACTGAACCAAAGGTCAGATTAATAATTTATTATTTCACTCCAAATTCTAATTTGTCTATGAAAAATTAAATGGGGCATTTACAAAACACGCAATTCATGTGTATTTATAGATCTCGCATTAAAACACTCAAATATATTATATAATATAAAATATGAAACTGTTTATATTTTTGAAATGTTATGTACGTATATATGAAAATTTATGTGTGAGATTTGTCATAAATATGTACGATTATAATACCCAAACTTAAAATAATCAATAATAAAAAATAACAATTTCCCGACCTTTGAATAAAGTAATTAACATGAAATTTTAATTATAAAACATTTCTAGATTCATTATGATTATGAAATTTGATCAATGATGAGAAAATGTTGAGAAATAGAGTACACTTTTATTTTTTTCTTTCACTTGATGTTGTTTGTTTCTTTGGTGGTTTAAACGAGTGGAGCTCGAGCCACCATTAGCTCGAGCATGATTAATTTATCGATTTTGAGCTTAATTATTGTAGCTGAACACATGAGTTGCCTTGCTTAGTATGAAAAAGTTAAAATAATATTAACTCAAGTTAGTTTTATAACGAAATGATTAATAGAATGACTATCTTCAAGATAATTAATAAAAATCATTTGATATAAACTATAAAATATTCTATGTAAATATTACTAATGATTTAAATAAAAACACTTGAATTTTTGCATATTTTTTTTATTAATTCTTTTTTAAATCAGCATCCTCATGAGCAAACAAGTTGAATTAGGGTTGGCTTGAACATGACTTATTAGCTCATTGAGCTTCAGTCAATCGCCACTTATGGAGTCGAACCAAAGCCAGCTCAAGATTTGGTTTGGCTCAGGTACACCCTTATTTTCATATGTAGAAAAATATCATTTAATAAGGAAGAAATAGATTTGGTAAATTTTAATTCAATTATTTCATTAAATGATTCAAAAAAATAGTGTCATTAACAAGATTATTTATATTTTCTAATAGAAGTTTAGCCATAATAATTATTTAAAGAATGAAATGTTTATATCACTTCTACCACTTAATATTTTCAATAATGTTGAATAATAGATTGTCTCTCGAAAATATAAGCCTTGAGAGTTGGAGTCGAGAGAAAAAAAATGAGAGAGAGATAGAGAGTAGAGCAGTTGGAGAATTCCGGGTAGAGCTGTCCGAGGGAGAGTTCCTTTATTCATTTTCTGGCTCCATGTTTATAAGGACATATTTGTATACTTGCAGAAATGTGGAATGTTTATGGAAACCACCATTAATACAATTAATGCCCTAATTTAATATCAAATTTTCATTATAATTGAAGTGTGATATAACAACTATCAGTTGGTCTACATATTTGAGTTCAGCCGACCGAAGAGACCGGTTACATGACTATCGCTCCTGCCGAGGTAAAGTCGATCAATCGACTGGTTGTGATTGGATATCTTTGCAAGGAGTTTAGGTAGCTGAGACCGTAAGCATGGTCCGCCGATTGGATCCACCCACATTGCATGTCAGTAGAATTGATTAAGCTATCGATCATCAGGTGGCCGATTCAAAGCATGCTCCTTTAACCCGATGCTTCGATTGTCTGGCCAGCACCCTTGGTCGCTTGATTGCTTTGAGATTTGTGATGGAAGTTTTGGTGCATGCACATTAGTTTCCCAAGTCTTCCTTATCCTTTATAGTGACAGCTACAATAAGGACATAAAAACTATTAAACAATCAGTGGTACCAAAATTGAGAAAATTGATTCAATAATTTACTTCCATTTAGATTTTGTGCCCAATGAACCCTATTAATATGACCATAGGGTTGGCATTATGTTCTTTATTGCTTGTTCGCCTCAGACGGCTGACTGACCTCAAGGCAGATTGTACGAGGCGAGATGATATAGACGCCGAACTTTTGGGTATGGCCGGCTTTTCAAATCCCTGACTCTGTAAAGAAGAAAAAGATTGTAAAGAAAGAAAAGCAGTTGAAACCCAAACCTATGTCAATTAATTAAGTTGACTCATCAGAGAGTTCTGAGGAGCAAATGACAAAAAAGCTAAACCAGAAAAAAAAAGGCTCCCAGACTTAGCATAGGTGTGATAGTTTAGGGCCACCAGGGCCTGATTGTCGAAGGCATCAAGGACAATGAAAAGTGGTCAAAGGAAATGCAGTCACCAGCTCTTGCTAACCACACCATATAAAAATGGTGGTGCCCTGTCGTAAGGGAGAGATCTTTCAAAGGCCCTTTCTTCAATGGACAAATTTTTAGGCATGTAAGAATTTTTTTCTTTAATCGTTGGCGATTTTTAGTAATTTTTTGACATTATCTTAATGCAGAAGAATCAGTTGTGTCAGAGGACCACGAGAACGATGACCATTAAATGATGCTGTCGAATCATCTCCCACTATCGCGGTCGGGCCACAAAGGCGTGATCGTCGTGCTTGTTGACCTCATTTTTTGTGAGGTCTTTCTTTCGTCTTAGTGCTTAGGATCTAGCCATAGGACTTCTCCTTGACTATCCTAGAAGACTAGAAATGTAACCCACCACTTAGAAATTCAGACACCTCTTAACTCCTCTTAAACCCCACAGATGACCATAAACCTCCAAACCCCTTTGGAAGGTTGAAAGTCAAGTGTGGAGGTGCAAGGACGAGTTCCTATAGGATGGTCAAGCCTTAGGACAATCCTGGGTGGCCTGGTCCTGGTGATGGTTAGCTTGCACACACCACATTGTTGCACATGCCTGAACCCTAAAACCACTCTTACCCAACTTGGCTTCCTGACTCATGTAGGAAACTCATGTGGATGGACCTCAACCCCTAAGCCCTTGGCTAAGAGGGTTAGGAACAACATATTGAGTGCCTAAAATGAGTCCTCTCATGGCTCTTGTGAGCTTAACATGGCTTCATGGCTCAACCAAAATGGTTTCATTTTACTCACATCTAATCAATCTTCATTTATCCCAAATTTCAATGTTTGACCCCGGGGCCCCTAAACTCTCCAAAAATTACCAAATTGCCCCTGAAAAGGGCCCCGAAACTCAAAATTTCACAATCACCGGGGCTCCTAAAAAAATCATTCCAGAGTGTTCCTCTCGTCAAACTGAGAAGTTTGACTGTAAACATGCCATGCTTACGAGCTACCTTTGGGCCCCTCGCGGCCAAAATAGCTGATACTTAAAGAACGCTCCGGGGTTCATAAAACATTCCACATAAATCAAAAATGACCCCGGACACTTTTGTTTGGCTCCAAATTTCTTTCTAAACTACCTCGAGCCTTTAATTCAGAATTTTGACCTCTTACCCCCAAACTCCCCAAAATTACCAAAATGCCCTTCATAGCCAAAAATTTCGAAAATTCCAAAAAATCTCAAAAAATCCAAAAAATTCCAAAATATTATCCACATCATTTTGTTCAACTATCATACCCCAATTTTGTCAAATTAACCCAACTTGATCAAAATTTTCAAATTTGCCTTTAAAGCTCAAAATCGACCCTATGTCCAAATCCACCAAATTGATCATCCAATTCAATTCACAATCACTCCAAATATTTTCCAAACTCTTCATAACATTTTCCTAAACCAAACTCAACATTCACTTAGCCCAAATTTTGACCCAAACCTAACCCAAACTCAAGCCCAAGTTTACCCCAAATTTAAAGGCCCAAAATCAAGCCCATGAGCTAAATCACTTCAATTAGCTCAAATCCACTTAAAAGCCCACATGTCAATTATCATTTTGTCATCCCTTTAATCAAATTCACTCCCTAAGTTCCAAATCAGTCATCAAATAATTCCAAATGGAGTATCATGCCAAATCATCTCAAAATAACCAAAGATTTCAAAAATACCTTTCTCATGCAAATTGGCCAAGCCTAGCTAAGCCAAATGCAAGCCATGAAGCTTGATGACAAGCCACATGAAGCCATGTAAGACCTTTCCACCTCACCAAGCCATCAATGGCAAGGGAGGGGACCTCTTTCCAAACTCATGATTAAAGCCTTTTAGCCCTTTTATACTTCACTCTAACCCAAGCTTAGCCACATCATCATGGATGGTGACCTCTCACTACTAATCAAGCTGAATCAAGGGAGCTTTTCTTAGCCCAAATCAGATCATGGAAAGGTGAACCAAGCCCAACCCCATGCTTTGACCAATTTGAACCCAAGCTCCTCTATTTAAACTTCATTCATGGCCAAAGAGGAAGAAAAAGAAAGATTACCTTGAGGAGACCCTGCCAAATTGTTCCCAAAGTTTTTCCAAGCACTCCTAAGCTCAATCAAACCATTTTCAATTGAGGCCTCACCTCTTGGACAAAGGTATCAATTTTTTTCTTCTCCAACCGAGCTTATTTTAAATTTCTGTAACTATTCACGTGCTTTAAGTATATCATCATTGTATAGATGTGTGCTACTCGATTAGACAATCATTAAAAAAAATTCACATAATTTCGTTGAGAAACAAGTGAGATATCAAGGTTTGAAGGTGAACGGTTTTCGGTGAATATGAGTTGTAGAGAGGAGCAGCAGCTGTCCGATCAGGAGTGTATCGGACGGACGGCCCTGATGGCGTCGGACAGGAGCTTCATCCGTGAATGCGCCGCCACACAGAACCACACCAGCCAATAGCAACGCGACACATGTAATTGAGCGGGAAATTGGATTTTTGATTTATTTTTTACCCTAAACTTCAAAAAATCATAACTTTTCATAGAAAAGTCAAAAAATTAAAATAAAAATACTACTTGCTCACTGAAACGAGGAGAATAATGTGGAAGTGATTTCATATTTACTTGATACATATTTTATTTTTAATTAATTAAATAGTGTTTTCAATCTTTCAATTCTTCATGCATGTAGGAGCTTCACCATAACTTAAAATTTTAGTATGTTATTCTATGCATAATGTTGGATCTTTTCTAATTTTTCCAAAGTCAGGAAAGATCTCCATGATGAGATATTTATTTTTTAATTTTATGCATCAGTTTTGCTATAATAATTATAAAAATTATCATGTTGCTTAGAAAAATCTAGAAATATTAGTATGTGTTCCCTTTGACCAGAGGTATATTAGGAAAATATTTCATGATTTATTTCAATCAAACAAACTCTAATTTGGCCAAAATTTAATTTTAATTAATTAGGAGTAACCACATATTAAATCATATGAAATAAAGTCTCCACTGTCACTTAGGATTAGGGGAACCTCACATAAAAATTTTAAATCAATTGGAATTAATTTGACCCATTAAATGAATTAATTAATGGACATGACCATTTTGAAAATTAAAAAATTCATAAAACCCAAAATACATTTCAAAATTTCACCAAATTGGTTTTGGGGCTTCTCTGATGTCAAAGGAGTCTAAAAAAATTAAAATTAGAATTTTTCAAAATTTTTCATTTTTAACTCATTTTTGAATATTTTAAGAATTAAAAAATTATAAAAGCCAAAAAAAATATTAAAAATCATAAAAATGTCACATTTGGTCTCCTAATCACTTAGGAACCATTCTCATAATTTTCCTAAGTCTCTAAGTCAAGATATTAATTTTTAAAGGCTTAGGGTAATTTTTAATATTTAAAAAATGAATTTTCAACACCTTCACTTAAAATAATTCTAAAAATTCAAAGAAAAATCAGAAAAATATAAAATTTATTTATATGAGCTCCTTGAGGTCACAGAGACTTAAGAAAAATATAAAACTTAATTTTCAACTTTAATTTTATTTTATAATTAATTAATACTCCAAAACTTAAAATAATTATAATAAATAAAATATAATTAAAAAATCACCAAAATTGGTCCAAGTGGTCCTCTGGTCAGTAGGGACATCCCATAATTTTCCTAAGGACAGAAACTTTACCTTAGTCATGTTGTTGAATTTTCATTGAAAACCCTTATTTTTCATCAAAATAAATATATAAATTAAATTAAATTCAGAAAAATCACATTTTCTCCTCTGATATTTTAATCAACCCATGAGTAAGGTGACATAAAAATTTTAAAGTCATTTGAGTTATATTTAATGGATTATGAAGTAAATAAGCCTAAGGGGCAAAATGATAATTATTGAAATTTAGCCTTAATTAATATTTAGGCTTAATTATGGGTAATGGGTAATAAACGATCCTAATTAATCTCCTTAGATGATTGAAACATAGGGGGTTAAAGGGTAGGAAATCATTTTATCACTTTTCCAACATAAACAAAATGATTATAATTTCTTAAATTATTGAAAATTTGAAGTTAATTAAAAGAGAATGTATTAAGTGAAGGGGTTTAATCTTGGAAGATATTAACTTATTAATCTTAACCCTAATTAATGATAGAAATAAAATACCACTTAATATTAATTTAATAACTCATTAATAAAACAATTTCTAAGACAATTTGATTAAAAAAATAATTTTAAAATAATATAATTAACTAAATTAAAAATTATTTTAAAATGACATAATTAATTCAAAACAATTCAAATTAAATATAATTAAATTAAAGCAATTTTAAAATAATTTAATCAACTTTGAATCACAATTAAATTAATATAATTGAATTAAAATCAACTTCAAATCAACGCAATGAAAATTAAATATAATTAAAATTAAAGTTAAAAACAATTTAAATAAACCAACAACTAAATCAACTTTTGAAATTACACAATCAAATTGAAACAAAATAAGACAATTATAATTAAACTAAAAAATTATAATTAATTTAAATCATTCTACTCAACTTCAAACAATATGATTAAGTTTCTTAATAACCTAACCTGCCCCTAAAGGCTTTCACCCACATAACTCTTAAGTGAAACGCCAAGTGAATGTCACCGCTCTCATAAGATAATTAAAACATCTAAATTCACTGAGCAAAAGTCAAGACTCAACTAATCTTTTGGATGACCAATTCACTTGTACAATGAAATTCATTTGAACTCGAAATATTCCCAGAAGCATTGAAAAGATGTTTAGGACCCATCCTAAGCACTTTCTCAATATAATGTGATGTTTTAGAAGAACAATTGAACTTAATTGTTCTTTGGTGAAGAAAATCATCCTTAACAAAACACAAGAACCTAGACGTCATAAGAATTGACTAGCAATAGGATTAGGATTTTAGTAGACAACCAAAATCTTACCTTAGCTTTATCTAGGTATTTGTTGCAAAATATTTAAATGCTCTGACACGTGTTTTAAGTGCAGCGGGAATGAAGAGAAGACCCTCTAGGTACGCTTTTATTTTATTGCAACTTACTTTATTGCAATTTACTTACTCGTACTGCACTTTACTTCTCTTGCATGTTAAACAAGAATGTCACCCTGCATGAAAACTGAAACCTTTAGGATAGCCAAAAAATTGAAACCCAAAACTAAAAGTCATGATAAGATAAAATTCACCGCCACAACATTCAAAATATAAAACAATTCAAAACTTAATCACAAACAGAACAACAAAGCTGTAATTATAACTAAATTAAAATAACTCATTAGATGATCGGGAATACCTCGGATGATGTAACCTATGTGTTGCTAACGGTATTTCCCACGGTCTAAATGAAAGTGTGGAACTCATTTAGTTGAGATTAGCAAATTCATCTGGACTAAGTGAATCTGATAAAAATAATGGTGCCGGAATGATGGAACAATGGGATCTTAACCGGTGCTGTTATAATCAACTTTAATATTCCCCTAAAAAAATATTAAAAACACCTGGACTTTAAGACTTCTAAACCAAAACACTTCTCTCATCCCCTGATTTTCACCTTCTAAAACTAAAACTCTGCAACAATAAGGAGCTCGGAGCACGGTGGACAGCACGACCATCTTCATCAGCAAAACTTGTGTCTACTTCAGCAAAACCTTTTTCTAGTTTTAAATAACTAAGCCATAGGATTTCGAGGTAGTTTACCTAGTGCAACATAAATCCTCAACTTTTTGTTAGGCATTTGTATAATCATATTATGTAAATTAAGCCCTAACCGGTCTTAGGATTCCGAGGTAGTTGTTTGGTACGACATAAGCCCTCACATCTTCGAGGCTGTTTGTGTGATCATATCATACAAGCATAAGTCCTAATTAATTAAAATTGGTAGGATTACAACATTAAATAAACTCTTAAATTGAAGCCAAACAAATAGGATAGTTGGGAAGTCACCGAGACTTGTCTCGAATCCGTGACATCCCCTACTTCTCCTCCATTGGATTCCTAAAATAACCGTTCCAAATTTGATCCATTCCCTATTGAAATTTCCAAAGTCCAATTGTTTGAAAACCTTAAACTTTGAAATTCTTGAGAGCAAAACTACTGATCATTATCGAGAGTTTTCTTAAATGATTCCCGTCATTTAAGATGTAATTAACTATAGGAGCTTGCCCTTATAGGGAACTTTAAGAACCTGGGTAATATAAACCCTGCTTAATTTCTTTATATTAAGCAGGGGAACTTGTCGGCTTATAAAATTGGTTCGCAGACCAAACGAATGTCACAAATCTTCTAGTTTATTTAATCGAGCCCCATCATCAAGCAGTGTGTCTATTCTTCGGGATAGATACACGGTTTGTGGTGTGGTGCTCGTTTATATAAACTATTCTGGATGTGAGATCGGTTTGATTTCATATCTTAAAATTTTCAAACTTAAAATTATTTTCAAAATCAAATGCTACTTTCCAAATTATATATATTTAAATTAAATTTAAAATATGAAAATTCACCGACAATTTCTGTAGGCGACCCCTTTTCAAAACACAAACCTAAAAGTATGCCGACAGTGCCTCCACCATTGGTCGATGCAGGGAGCATCGATTGTTCGATCCATTGCCTGCAGGTAGTCACACTCTTTCAACTCACTTGGCAAATTCAGTGGATTCTAGCAGAAGCAGTACTATTGGTGTTAGCTTTCCTTTAAATTTAGGGAGAGGCGAACAAATGTAGTTGGACCTTTGGCGGGAGCAGTTGATCCATGGAAAGGAGTGGCCGAAGGTTGTCCTAAAAATTTTTTGCGGGAATTATCCGCTGGTTTGGCCACCATGGACTTGGAGGTGGCAAGATCGCGAGCGAGAGGTCGCTACCTTACAAAGAGGGCTGGATAAGGTTCTATGTGAACTAAGAGCAGTTAATGAGTCAACCATTCTAGGCAAGTTCTAGCACGACATTGATCGAGTGGAGAAAATTAGATTACATGGAGAATTGATCCTCTGACGGTTGGCCGAGATGGAGTATGTCTCGACTGAAGCATTGGAAGACCCATTTATAAAATACTTCATTCGAGATTTATAATGATGTTATTTGTAATAAAATGACATTTAGATAAATGTGAAATGAGACTTTTTGTGACACTTTTGATCACATGAATCCTTATTTCACGCGTCTGCTCTACAAATAGGGTTTGTGACAACTTTTTACCCTTCATTTTATGATTTTTTCTTTGTGCCTTCGGTCCATATTCTTCTTTCATCCCCCGGTCATCTTTTGCTCCTTGTGATGGCTCCAAAATATTCTTTCACCCTTTTTGGCTCATCAAAAGTGTCTATCCTTCATTCTTGACAGAGAACAATGTAGTGGAATTGCAGAAGAAATACACTTTTCATGATAGCATCCTCCTTCCAAGGATATTGGGATCGACGCTTGTGATGAAAGATGTGAGTAATGATCTGGTCTTTTACCTGGATAAATTTAAGTAATGTCATTGGTTTCTCATGTGTCACCTTCATTCTTTTCTACCATTGAGAGTTCATTTCATGGTCGATCAACTTCATTAGCTACTTTTATTCTTTCAATATTGATAAGGATGGCTTTCCATACATTTGATTGGTAAGAAGCCCCATGCTTGGAGTTGAAAGTAAGATAAAAGATAGGAGGAAACAGTTTTTGGTCAGTTTTTACTCCTGTGATAGTGGTTAAGACCAACCCTTCAGAGCCGATGGGGGTCAAGGTAAAGTCTCTTTTTAATAATATGCACATTGTTGAGGTGATGTTGATCGACTGCTATCTCTTGGTCCCACAATACACCGTTGAGGCAAAAGTCGTCTGGATGTTGAAGGGTGAGCTAACCAAGGATCGATAGCATCTCTTGGACATCAATGAGGTAGCACATGCAAGTCTGGTGAAGGAGAACCTAGCCACCAAGTAACGGAAAGAGAAGCACCCCCCAACAACAGATAAATCTGTAGAATATGAGGATGCACTTCTTAGCACTATGACCTTGAAAAATATTACCTCTATGTTTAAAACTACAATGGAGATTCAAAGTATATTGACTATTGAAGTTACTATTATTTCTTGAAAGTATACATCAATTTTTGTTGATGTAAGATAAGGTGATGGGAGGAGGCTTGTGTTTGGAGGGACTCCAGACAAAACGGCTGCTGCAACCCCCTCTTCCTCAAAATTTAACGTGCTGATAGATGTGTCAACAATTAATCACTCCACTAGATTCACTGGTCGAGATTCATCATTCATTACTTTGTCTTTGTATTGCCATCAAAAGAAGCGACTGATCCGCCTTAAAATTACATAGAATTTATATCAAAATTTTTTTAATATTTTAAGGATATTACGCTTTAATGAAAGGTATTTCTTATGTTTTGGTTGCAGCTACAACAAAATGAGTTTATGAAAAAAAAGAGTTAAAAAGGAGCGAAAATGAGCTAAAAAGAGCAAAGAGGCTAATTATGCCGCATAATCTAGCGCCTAGGCGCCAGACACATCAAATTGATTCTAAAGATTTATTAACGGTATTAGATGGTTATTGACGTTTTTAAACCAATCTAGAAGCCTCTGGATATTTTCCCACATGTTATAAACCAAATGCAATGAAAATAGACACGGAGAGCAGTTTTTAAACAAAGAGGTGCAACCTAAATGTGAAGGGTTGCGTCCATTCGTGCAGTAATCCTGGAGCCTAGTCGCCACCGTTAAATTCTAGAACATTCAATGAATGTGGACAAATTTTGAAGAGGTGTCTTAAGCAACCCTTGGTCATTTCTGGAGATCTATAAATAAAGGACCATTACTACAGCAAGAAGTGTGCAAAAGTGTGCAAAGTGTGTTAGAGTTAGTGAGTAGTGTGTGAGGGAGAATTAATTAAGAAAGTTAAGTGTCTTCTTCTTTATTTTAGTGAGTGTTTCGTGTGAATTGAAGAGTCGAAGTCCTGTTAGAGTCTGTGGAGTGAGAGAAACTTCAGAGGATTGCTTGGATTACATTCCATATAAGTATTTATATCTTGTTTCTTAAGTTTAGTGCTTTGAATTTAAGTTTTATGAATATTATTTGTGGTGTAATTTCTATGCTTTATAAGTAGTCTTCTTTTCTTTCTCCCTACGAATATGAAATGAATTAATAACAGATTTAAATTAGATTTAAGAATTTACTTTCTTTTCTCAAAAATTGTGATGATACTATACCTAATCTTAATTTACTTTACAAATTGTCCCCTTGTAATGTTAAAAACTGTGGAGAATTCTTAAAATCTAACTGTGGGCTAAACAATTCTTAACTTGTATGTATCATATTTCTCTTAAAAGGGGAGGTGAAAATAAATAGGGAGATAATCTTTAATGGGCGTAGAATTGATTATGTTTTTAGTGTGACAGGCTAAACTCAATCAATTTGGTTTTATAAAAGAGGTGACAGGTCACTAGTAGGCCAGACCATAGGCAACCATTTGGGGGGTAACCTAGTAGTGAGAGTCTAGCAATTCGTCCCTTTCTACTAATAATACATCCTAATCTAATCTTTACAAACTAGCTAATGTTCTTTATGATCTGGACCAAAGGGTAAAGGATATATATGCTCTTATTTGTCACAAAACAACATTTTTATGTTTTGAACTAATTTTATCTGTCTATTAATCATGGAAAATTTTGTATGGGGAAAGAATCTTTGTTTATTGTTTTATCACTAGCTAATTTTCATATTCTGCATATTTTCATTAGTTTTAAATTAAAAGATTTTAAATATTAGTTTTCTTTCTTTTAACTGAATTAATTCTCTTGAGATCGATATCTAGGGTTTTAAAAAAAAACTCTATATTACTTGAAACGATATGTATACTTGTGTAAGATGAGTTTTGGGTTCAAGCCGAACCGGCGCCTAGGCGCCAGACTCGCCTTTCCAAAAAATTGATTTAAATTAAATATTTTCCACCAAATCTTATCAAATTTGACTCCTAATTACTCTTATGAGAGTATTAATCCATTTTATATCCTCCAAATATTTTCACAATAAAATTAAAATGATAGTATAGATCCACAAAAAAATGTATCCAAATTCTTCAATTCCAAATCCTAACATCCATTCCAAATTCAATAACTTTCAATACAAGACTGTATCATGGTTCATCGTTTTATAAATAACAAAGCCAACATATTCAAAGCAAACATTCAAATCCAACAAAACACATTTAACAATTAAACAAACACACAAATTCGATATTCAACATACTAACACAAGACTCGATCACACCTAAAACACACATAGGATCTATTTAACACCGATCTTTAATTACCATCTCTTTTGCAATGAAATTCACTCGGACCAAAGGGTTAGAAAACCAACTCCCTTGGAAAATCCAAAGCTGTATTTTCATTGATCCACTTGTTCTTCGCGTACATTTCTACTTGAGCCTCATGATAGGTAGCCATATGATCAGATTGAAGTTTGGTTTGTCATTCCAAGTGTTCGTATTGGTGGTACAACTCATGGAGACGATTTCCAATACTTTGAAGTTCCGCTTCAATCTTATCCATTCGACTAAACATTTTCTCCAAACTAATAGCAATAAAACCATTAAAATAAGGCTGAGGATATTTAGGAGATTTATCCCTTACCTCATTTCCATGATTTTCTCTATCCATTGCCTCCAAATCCTTTCTAACTCTTCCAAAATGGATTGCTCGGTCAAAATTAGTGTTTCTATGAGATTGGGGACAAAAAATAGGCAATATATAAAGAGATTTCATGTGAAAAACTGAAGAATTTTGGTTTTTCCACCATATGTAACCGTGACGCTTAGGCGCCGGAATCTGGCGCCTAGGCGCCAGATCATCGATACGCAGGCCACTCTGGCGCTTAGGCACCAAATTTTGGCGCCTAGGCGCTAGAACCTTGATCGACTCTGATTCGCCTATCATCAAATTTGCAAAGTTTCGGTCGTAAAACTAGGTCTAATAAATAAGTATGATCAACACAGAAACACAATTACAAAAAATTCAAATCACAAACAATCAGAAACGAAGGTTAACTTGATCTCCATTTTACTCACATTTGACATGGAGTGGTCCAAGTCCAATTTCTATATACCTCAAGAAAATGTTTTGCTTAAGCCAATACAGACTCGTTAGCTTTATATTTCCAGAAGTTATATATAAATTTAGTCAAGACCAAGGCATAACCTTATAGCAATAATTAAACTCAAACTAATAAATATGGGTTGCCTCCTACAAAGAGCTTGGTTTATCATCGTCAGCCCGTGTCGGCATATTTTTAGGTCGTGTGTTTTATTTTGAAAAGGGGATCGCCTAACAGAAATTGTCTGTGAATTTTTAATTTAATTTAAATAAATAATTTTGAAAAGTAGTATTTGATTTTGAAAATAATTTTAAATTTGAAGGTTTTAAAATATGAGATTAAACCGATCTCACATCCCAAATAGTTTATATAAACGAGCACCGCACCACAAACCGTGTATCTATCCCTAAGGATAGACACACTGCTTGATGGTGGGGCTCGATTAAATAAACTAGAAGATTTGTGACATCCGTTTGGTCTACGAACCAATTTTTAAGCCGACAAATTCCCCTGCTTAATATGAAAGCATTAAACGTGGTTTATATTACTCGGGTTCTTTAAAATTCCCTATAAGGGCAAGCCCCTATAGTTAATCACATCTTAAGTGACGGGAATCACCTAAGAAAACTCTCGATAATGATCAATAATTCTTGCTCTCAAGAATTTCAAAGTTTAAGTTCTCAAAGGATTGAAGTTTGGAATTTCAATAGGGAATGGATCAAATTTGGAACATTTTGTTTTGGGAATCCAAAGGAAGAAAAGTAGGAGAAATCACAGATTCGAAGCGAAATTCGGTAATTTCCCGACTATCCTATTGTTTGGCTTGAGTTTAGGAAAGTCCTAATATTTATTTAAATGTTTTGATCTTGTCAATTTTAATTAATTAGGACTTATATTTATATGATAGAATCATACAAATAGCCTCGAAGATGTGAGGGTTTATGTCGTATCGGACGACTACCTCGGAATCCTAAGACCGGTTAGGGCTTAATTTACAAGGTAAATGCCTAACGAAGAGTTGAGGATTTATATTGCACTAAGCAAACTACCTCGAAGTCCTATGGCTTTGTTATTTAATTCTAGGACGGTTTTGCGATGTAGATTCAAGTTTTGTCGATGACGATGGCCGTGCCGCCCACCATGCTCCGAGCTCCTTGTTGTTGCAGAGGTTTAGTTTTAGAAGTCATAAATCGGGGGATGAGAAAAGTGTTTTGGTTTAGAGAAAATCTTAATTTCCGAGTGTTTTTTATGTTTTAATTAAAACAAATCTTAAAGTTGATTATAACGACACCGGTTAAGATCCCACGGTTCCATCCTTCCGGCATCATTATTTTTATCGGATTCACTTAGTCCGGATGAATTTGCTAAACTCAACTCGAATGAGTTCCACACTTTCATTTAGACCGTGGGAAATCCCGTTAGCAACACGTAGGTTACATCATCCGAGGTATTCCCGATCATCCAACGAGACGTTTTAATTTAGTTGTAATTGTAGTTTTGTGTTCGTTTGTGATTAAATTTTGAGTTGTTTTATATTTTGAAATGTTGTGGTGATGAATTTTATCTTGCAATGACTTTTAACTTAGTTTTGGTTTCGGTTTTAGGGGCTATCCTAAAGGTGTGAGTTTTCATGCAACGATTGTTTATCATGCAAGAAAAGTAAGTGCAATGCGATTAAATAAATTGTAATAATGTAAATTGCAAGAAAGTAGATTGCAATAAAATAAAAGCGTACCTGGAGGGTCTTCCCGTCATCCCAAGCTGCACTTAAAACACAATTAGAATATTTAATCAAGTTCCTAGGTAAAGCTAAGGTAAGGGTTATGGTTTTCTACCAAGTTCTTAATCCTATAGCTAGTCATTTCCTATGACGTCTAGGTTCTTTGTGTTTTTGTTTGAAGACGATTTTCTTCATCAAAGAACAATTAAGTCCAATTGTTCTTATAAATGTCCTATCATATTGAGGAAGTGCTTAAGAATAATCTTAAACAACTTTTCAATATTTCTAGGATTGTTTTAAGTCCAAATGAATTTAATTATATAAATGAATTAATCGTCCAGGGATTCAAGTTTTGTTAACTTGCTCAGTGAACTAGGACATTTGAATATCCTATAAATGAAGTAACATTTCATTTAATATTCTGTTTAGGAGTTATGATAACTAAAGCTTTTGAGGGTAAATTGGTGTTCAAATGGTTTGTAATTTAGTTTAATTTCCATTAATGGGTTTAAATTTGGAATAGTGTTCAAGTTATTTTAGATTTATTTTGAATTCTTTATGTCTTTGGTGATGTTATATTTAATTCAACTTAATTTAATTTAATTTAATTTAATTGAGTTTTAATTTAATTTAATTCAATTTAATTCAATTTAGTTTAATTTGATGTTAAATTAAATTAATTTGATTTGATTTAATTTTAATTTAATTTGATTTAATTTAATTTAATTTTTAATTTAATTTAATTTAATTTAATTTAATTTATTCAATTTAATTTAATTTAATTTAGTCATTTAATTTAATTTAGTCATTTAATTTAATTTAATTTGTTTATTTAATTTAATTTAATTTAATCTTTAATTTAATTCAACTTTTAATTTTAATTTAATTTAATTTAATTTAATTCAATTTAATTTACTTAATTTAATTTAATTTTTAATTTAATTTTATTTTTAATTTTAATTGAAATTTTTAAAAGAGTTTAATAATTTAATTTTAGTTTAATGATTAAGTCTTTCAATATATTTTAAATTTGAGTTATCATTTTAATTAAGAATTGAATATTAATGAGATAATTAATTTAGGGATTTTTAAATTAAAGAATAAATCTCTTCCTAATAATATCCCTATTTTATTAATTCCAATTTTATTATTCTTCCAAATTTAATCAATTATTTAATTAAAGTTTAATCATTTTAAATTGCTTAATGGGTTTCTACCCTTTAATTATTTAAATTTCAATCATCCAAATCAGATTAGGATCAAATATTTTACTTGTTAATTTTTTGTTAAACCTAAAGTTTTAATTAAGGATTAAGATTTTTTAATTACCATTTTTTTTACCCTTTAAGCTTAATAATTTCATAACTCACTAAATTGAACTCGAAATGAACTTGAAATTTTTATGTGACTTCACTCATATGTCAATAAAGACATGAGAGGAGAAAATGTGATTTTTCTGTATTTAATTTATTTATATAATTATTTTTGGTGGAAAATAGAGATTTCCAAGGAAAATTTAATAACATGACCAAGGGAAAGTTTTTGTCCTTAAGAAAATTAAGGGACATTCCTAATGACCAGAGAACCACTTGGACCAATTTTGGTGATTTTTTGAATTTTTGGATTTTTTTGGCCAAGAGGGGTATTTTGGGTATTTGGAGGGTATTGGGAGGTATTTTTGGAATTTTTGGTATTTTTGGGTATGGATGATCAATTTGAGTAATGTGGAAATGTTTAAGATCAATTTTGAGGAATTTTGGGTGATTTAGGAAATTTAGAAAAATTTGGGTAATTTCAAGGGTTTTGGGTAGGCTAGGCGGGTGTAGGGTCCCGGGGGTCAAAAATTGAAAATTTGGAAAATTGAAGATTGGGTGGATGTAAGTGGAGTGAAATCATTTTGGTTGAGCCATGAAGCCATATCAAGCCCACATGAGCCATGAAGGGACTCATTTGAGGCATTCACTATGTTGTTCCTAACCCTCTTAGCCAAGGGCTTAGGGGTTAAGGACCATCCATGTGAATCACCTACATGAGTCAGGAGGTCAAGTTGGGTATGGGTGTGTGGAAGTGTAGTGTGTAGGTGTAGTGTGTGTGTAAGTCGGCCCCTTCACTGGACCGGGCCACCCGGAGCGATCCTAAGGCCAAAGAGTCCTATAGGAACTCATCCTTAAACTTCCATATTTGATTTCAACCCTTTAGGTGATTAGGGGTCTATAGTCAAGTTTGTGGAGTTTGAAGGGAGTTAAGAAGTGGTTTGAGTTTCTAAAAGGTGGGTCCCAATTCTAGTCCTCTAAGATAGTCAAAGGAAAAGCCTAAGGCTAGATCCTAAGCACTAAAAAGAAGAAGAGAAGACCTCATCAAAAATGAGGTCAACAGCCCGACCTAATTAATTGAATTAATTGGGTAGACTCAGCTCATAAGCCTCTTTGTAATAAAATTTCATTTCTCCCACATAAGGCTTCAGTCTTAATCCATTAACTTTAAATAATTTTCCAGTTTTTGGATCTTTAATATCCACAGCTCCATAAGTGTATACTTTCTCAATTATAAATGGTCACATCCATTTAGATTTTAATTTTCCAGGGAAAAGTTTTAAACGAGCATTAAATAATAATACTTCTTGTCCAGGCTCGAATATTTTCCTTGAAATCATTTTGTCATGCAATTTCTTTATTCTTGCCTTATAAATTCTTGCATTTTCATAAGACTCATTTCTTATCTCTTCCATTTCATTTAATTGTAATAATCGTTTTTCTTCTACAGTATTCAAATTATAATTGAACTCCTTTATCGCCCAATAAGCTTTATGCTTAAGTTCAACAGGTAAAAGACAATGTTTACCAAAAATTAAGTGATAAGGTGACATTCCGATAGGTGTCTTATAAGCTGTTCTATAAGCCCATAATGCAGAATCATGTCTATCAACCCAGTCAGTTCTTTTAGGATTAACAGTCTTTTCCAATATTCTCTTAATTTTTCTATTTGACACTTCAGCCATTCCACTTATTTGAGGATGATAGGCAGTTGCAATTCTATGTTTAATTCTGAATTTTTCCAGTAATGGTTGAATTCTTATATTTCTGAAATGCATTCCCCCATCTCTGATAATTATCCTGAGCATTCCAATTCTTGTAAAAATAATTTTCTTTAAAAATTTCAAAACACTTTTGTTATCACAGTTAGGTAAAGCTATAGCTTCAATCTACTTTGAAATATAATCAACTGCTAATAAAATATAAATCTTTCCAGATGATGGTACAAAAAGTCTCATAAAGTCTAAACCTCATACATCAAAAATTTCAATTTCTAATATAAAGTTTAGAGGCATTTCATCTTTTCTAGATATATTTCCCATTCTTTGACATCGATCACAAGTTTTCACATAATGTCCAATATCTTTAAATAAAGTAGGTCAATAAAATCCAGAATTTAAAATTTTAAACGCAGTTTTATCCACTCCAAAGTGTCCTTCAAATTCAGAACTGTGTCATTTTTTAATAATAACAAAAGTTTCTTAATAAAGTATACATCTTCAAATCACAGAATCTCTTCCTAATTTAAATAAGTGAGGATCTTCCCAAATATATGATTTGCAATCATTCTTGAATTTCTTAATGTATTTACTATTCATCCCGTATGGTAAAATATTGCAAACTAAGTAGTTAACTATATCTGCATACCAAGGCATTTGTAATCCTTGAATGACATATAATTGCTCATCCAGGAATTTTTCTTTTATATGTTCTTCATAAATCTTCTCATTATTATTTTTGATTCTAGATAAATGATCAGCAATTTGGTTTTCAGTCCCTTTTCTGTTCACAATTTCAAATTCAAATTCTTGTAAAAGTAAAACCCATCTGATCAATCTAGGTTTAGCATCATTTTTAGATATTAAATACTTAATGGCAGAATGATCAGTGTGCACGATACATTTTTTCTAAGAAGATATGGTCTAAATTTATCAAAGGCATATACTATTGCTAAAAACTCTTTTTCATTAGTAGTGTAATTTATTTGATTTTCATTAAGAGTTTTGCTAGCATAGTATATAACTTTGGAAATCTTCTCATATTTTTGTCCTAATACAGCTCTGATTGTGTAATCACTTGCAGTACACATTAATTCAAAAGGTTTATTCCAATCAGGTGCAACAATGACAGGTGCAGTGATTAGTTTTTCTTTCAGAATACTGAATGCATTCAGACAATCTTCATTAAATTCAAATTTAGCTTCTTTTTCTAATAAATGGCAAAGAGGTTTAGCAATTTTAGAAAACTCCTTTATATATCTCCTATAAAATCCAGCATGACCCAGAAAACTTCTTACATCAGTAACGGTAGTAGGTGGTTGCAGCTCAACAATTATTTTCACTTTTACTTGATCAACTTCCATCCCTATTTGCGAAACTTTATGTCCAAGTACAATGCCTTCTGTAACCATAAATTGACATTTTTCTCAGTTTAGAACTAAATTTGTTTCTTCACATCTCTTCAAAATTTTCGTTATTTTTTCCAAGCAAGATTCAAAAGAAGTTCCAAAAACTAAAAAATCTTCCATAAATACTTCAATTTCTTTATCAATCAAATCACAGAATATTGACATCATACATCTTTGAAAAGTTGCAAGTGCATTGCATAAACCAAAAGATATTCTTCTAAAAGTAAATGTTCGAGAAGGACTTGTAAATGTTGTCTTTTCTTGATCCTCAGAAGCAAGAATTGATGATAACCAGAATATCCATCCAGAAAATAGAAATATGAGTGTCCAACAAGTTTATCCAGCATTTGATCCAAGAAAGGTAAAGGAAAATGATCCTTTCTAGTGGTGTTGTTTAATTTTCGATAGTCAATGTAAATTCGCCATCCAGTAACTTGTCTTGTTGAGATTAATTCATTTTTTTCATTAACAATGACAGTTACTCCTCCTTTCTTCGGAACACAATGAATAGGACTTACCCATTGGCTATCCAAAATAGGATAAATAATTCCAGCATCTAATCATTTCAAAATCTCTTTCTTGACAACCTCTTTCATAATTGGATTTAATCTTCTTTGAGGTTCAATAGTGGGTTTACAATTTTCTTCCATTAAAATTCTATGCATACAAATTGAAGGGCTTATTCCTTTTATATCTACAATAGTCCAACCAAAAGCTTTCTTATTATTCTTCAGAACTCCTATTAATTTTTCTTCTTGATCTTTGCTTAATTCTGAAAATATAATTATAGGTAAAGTTAATGAATCTCTAAGAAATGCATACTTTAAATGTGCAGGTAACATTTTTAATTCCAGTTCAGGGGCTTTTTCAATTGAGGGTAAAAGTATATCATTTTTAGTTGTGTCTAAAATTTCCTAATTTTCATGAATATAATGAGTTTCTTCAGATAAATTTTCTTCATTTAATGACTCATTATATAACATAGATTCTTTATCTTTATCGTCAGAAATGACCTTACATTTTTATTAATAATGCTTTTCAATTATATAATCAAAAATATCCATCCGATAACATTTTTTTTCATCAGGATACCTCATTGATTTCAGAACATTGAATGTTATCTCTTGATCATTAACTCTCATTGTTAATTCACATTTTTGCACATCAATCATAGCTCGACCGGTAGCTAGAAAAGGTCTCCCTAAAATGATAGGTATTTCTTTATCTTCTTCGATATCTAGAACAATGAAATCTACAGGGAAGATAAAATTATCTACCTTAACAAGAACATCCTCTATAACTCCTTTAGGACAAGTGATCGATCGATCAGCTAACTGAAGAATTACAGTGGTCAGAGAAATCTCACCTAAATCTAACCTTCGAAAGATTGAAAATGGCATGAGATTAATACTAGCTCCTAAATCACATAAGGCTTTTCCACAGAATTTTTCTCTAATAGCACATGGTATAGTGAAACTTCCAGGATCTTTAAGTTTCTGAGGTAATTTCTAATGAATTATTGCACTACATTCTTCACTTAGTGCAACAGTTTCATAAGCTTCAAATTTTCTCTTCTTGCTTAAAATGTCCTTCATAAATTTTGCATAGCTTGGCATTTGCTCCAAAGCTTCAGCAAAAGGAATGTTGATGGTAAGCTTCTTAAAAATTTCAAAGAACTTAGAAAATTGATGGTCAAGCTTCTACTGTTTAAGTCTTTGAGGAAAAGGTGGTGGTGGTCTTTCAACTTCCACTTCAATAAGTACAACAGTCTGATCTTTATTTGGAGAAAGGGTAACTTTAGGTTTTTCAATCTCTTCAACTTATTTCTCTTTTTCAATCTCATTCCATGTTTTCTCTTTTAATTCCTTTCCACTTCTGAGTTGTACAGCTTTTTCTTGTTCATGTTCTTTTCTAGATCCTTTAGGATTAATTTCAACATTGCTAGGCAGTGTTCCTTGAGGTTTGTAATTAATGAAATCAGTGACTAAATATTACGAATATTAGTGTTTTGATTTTGTAGCTGATTGCTTAGTTGCAAGATCAATTCTTCTACAGACAACTTTTTCTGCTGGTTGTTATAACTAGGAGGATAAGTTGGTCTATAGTTTGAATTTTCTTGATTGTTCTAATTTGGATTAGCTTGATGTCCATTACTCGAATTAAAATTAGGATGATTTTTCTAACCAGTATTATATTAATTGGAATAAGGGTTATTAGTTTTACTAGCAATAGCTTGCAGAGTTTCCATTGTTTGAGAATCATCAAAATTTGCAGAATTATCATTACTTACATGCGATATATTAATAGCAAAATTATCTAATTTCTTAGATATCGCAGCCACTTGTGAAGCCAAAATAGAAATGCTTCATTATCATGAATACTGGTCATTCATTCAGGATTAACCCTTTCAGAAGGCCATTGAAAATTATTATTAGCCAATTCTTCAATTAAGCTGCAGGCTTCTTCAAATGTCTTAGCCATTAAAGAACCACCACCACCAGCATCAATAATAGATCTAAGTGATCCAATAAGTCCATTATAAAATGTTTGAATAATTAACTAATCTGGTAAAGCATGATGAAGACATTTTCTTAATAGTTCTTTAAATCTTTTCCAAGCTTAATAAATTGTTTCTCCATCAAATTGTGTAAATGAAGTAATATCATTTCTCAATTTAGCAGTTTTAGAAGGAGAAAAATATTTAGCAAGGAATTTTTGTCATATATGCCCATGTTTTAATAGAACAAGTTGCTAATGAATTAAGCCACATCTTTGCTTTATCTTTTAAGGAAAAAGGAAAGAGTTTAAGCCTAATAGCATCATCAGAAACATTATTATATTTAAAGGTAGCAAAAAGTTCTAAAAAACTAGCAAGATGTAAATTTGGATCCTCATTAGGTGCACCTACAAATTGATTTTTTTGAACCATTTGAATAATAGAAGGTTTAAGCTCAATAGAATTAGCATCTACAGCTGGAATTTGAATACTAACATGAAGTTCATCAGCTGTAGGGTTTGCATATTCCCTTAATGGTTTATAAATATTTTGTTCATTAATTTCGATTGGATTTTGATTATTATTATGTAAGTTAGACATTTCTTGATGTTTTGAAATTTGTTTTCTTTTTTTAATTCTTTTAATTGTTCTTTCTAATTCAGAATCAAAAGGTAGTAATCCTTCAGATCCAGAACTATGCATAAAAATTTAAAATATTTTTGTTTTGCTTTGTTTTGTTTTTGTTTTTGTTTTTGTAATTTATATTCTTTACTTTTTACTTTTTATAATATTCTGTTCTATCCTATCCCCAGCAACGGCGCCAAAAACTTGATGCGATGCGACTTTATATATGCTTTAAAATACAAGAATTTGATACCACTTTTTAGAATATTTAATTCTTGGTAAATGGCTTCAAAAACTTGAAGTGCGAGGTTTATTTTTATAATTTTATATTTAGATTTTATTATTTTAAAAGTCACAATTTTAAACGCAAGTATACGTATCATTCATGTAATACAGGGCTCTAGTGGAGTCCTGATTATCAATCCTACAGGGATAGTGAATTTATAAAAAATAAGAAATATAAGTAATATTTTGGAATTTTCAAAAGCAATTTATATATACTTTATATATATATATATATATACATATATTCAAATTTAATTTGCTAACAATTTTTACTAAAAGCAAGTAAGCAGTAAGCAGTAAGCAGTAAAGTAAAGTAAGCAGTAATTAAAATTTAATGCAAGTATAAAAACGACTTTCTCCTTTTTCAATAATCCAAGAATTATAGAGTAATTATCTTTTCATAGTTGAAAGGAGAAAGATAATTAACTACTCAGAACACATTGAAATAACACAACACAACTTATTTATGAAACTTTGAACCAAAGTACAAATACTTATCTGAAGTGTTCCTTCAAGTGATCCGCTGACTTCTACTAACTCCAAAGCAATGATGAAAGACTCCAACAGCAATAACACATAATAAACACTCAAAATAAACTCACTAGATACAAAATAAAGTGGCACCCTAAGTATGGAAAAGACTAAATAAAACTAGAGATGAGAGAGAAGATGCTAAAATGGGTATGTGTACTAAGAGGGGGGATTTGGTGCCATTTTTTCTGTCGAATGGGCTCCTATTTATAGATCTCTGAATTTGACCAGGGGTTTCTTAAGGCACCTCTTCAAAATTCGTCCAAATTTAATGTATCTTCTAGAAGGTAATTGTCGCGCCTAGGCGTTGGAATCTGTCGCCTAGGTGCAAGACTCCATGTCCAGGTCTTTCGCACCTCTTCACTTTGGGTCGCGCCTCTTCACGGTCCAGACCGTTTTCTTGTGTCCAAATACATTGTATCACATGTCCTATATATTAGGAGTAACTTCTAGTCTTCTAGAAGCTCCAATAACCGCTTAACACAGTCAAAATAACTGCCCAAAGTCATCAAAAAAACTTGACAGCGTCTGTATCGAACTGGAGCTTAGGCGCCGGATTCTGGCACCTAGGCGCAAGGCCAATAATTCTAAAATTTTTCTCCATAAGCTCCATTTTTTATTCTTTTTCCTTCTTTTTCTTTGTTAGACTCTTCTTAAATCATCTACATCCAAAAACATAATTATGCTTTTCATTAAAGCATAATATCCTTAAGAATTGAATCATAAATAAGACATAAAAATGGGTATTTTTTAGGTAGATCAGTTACCAGCTAGTGTAGAGCACACAAGGAAAGTAATAAGTTCAAGGTCCAGTCCAACAACACCTCCCCTCCTCTAAAAAATTAGGCCAGACCCCAACTTCACCCTAAATGGGGTTTTTATATGCAAAAGTGGGGAGGAAGCTGCCAAGCCATACCTGCCTGGTCGACTAGGATAGGAGAAGACACGAGAAAGTGGCGACAAAGTGTCGTAGGAAGGAGCAGACAGCTCAGAGACGGGGATGCGCAAGGATAGAAATCAAGCAGGAGATGGGGCGAGAACGACGTGCGGCTTGAGAAGGAGAAGCCTTACAGAAGATACGATCAAGCATGGGTAAGAAGGGCGTGGTCGGGTGACCTGCTCAAGCGTGGGAAGGGGGATCGAACGGGGCTACCCGATTGTGCGAACGAGAGAAAGGATTTAGGGCTTAGGATTTAAGTAAGGGGGAAATATATGAATATATATGTAATAGTAATAAAAATATAAGTATTGTTATTATTATTAGAATAATTATATCCGCTTCATAAATTTCATCCCCGACAGGCTATCGTCACAAATTGAATGTCCATTTTGGGTAAAATCGACATTCCTGACGCATCGACACAGTCTGTTTCATCATCCGGGGTCGTCTAGGCAACCTTGTCAACGACCGCGCCGAAAGTGCGTCAAATCTGGCTCTTTTTGAAATTTTGACTTTGATGTCAATCATCCCGGCATTCTGACTTCAGCTCCAGTCCATTACAGAGAAATTGAAGGATTCAAGATTGCGAACTAAGAATTTGTGCATCCAGGTGTGTAAGACGTGCACGAGGCTGTCCTAATGTCCAAGGATCCTATAGGGAATCAATTTAAATTCCTGACGTCAACTCCGACCAGCTATAGACTTGCAGTACAGAATCTCGTGCAAGATTTCAAAGAGTAACGAAGTGGTTTTCAGACACCCTAAAATGAGGTGAGTCCCAATGCTAGGAATCTAGGATCGTCAGGGAAGCTCTTGAGCCTAGAATCCTAAATCTAGGAGGAAAACTAAACTTCGAAAAAAATGAGGTCAACAAGCCATAGGATTTCGAAGTAGTTCGCCTAGTGTGACATATATTCTCAACTTTTCATTTAGGCCTTTCGTATAGCTCTACTGTACAATATAAGCCCTAAACTCATCTTAAAACTCCGAGGTCCTCGTTCGTTGCGACATAAACCCTCCTATTTTCCACGCTATTTGTATGATTATGTCATATGAATATAAGTCCTAATTAATTAAAATCGACAAGATTGAAACATCAAATAATATCTCTCTAAATCTAAGCCAAATCAATTGATAGTTGAGAGGTCATTGAAGTCCGCTTCGAATCCGTGATATCCCCTACTATTCTTCCTTTGGACTCTTAAAAGAATTGTTCTTAATTTGATCCATTCCCTTCTTAATTTCTAATATCCAATCGTGAAAGCCTAAACTTTGAAATTCTTGAAAGCAGAACCACTGATCTTAATCGAGAGTTTTCTTAAGTGATTCCCATCATTTAAGATGTAATTAACTATAGGGGCTTGCCCTTATAATGAATTTCAGAACCCAGCTTAATATAAACCCTGTTTAATTCTTTTGTATGAAAAAGGAGAATTTGTCAGCAAATAAAAAATGGTTCGCAGTTTAAACAGATGTCGTAAATTTACTAGTTTATTTAATCAAACCCCATTATTAAGCAATGCGTCTATTCCTCGGGATAAATGCATAATTTATCATGCGGTTTTCAATTATTTAAACTATTAAAGATATGAGATCTATTTTCAGTCTCGTATTTTCAAAATCAAATATCATTTTTTTAAACTATATAAAAGTATATATATACTTAAATTAAAATTCTAACGACCGACAGCGCCTATGACTTATCTTCTGGCAGTTTCCCTATTTGCCAATATTCTATTAACAGCTGGAGCCAATCTTCTGTATCATCTATCACTGCAGCTGTTATCTCTCCCTTTCTGAACTTGTGTAAAATATTGAGGTCGATCTGCGACAAAACCTGATGCCCTTGTGCTGTAATGCTTATGGAATCTTCTGGTGGATAAGACAATTCTTTAGCAAGCTTAGCCAAAGTGCCTGCAAGGTCATTGTCCATTCGAGGAATCCTATAGAACGTTATGCTGGGAATCTTCTTTAGTAGCTTCCTTACATACCTGTGGTATTCTTCTAGTCTTGGCCTCATAATCTTATACTGTCACGCCACTTGGTGAATGATGAATTACGAGTCTTCGTAGATTGCAATGCCTATTATTTCCTTTAATATTATCAATTATAATATCATTATCAATTCTTTGTATTCTGCTTCGTTGTTGGTACACGACTCTGTCAAGTGGTAGGAGAACTTAACATTCCCTGATCAGGAGTAGCGAAGATCAGATTGATTCCTGCTTTGTCAGGTATCACTGTCTGTAATCTTTTATCCTTTCTAACTGACGAAGCTCCATCGAAGTACATTCACCAACATCTGATATGTAGATGTTTCACTTGTATTATCTGTTCATCTAGAAAGTCATCGTTGAGTGGAAAACTAGCTGGTAGTGGGTGCACTGCGAGGAAATCCACCAAAATCTACCCTTTAATAGCACGAAAGGGCACAAAAGTGATATCAAATTGTAATAAAATCATCGACCACTCTGCTAGACATTCAGAAAGTATTGGTCAAGTAATCAAATATTACAATGGATTAAATTTCGAAATCAGGTTGACCTTATGAGACAACATGTAGTGCCTAAGATTTTGAGCGACGAAAACCAAAGCTAAATAATATTTCTTAATAGGAGGATGCTTCACCTCCATCGGTATTAGACATTGACTCAAGTAGTAATGTGTATTTTCATTACCCTCATCATTAACTTGGGCTAGTAAGGCTCCGATGGATTCTTCTAAGGTCGCAGTATAAAGTTTCAACAGTCAACCCGGGATAGGGCTTGTTAGAATAGGAGGTGTCAATCAATATCGTTTAATATATTCGAAAGATCGTTGGCGTTGGCTCTCCTCAATATAACTTAGAATTGTTTCAGAGTAAGTTTGAAATGGGTAAACACTTTCCTGACATATTAGATATAAAGTGTCTTAATTATGACAATTTACCTCGAAAAGAATGTTGTTTCAAGGCTTTGGGAGGAGGCATTTCTAAGATATCTTTAATATTCTCTGAGTCGATTTTGATTCCCCGATGATGGGCAAAGAATCCTTAAAATTTCTCAGAGGTAACACCGAAGGCTCACTTTAAAGGATTCATCTTGAGATTGTATTGTCGTAATCGTTCAAATACGATCCTCAAATCATAAAAATTATTTTCTTTTTCTTTGCCCTTGATGCCTAAATCGTCCACATAGCACTCTACTTGGTTTTAGATGAGATAATCGAAGATCCTCGTCATTGCTCTTTGGTAGGTTACTCCAACATTCTTCAAACCAAACGACATTACGGTGTAGCAGTAGATTCCAATCAGAGTTCTGAATGCTCTGAGTATTGCACTTCTGGAGCCATCTTGATTTAATTTTAGCCCGACAATCCATCCATCAAGGAGAAAATCTCATGCACCAATGCAATGTCCACCATCAATTATGGTATTGGAACGGAAACTCATCTTTTGGACATGCTTTATTTAAGTCCCTAAAGTCGACACACACTAGTATTTGTCCATTGTTCTTCTTCACTGGCACGATGTTGGCTAACCATGTTGGGTATTGCTCTTCTCGTACGAAGTTAGCATATATTAATTTCTTCACCTCGGTCATTACTTGTTGTTCTACATCGAGGTGCATTCTCCTGGGAACTTGCTTTTCTAGATTATACTTGTATTCACTGTATAGCGGTGAACTGCAACTTCTGGAGATAGTCTAGACATATCGTCATAGCTCCAAGTGAAAAAGTCCTTGAATTCTAACAGTAACTTGATCAAATATGCAGACTCTTCTTCTCTAAGTAGCAAACTTTTGAAAGTCGGTCGGGGATGATCCTCAGTCCCAAGGATGGTTTCCTTTAACTCATTCATTCTTGTCTTGGTCTCTTCTTCAAATTCTGGTGGAGCATCATCGATTGGATGATCTTCATAACCATCAGTGATGTTGAAGCATTGTTCTTCTAACTGGCTAGTAACAACCATGCAAAATTTTGAGTCGGCGTCTGGTCCTATCGTGCCAAATCCAAGACGCTCTTTCTAGTTGGGAGTTTATCCTTTATTATTCCATAATTTCTCAAAAAGTTGCAACTTATTCTTTGAAATTTTTCTTGGCACATAACCTTGTTGAATTAACTTTTGTACGCAAGGATAAAAGTAACCAAATGGTAATTACATTAATTCATTAGAAATGTCTTCTTCCAAATTTATACAAGTTTCGGAAGTAGAAGGAGAAGCACGATAAATCTTGATCAGTTTGAAATCACCATTACAGACTTCCTTGACTTCCATCTCTTGATCTTTTGAGGGTAGATCAGAGTTAGGGACATGGCTTGCACGTAATGGTTAATACAATCATACATTAACTCATATTCACTCTTTTCTTTATCATCCAAGAAGATCTCAAACTGAGGCTTCTTCTGGTTTATGGACATTATATCTCAATCAGATCTATCTTCTTATAGCTTTCTTCTATGTTGATGTTGATCATTGGCTTCATCTGTTCAACCATCTTATTAATTCTTCCTCGCCCGCGTCCCCGGCCTTGATCTCAAATGTGTGGGCTAAAAGAATCTCCACCAACTCATTGTAAAGGAGTGGTGGGAGAACGTTGAAGCAGAGCTGAATGGTCCCCTTCTTGCAATGCTTTTGAATCTTTAACCGTATTTTGCACAACTTCTCTTGAAAATACAGTCTTCTTTAGGGGAGCATAGTAGGCAGTGTCTTCATGGATGCCCACTTCATGTATTGAACACAGTTGTAGGTCTCCCTTGCTGCAATGTTCTGTCCATCTTTATAAAACTTGATGCATTGATGTAGCGATGACAGGACCATATTGTACTCGTGATGCCACGATCAACCAAATAGAGTGTTGAACGAAGTGTCCGCATCAATGATATGGAATTTTATGGTTATCACTAGATTACCAACCTTCATTAACAGTATGATTGATCCAAGTACTCTTTCTCCTTTCTGATTGCATCCCCTTAGCATCATTTTATTTGTAGTGAGTTGATGCACCAAAACTATATTAGGTTTTTCTTAAGTAATTTAACTCATTTTTGGTGATATTGCCAATTAAAGGAAGTTATTTTTCATGTTTTGTTGTAGGTACGATAATTTTAGGTGATTGGACAAAATGAAGCGAAAAGGAACGAATTTAGAACAAAAAGGAGAAAAATGAAGAAAATAAGCTTTTGGCACTGTCGGCACTATTTTTAGGTTGTGTTGTATTTTAAAAGGGGGTCGCCTAACAGAAGTTATCGGCGAATTTAAATTTTAAATTTGATTTAAATATATATATAATTTAGAAAGTAGTATTTGACTTTGAAAATAATTTTAAATATGAGATTAAACCGATCTCACATCCCAAATAGTTTATATAAACGGGCACCGCACCACAAACCGTGTATCTATCCCTAAGGATAGACACAACGCTCGAGGGTGGGGCTCGATCAAATAAACTAGAAGTTTTGTGACATCCGTTTGGTACGCGAACCAATTTTATAAGCCGACAAATTCCCCTACTTAATATGAAAGTATTAAACGGGGTTTATATTACTCGGGTTCTTTAAAATTCCTATAAGGGCAAGCCCCTATAGTTAATTACATCTTAAGTGACGGGAATCACCTAAGAAAACTCTCGATAATAACCGATAATTACGCTCTCAAGAATTTGAAAGTTTAAGGTTTTCGAAGATTGAATTTTGAAATTTCAATAGGGAATGGATCAAACTTGGAACATTTTGTTTTGTGAATCCAAAGGAAGAGAGGTAGGAGAAATTACTGATTCGAAGTGAACTTCGGTAATTTCCCGACTATCCTATTGTTTGGCTTGAATTTAGGAAAGTCCTAATGTTTATTTAGTATTTCAATCTTGCCAATTTTAATTAATTAGGACTTATATTTGTATGATAAAATCAAACAAATAGCTCTAGAAGATGTGAGGGTTTATTGTCGTATCGGACGACTACCTCGGAATCCTAAGACCGGTTAGGGCTTAATTTGTAATGCAAATGCCTAACGAAGAGTTGAGGATTTATGTTGCACTAAGCAAGCTACCTCGAAGTCCTATGGCTTGGTTATTTAATTCTAGAAAAGTTTTCTTTGAAGTAGGTTCAAGTTTTGCGACGACGATGGCCGTCTTTGCCCACCATGCTCAAGTTCCTTGTTGTTGCGAGAGGTTTAGTTTTAGAAATCATAAATCGGGGGATGAGAGAAGTGTTTTGGTTTAGAGAAGTCTTAATTTCCAAGTGTTTTTTTTATTTTGATTAAAACAAATCTTAAAGTTGATTATAACGACACGGTTAAGATCCCACGGTTCCATCCTTCAGGCATCATTATTTTTATCGGATTCACTTAGTCCGGATGAATTTGCTAAACTCAACTGAATGAGTTCCACACTTTCATTTAGACCGTGGGAAATCCCGTTAGCAACACGTAGGTTACATCATCCGAGGTATTCCCGATCATCCAACAGGACGTTTTAATTTAGTTGTAATTGTAGTTTTGTGTTCTGTTTGTGATTAAATTTTGAGTTGTTTTATATTTTGAAATGTTGTGGCGGTGAATTTTATCTTGCAATGACTTTTAACTTAATTTGGTTTCGGTTTTAGGGTCTCGGGGGTCAAAAATTGAAAATTTGGGAAATTGAAGATTGGGTGGATGTAAGTGGAAAGAAGTCATTTTGGTTGAGCCATGAAGCCATTTCAAGCCCATATGAGCCATGAAAGGACTCATTTGAGGCATTCACTATGTTGTTCCTAACCCTCTTAGCCAAGGGCTTAGGGGTTAAGGACCATCCATGTGAATCACCCACATGAGTCAGGAGGTTAAGTTGGGTATGGGTGTGGTTTTAGGAAGTGTGTGGAAATGTAGTGTGTAAGTGTAGTGTAAGTCGGCCCCTCACCGGACCGGGCCACCCGGGCGGTCCTAAGGCCAAAGAGTCCTATAGGAACTTATCTTTTAAACTTCCACATTTGATTTCGACCCTCTCAGGTGATTAGGGGTCTATAGTCGAGTTTGTGGAGTTTGCGGGGAGTTTAGAAGTGGTTTGAATTTCTAAAAGGCGGGTCCCGATTCTAGTCCTCTAAGATAGTCAAAAGAAAAAGCCTAAGGCTAGATCCTAAGCACTAACAAGGAGAAGGGAAGACCTCATCAAAAATGAGGTCAACAGGCACCACCAGCGCCCAATTCCAAAGAGAACAAACAATTAATTGGCCAAAGTCGGTTCAAGTCAAATTCAATGTATTTGGACGACTTTTTGAAGGGTTTCTTGAGGAAACTCTTGGGGAATTTATTTCTAACTTATTTTAGACTATTTTGGACACTAAGAGAGAGAGAGAGAGAGGGTGGTCTGAGTGAGACTGTGTTAGAAAGGAGTGAAGAGCGTGTGTTAGGGTTTGTAGTAAGTGTGAGGAAAGTGTGTAGAAGTCTTGTATTGTGAGGGATTCTTCTCTAAGGAGTGTATGAGAAGGAGTAAAGTGAGAGATTGCTTCTTCCTTACCATTCTAAAGAGGGAATTGAGTGTTAAAGAGAAGAGAGAGAAGTATTCAAAGGAACTACAAAAGATATTATTGGGAAAGAGAAAGAGATAAGTTGTATTTACTTTTGTGTTTGTATGACTTTACTTTTATATATATAATCCATGTTTTGTTATATCTTCCTTATGAGTTCTAAGTACATTCCTTTATCTTTCTTCTTGCAATGAGATGTGGTGAAGTGTTGATGTAGATTTAATGTGCCATAAAAATGTTAAAAAAATTGTGATGGTTTTTCATTTTGAACTTCATTTACTTTTCGATCTAGCCAATTGAATTGTTAAAATATGTTGTGAAACATCAAATTCGAAAGGACTAAGTGTTCTACAAGAATAGTGGAGAATCCATTCAATGTCCATGAATGAGTTGCATAATTCATGGGAATTGAGTGCAAATTAATAGGGAAATATGGTTTAGCGGGCTTCGAATTGGAGGTTTTAGAGTGACAGACTGAAATCCCCAATTTGATCATAAAGTTTGGTAACTAAATCTAGGGTTAGCCTTCAAGTGAAGGGAAGTGGGAGCTCTTAAGTAAGAGCCTGTATCCTCCCAGCCTAACCACATATTTAGTGACTAATCCTAGGATTTGCTAATATTCTTTACATGACTTGGAAGAGGGGGTACTCTGACGAGGGTAAAGAATATGAATGTATTATTTGGAACAATACAAATATATTATCAATCTATATCAATCCCTCACCATATAATCATTGCAAGAGGGAAGACACTTTTCCATATATAAACCTTTCAATTACAAAACTTAGTGTGTGTGTGTTAGTTAATCCTGCTTAGAAAATTTAGAAGTAACTTGTAGTAAATCTAGTTGTTGTTATCTTTGCATTAGCATATTAAATAGTAATGGAACTTGCATTGTAAATTAAGTGTTGGATTTCAACATCTTTGCTATATTTTGAAGAGTTTTTGCCTTCCTCGTGGGATCGATAACCAGGACTTCACTAGAGCTCTGTATTACTTGAACGATACGTATACTTGCGTATACGGGTGACTACTTAATTATTAATTTAATATATTTGCAAAACAAAAATGAAATTATCTTTTGAATATTGACTTTTGAGGCAGTTCACAGTCGCCATAATCAAGTTTTTGGCACCGTTTTCGCGGAAGGTATAAAAGGTAACTAATCAAAATTTTAGTAGTTGAAACCTTTACTTTGTAGTTTGCAATTGTGTGCTTGTATACTTTTTAGTATGTTTTGTGTGATTTTATATGCGTAGGAGTGTATCTATAGGTTTAGTGCCTTACGATTCAGAGTTAGAGCGTACTATTAGGAAATTTTGAAAACAATAAAAACAATCTGAAAACCCTCATAAAATAGTGAACAACCAAGAAAATCAAAGAAATGAAAATTTATCAAGATTTAAGAGATTATGCTAACCCAACAGCAGATGAAATTCATATAAACATTCAAATATCTGATGTCGTTGCTAATTCATTTAAGCTTAAACCTGCTATTATGCAAATGGTACAAAATAATTAATTCGGAGGAATACCTAATGAAAATCCTATTTTACATCTCGCTAGTTTTGTAAAACTATGTGCTACTTTTAAATATGGAGTGTCGAATGATACTGTTAGACTTGGACTTTTTCCTTTTTCATTAAGGGATAAAGCCAAGGTGTGGTTAAATTCGTTAGCACCTGGATCCATCAGAACTTGGGGAGAACTTTCTCAAAAAGTTTCTATCAAAATGTTTCCCTCCATAAAAAACTACTATGCTAAGAAATGATATCACATCTTTTGGTCAATTTGAAGGGGAGTCAATATATGAAGCTTGGGAAAGATTTAAAGATCTTCAAAAATATCCACATCGTGCTTTACCAGATTGGTTAATAATTCAAAAATTTTATAATGGATTAGTGGATCTTTGAGATCGATTATAGATACTGCTGCTGGTGGATCATTAATGTCAAAACCTTTTGATGAAACATATTCGTTAATAGAAGAAATGGCTACTAATAATTTTCAATGGCCCTCTGAATGGGTAAATTTTAAGAGAGTAGCTAGTATTCATGATTCTAATGTTGTAACTGTGATAGTCTCTCAAATTGTTGCCCTTTCAAAGAAAATAGATTAATATGGAATGAATTATTCTCAAACACCCCTAGTATTAGAGGAAAATTCAGTAGAACAGAAAATAGAATCTCAGACACCTTATGAGACCTTGAATGCTATAAATAATAGACCCAACAATCCTTATTCAAACTATTATAATCCTGGTTGGAAGAATCACCTGAATTTCAATTGGAACAATAACAACAATGCTACTGTTAACCCATAATGGGGAAACAATCCTATTAACCTAGTTGGAAATTTGAACAACCAAGGAAACACTAATTATAGACATTCTTATCCTCCTGGATTTAATAGTAACCCACAATTTAAGAAAAAGAAGTTGTCTACTGAAGAATTAATGTTGAACATGGGTAATCAATTACAAGCTCAAGGTGTTGCGAATAAGAACATTGAGAATCAATTATGACATATTTTCACTGCGCTTAATAATAGACCTTCTGGAGCTATTCCCAGCAACGTTGAGATCAATCCAAAAGATCAAAACAAGGAGCAAATTAAGGCTATTCAATTAAGGAGTGGAAAGGAATTAGAAACAAGAGTGCAAAAAGAAGTTGAAGTTGAGAAAGAGAAAGTGGATATTGAAAAAGGTTCTAATAAGATATATCCAGACTTAGAATATCCGCTTGAACAAATGAAGATTACTGTTGAAAAATCACCTCCTCCATTTCCTCAAAGATTGAAAAAACAAAATAGGATAACATATTTACAAATTTTTTGGAAATCCTTAAGAAATGAACGATAAATATTCCTTTTGTTGAAGCATTAGAGCAGATACCTGATTATGTGAAGTTTATTAAGAATATTCTTAAAAGGAAAAGAATGTTCACAGATCACGAGACTCTTTCACTTAGCAGAGAGTGTAGTGCAATTATTCTGAAGAAGTTTCCGAAAATACTTAAAGACCCTGGTAGTTTCACTATCATGTTTGCTATAGGTGAGAAATTTTTTTAGAAAAGCTTTACGTGATATAGGAGCTATGTCGGCATATTTTTAGGTTGTGTGTTTTATTTTGAAAAGGGGGTCGCCTAACAGAAATTGTCGGCAAATTTTCAATTTAATTTAAATAAATAATTTGAAAAGTAGTATTTGATTTTGAAAATAATTTTAAATTTCAAAATTTTAAGATATGAAATCAAACTGATTTCACATCCTGAATAGTTTATATAAACGAGCACCGTATCACAAACTATGTATCTATCTCGAAGAATAGACACACTGTTTGGTGATGGGGCTCGATTAAATAAACTAGAAGATTTGTGACATCCGTTTGGTACGCGAACCAATTTTATAAGCCAACAAATTCCCCTGCTTAATATGAAAGCATTAAACGGGGTTTATATTATACGGGTTCTTAAAATTCCCTATAAGGGCAAGCCCCTATAGTTAATTACATCTTAAGTGACGGGAATCACCTAAGAAAACTCTCGATAATAATCGGTAATTTCGCTCTCAAGAATTTCAAAGTTTAAGTTTTGAAGGGATTGAATTTTGGAATTTCAATAGGGAATGGATCAAGTTTGGAACAATTTATTTTGGGAATTCAAAGGAAGAAAGGTAGGAGAAATCACAGATTCGAAGCGAACTTCAGTAATTTACCGACTATCCTATTGTTTGGCTTGGATTTAGGAAAGTCCTAATGTTTGTTTAATGTTTTGATCTTTCCAATTTTAATTAATTAGGACTTATATTCGTATGATGTGATCACACAAATAGCCTCGAAGATATGAGGGTTTATGTCATATCGGATGACTACCTTGGAATCCTAAGACCAGTTAGGGCTTAATTTGCAATGCAAATGCCTAACAGAAGATTGAGGATTTATGTTGTACTAGGCAAACTACCTCAAAGTCCTATGGTTTGGTTATTTAATTCTAAGAAAGTTTTATTGAAGTAGATCCGAGTTTTACTGACGAAGATGGCCGTGCTGCCCACCGTGCTCCAAGCTCCTTGTTGTTGCAGAGGTTTAGTTTTAGAAGTCATAAATCAGGAGATGAGAGAAGTGTTCTGGTTTAGAGAAATTCTTAAAATCCAGGTGTTTTTTTTTATATTTTAATTAAACAAATCTTAAAGTTGATTATAACAACACCGGTTAAGATCCCACGGTTCCATCCTTCAGGCATTGTTATTTTTATCGGATTCACTTAGTCCAGATGAATTTGCTAAACTCAACTGAATGTGTTCCACACTTTCATTTAGACCGTGGGAAATCCCGTTAGCAACACGTAGGTTACATCATCAGAGGTATTCCCGATCATCCAACAAGACGTTTTAATTTAGTTGTAATTGCGGTTTTGTGTTCTGTTTGTGATTAAATTTTGAGTTGTTTTATATTTTGAAATGTTATGGCGGTGAATTTTATCTTGCGATGACTTTTAATTTAGTTTTGGTTTCAGTTTTAGGGACTATCCTAAAAGTGTGGGTTTTCATGCAACAGTTGTTTATCATGCAAGAAAAGTAAGTGCGATGCGATTAAATAAATTGCAATAAAGTAAATTGCAACAAAATAAAAGCGTACTGGAGGGTCTTCCCGTCATCCCAAGCTGCACTTAAACACAATTTAGAATATTTAAGCAAGTTCCGAGGTAAAGCTAAGGGAAGGGTTATGGTTTTCTACCAAATTCCTAATCCTATAGCTTAGTCATTTCCTATGACGTCTAGGTTCTTGTGTTTTGGTTTGAGGACGATTTTCTTCATCGAAGAACAATTAAGTTCGATTGTTCTTATAAATATCCTATCATATTGAGGAAGTGCTTAAGAAGAATCTTAAACATCTTTTCGATATTACTAGAATTGTTTTAAGTCCAGAATGAATTTAATTATACGAATGAATTAATCGTCCGGGAATTCAAGTTTTGTTGTTATCTTACTCAGTGAACTAGGATATTTGAATATCCTATGAGGGAAGTAACATTTCATTTAACGTTATGTTTAGGAGTTATGACAACAAAAGCTTTCGAGGGCAAATTGATGTTCAAATGGTTTGTGATTTAATTTAATTTCAGTTAACGGGTTTAAATTTGGAATAGTGTTCAAGTTGCTTCATATTTATTTTTGAATTTCTTCATGTCTTAGGTGATGTTGTTTTTAATTCAATTTAATTTAACTTTAATTTAATTTAATTTGGTTTAGTTTTAATTTTAATTTAATTTAATTTGATTTTAATTTTAACTTGATTCTATTATTTAATTTGATTTAATTCAATTTAATTTGATTTGATATGATTTAATTTAATTTAATTTGATTTGATTTAATTAAATTTGATTTAACTTACTTTAATTTAATTTAATTTAATTCAATTTAATTTGATTTAATTTGATTTAATTTAATATGTTTTAATTTAATTTAATTTAATTTAATTTAATTTAAGTTTTAATTTAATTTTATTTTTAATTTTAATTTAATATTTTTTTATGTTTTAAATATGATTTAATTGTAATTGTTAAAATATTAATTTAATTGAAATTTTAAAAGGGTTTAAATAATTTAACTTTAATTTAATTTAATGATTAAGTCTTTTAGCATTTTAAATCTTAAATTTGGATTATCATTTTAATTAGGAATTAAATATTATTAAGATGATTAATTTAGGGATTCTTAAATTAAAGAACAAATCTCTTCCTAATAATATCCCTATTTTAATAATTCCAATTTTATTATTCTTCCAAATTTAATCAATTATTTAATTAAGGTTTATTTTAATTATTTTTAAATTGTTTAGTAGGTTTCTACCCTTTAATTATTTAAATTTCAATCATCTAAATCAGATTAGGATCAAATATTTTACTCTTTAATTTTATTAAGCCTAAAGTTTTAATTAAAGGTTAAAATTTTAATTATCATTTTGCCCTTCAAGCTTAATAATTTCATAACTCACTAAATTGAGCTTAAATGAGCTTGAAATTTTTATGTGACTTCACTCATATATCAATAAAGACATGAGAGGAGAAAATGTGACTTTTCTATATTTAATTTATTTATGTAATTATTTTTTGTGGAAAATAGGGATTTCCAAGGAAAATTTAATAATATGACCAAGGGAAAGTTTCTATCCTTAAGAAAATTATGAGACATTTCTAATGACCAGAGGACCACTTGGACCAATTTTGGTGATTTTTTGAATTATATTCTTTTTATTATAATTATTTTAAGTTTTGGAGTATTAATTAATTTAAAAATAAAATAAAGGTTGAAAAATGAATTTTATATTTTTCAAAAATCTCTCTGATATCAAGGAAATCAGAGAATCAATTTTTACAATTTTCTAATGTTTCTTTGATTTATTAGAATTATTTTAGTGGAAATACTAAAAATATACATTTTTTTAATTTTAAAATTACCTTAGAGCTTTAAAATTTAATATCTCATCATATAGACTTAAGAAAAATATGGGGTTTGTTCCTAAGAGATTAAAATTAAAAATTTGACATTTTGGTGAATTTTATTATTTTTGTGATTTTTATTATTTTTTAATTATTAAAATATTAAAATAATGCAAAAAATCAACTTTTTTAGAAAATTGAAATTTTAATTTTCTTAAATTCCCCTAATATCAGAGAGGCTCCAAAACTAATTTAGTGAATTTTTGAAAAGTATTTTGAAAGTTATGAATTTTTAAAGTTTAAATTGGCTAAATGGCTTAATCAACCTATTTAGTAGGGCTAACCAAGTCCAATTGACCTCAAATTTTTATGGTGGGTTCCTCTGATCCTAAAGGTCAGTGGAGAATTTATTTCAAGTTAATTTGATGTATGATTAGCTCTAATTAATTAAGGACCTATTTTGGGTGTTTAAGCCAATTAGGGTTATTCCAAGTGGATTAATTCAAAACCTATTTTTCCTAGGTTCCTCTGGTCATAATAAACATCACCAAATTTTCTTAGAATTTATTTCACAACATGCTAATTATTGTAATTAAAATACTCAAAACAGCAACATGTATTTGAAAAATCAATAACTCTTCGTAGGGATGGCCTCGACTTTGGAAAATTCGGGGAATGTTCCCAAATTCAGAGGCTTCAAAAGCCCTATGGTCTCGTGCCATGGTGAATTTCCTATATGCATGGAGAATTAAAACAATGCAGAGAGTAAATAAATTATTAAAAATAAAATACTTGATGAAATTAAATGATTTCTTTTCCACTTTATTCTCCTCTTTCACTGAGCAAGAGGGTATTTTTATTTTATTTTTCTGATTTTCTTGCACAAAGTTATGCATTTTTGAAGTTTAGGGAATTAAATAAATAAGAAAATAACCTATTTTTCTACCTATCCATGCGGCGCCAACTCAACCTAGGCATCTCCGAAGCGCCGCGTGTCGTCTTCTGATTCGGCGTCGTCATCCGACTCAGCGCTCCAGGGGCTCGCTGTATCATTCCGTCTCCTCATCCGACGCGATCCTGGCCGTCTGTCCGTGCGTGTATTAAATGAACGGCATCCGTTCATCGTCCCAGAGCCTCTGGCAGAGAACCGTCCACACTAAATCCTTAATATCTCACTCAATACTTAACGGATTTTCGTGTTCTTGTGCTCTATGGATTCGTCTTGAAGAGACGAATACATCTATACGGTGATCATGTATTGAAATTAAGGCATTTGAAATGGAGAATCTCCAGAATCTCGGGATAAAGAGTTAGCTCATACCTTTGCTCAGAGAAGTGTGGCTTCAATCTGAGGGTTGTGTCACCTTCGATTGGGTCCCGACAAGCTCCGGATGAAGTCTCTCGGTGCGGTGAATTGTCCAGGTAGGATTTGGACCACGAGTGATTACAAAGCTTGGAGTCTCGAACGGATGGGTGGCCTGGAGAGGGGGCTTTTGTTGGTGGACTTCTTCCCTTGGTACGGTGAAGGTGTAGGACCAATCGATTTGGGGATTGGCTCGCCTGTGAAGAAGTGTCCTGGTTTTGTCTTTGAAGTTTGAACTCAAAATTGAGCTCGGCTAGAGGGAATTGGGTGGAATCCGGTGGGAATCAAGTGCTCTATGTGTAGAGAGTGGTCCGGAATGATTTTGGCGAGTATCCTTAAGGTTGGTTCAGCACTTCTTCCATGGCCGAGAGAGGGGTGTTTAAATAGAGTGGCTGGAAGCTCTCCGGGGGAGTTAGGGCTTGGGATCGAGTCTGCTACGGGTGAGGAGAAGAACGAGCCATGGTGGCCATGGGCATGAGGCAGCTCAGCAAGGGAGAATTTCAATGTTGGCTCACATGTGAGCTCTCGGGTGTGGTGTTTTCCGGCGGCCTAGTGCCTGGCCGGCCAGGCACTGGTCACCATCTTGTTCAGGTGGGTCAGGGCTGGGGTTTAGTGTAGGCAATTGGCAAATGCCATGTGTCAAAAGCTTGGATTAGAATGGTATGAGAGAAGGCTCCTTTTGCACTTGGTTTGGTCAACCCATGCAAATGGGCTTGGTTCACCTCCCCATGGCTGATTTGGGTGAGGGAGGATCGGATGAATCGGTAGGAAAGGGTAGAGAAGTCACCATCCATGAATATTTTGATTAATCATGGATTAAGGTGAAGCATTAAAAGGGTTAAAACCTTTTTAAGGGGGCTTAAAAGAGGCTCCTCCTTTTTCCATTAATGGCTTGGTCACATGTCAAACCTTCCATGGCTTCAAGTGGCTTGTCCATGACTTGCATGTGGCTTCATTTGGCTCATCTTTGACTTAGGAAAAGTGGATCCACTTATATGAAAAAGGAATTTGGAGATTTTGGCAATTTAGTGAAAAATTTAGATGGTGCTTGATTTAGGTTGATTTGATGATTGATTTGGGACTTAGGAATTGATCCCAATTAAAGGGATGATGAGAAGGAATTGTCATGTGGCCTTTGGGCTTTTGGATTTCACTTTGGATGGGCTTTCAAGATGGTTTAGAGAGTGGGCTTTTGGATTTTAAAATGGATTTTAGGATGGGAATTTTGCAAAGGATTGGGTCCAATAAGTGTTGAATTTAATTTAGGAATGTTTCATGAATGATTTGGAACAAATTTGAAGTGTTTTGGGCTTGAATTGGATTGGATTTGGACCTCTTTGGTAAATGGGCCGATGTAGGTCAAATTGGGCTAACTTGGGCCAATGTTGGGCTAGGGTTGAAATTGATGTAAAATTAATGTTGGGAAATGTTTATGGGAATGTTTCAAAGAGGTTTTGTCTTTGGTTGGGTTTTGATTTTGGGGTTTGGGCTTATTTGGGTTAGGTTTAGGTTTAGGTCAAAATTGGGCCTTTTAGCTTTGGGTTGGATTTGAGTGGGGTTTGGGTCTAAATTTTGGGCAAATCATGTTAGTGTTTTGTTTGTGGGGATGTTAGGGAAGGTTTAGAAAAGATTTGGGGTTAATTGGAGTTGAATTGGGTTAGTTTGGGCTACGTTTGGGTCATGGGTCCAAATTGGGCTTTAAGGTCCAAAGTGAAATTGGATTCAAATGTCAATCAAATTGGACTTGGATTTAGTCTAGATTGGTGTTGGGGATGTTTAATTGAAGTTTAGAATTGAATTGGACCAGAATTTGGGTTAATTGGGTAGGTTTGGCTTGACATTGAGTTCACTTAGGGTTAAAATGGGTCAAATTGGGGGTTTTGACAAAAGTGGGGTAAATTGAAAAAATTGGCCCATGGTGTAGTTGAACAAAATGAAATTAGGAATATTTGGGATTTTTTGAAATTTCCTGGGAATTTTCTGAATTTTTGGATTTTTGGGTCAAGAGGGGTATTTTGGGTATTTGGAGGGTATTGGGAGGTATTTTTGGAATTTTTTGATATTTTTGGCTATGGATGATCAACTTGATTGGTGAGGAAATGTTCAAGGTTAATTTTTGGGAATTTTAGGTGATTTGGAAATTTTGAAAATTTTGGGTAATTTCAAGGGCTTTGGGTAGGCTAGGCGGGTGTAGGGTCCCCGGGGTCAAAAATTAAAAATTTGGAAAATTGAAGATTGGGTAAATGTAAGTGGAATGAAATCATTTTGGTTGAGCCATGAAGCCATATCAAGCCCACATGAGCCATGAAGGGACTCATTTGAGGCATCCACTATGTTGTTCCTAACCTGCTTAGCGAGGGCTTAGGGGTTAAGGACCATCCATGTGAATCACTTTCATGAGTCAGGAAGTCAAGTTAGGTATGGGTGTGTTTCTAGGAGGTGTGTGAAAGTGTAGTGTATATGTGTAGTGTGTGTGTAGGTCAGCCCTTCACCAGACCGAGGCCACCCGGGGGTAGTCACTAAGGCCGAAGAGTCCTATAGGAACTCGACCTTTAAACTTCCACATTTGATTTCAACCCTCTAGGTGATTAGGGGTCTACGGTCAAGTTTGTGGAGTTTGCGGGGAGTTAGGAAGTGGTTTGAATTTCTAGGTGGTGGGTCTCAATTCTAATCCTCTAAGATAGTCAAAGGAAAAGCCTAAGCTAGATCCTAAGTACTAAAGAGAAGAAGAGAAGACCTCATCAAAAATGAGGTCAACAAATGGACCCCCAATAGGTGTGGTGTGCTAACCAAGCACACCGAGCGTATTGGCATTGACCGAAAAGATCAACAAAACCAACACGGATGTCGAAGTGACAAACTCGGGACGAAGTAGAAGAATTTCCGTGGGGAGTGTCGAGTATATCTGCGAGGCCGGGAGATCTACGAACTCTCGTTGGGGAAAGGAAAAGGAGGTGAATCCCAAATCACATGACCTGGGGGAATTTTAATTTAGATTTTATTTTATTTTAGTTTAAGTTTTGATGTGTGAGCTTAGATTTCAATTTGGAGTTTTAATTTAGATTGAAGTTTTGTTAAGATTAATTTGAAGTGATTCGAACTTGAAATGAGAATTGGAATTTTGTGGTTTTAGATGTAACATCTTCAACCTCAAAAGAAAATTGAATTGATTGGATTGAACCACTACAATGAGGAGAGATCTCAAAGAAATGTGGTATTGGATGTAAAATCCTTAACCTCAAGAGTTTGATTTTGATGTATTTCATCGCAATAGGGAAAAAATCCTAAAGCAATGCAGTCTCGGATGTAAAATCCTCAACCCCAAGAATTTGATTCTGATGTATTTCATTGCAATAGAGAAAGAATCCTAAAGCAATGCAGTCCCAGATGTAAAATCCTTAACCCCAAAAGTTTGAATTTGATGTATTTCATTGCGATAGGGAAAGAATCCTAAAGCAATGCAGTCTCGGATGTAAAATCCTCAACCCCAAAAATTTGATTCGATGTATTTCATTGCAATAGGGAAAGAATCCTAAAGCAATGCGATCTCGGATGTAAAATCCTCAACCCCAAAAATTTGATTTTGATGTATTTCATTGAGATAGGGAAAGAATCCTAAAGCAATGCAGTCTCGGATGTAAAATCCTCAACCGAAAGAATTTGATTCTGATGTATTTCATTGCAATAGGGAAAGAATCCTAATGCAATGCAGTCTCGGATGTAAAATCCTCAACCCCAAAAGTTTGAATCGATGTATTTCATTGCGATAGGGAAAGAATCCTAAAGCAATGCGGTCTCGGATGTAAAATCCTCGACCCCAAAAATTTGATTCGATGTATTTCATTGCGATAGGGAAAGAATCCTAAAGCAATGCGAGTCTCGGATGTAAAATCCTCGACCCCAAAAGTTTGAATTTGATGTATTTCATTGAGATAGGGAAAGAATCCTAAAGCGATGCGGTCTCGGATGTAAAATCCTCGACCCCAAGAATTTGATTTCTGTTGTATTTCATTGCGATAGGGAAAGAATCCTAAAGCAATGCGAGTCTCGGATGTAAAATCCTCGACCCCAAGAATTTGAATTTTGATGTATTTCATTGCAATAGGGAAAGAATCCTAAAAGCAATGCAGTCTCGGATGTAAAATCCTCAACCCCAAAAGTTTGAATTTTATTTTGATGTATTTCATTGCGATAGGGAAAGAATCCTAAAGCAATGCAGTCTCAGATGTAAAATCCTCAACCCCAAAAGTTTGATTTTGATGTTAATTGATTTTGCAAAGATTTGTAGTGTTGATTTAAAAAGTGTAGAATTTTGGTGTTTCGAGAATTTCAAGAAAGTTGTAAAAGATTTTTGTGGAAAGAAACAAATTAGGAGGGAATATGTAGATGTTACATATCCCATTTAAAAGAGTTGATCGGAAGTTGCTGGTTTGGATTGGATACAATTCCTCGCCATCAGATTCGATCCGTGTCAATGGAATCAACCGCTTCCATCCCAGACAAGGGAGAGAGTAGAACGGATTGGATTTCAGATTTGGAATATTGAATTTAAATTTGATTGAGATTTGATGTGAAATTTGGAAGGTTGAATTTGAATTTGATTGAGATTTGATTTGAAATCTGGAAGGTTGAATTTGAATTTTTGATTGAGATTTGATTTGAAATTTATGTTCATTTTGTTTGTCTTTTAACGATTCAAATTTATTTTATCATTAATTTAATGTTCATGTGAATTTGGAGTTCATTATTTTTTAGATTTTTAAGGAAAGTTTTCTTTTATTCTTTTTGTTTATTTTCTGTTCTTTGTTCGAAGTTCATTTAACTTTAATGGCGTTTCCCAGTCAACTTGCACAAAAGAGGTGATGGCCAAAAATGTGACATGGTCACTTTCATTCCAATCATGTCGAAGATACATCATACAACTCGATCTGGAATACATCTCATACAATCCATGTAGACTCAAAACGGACTATGTATGATCTTTGTCGATCCATACAAAAAAAGTATCTGTCAGAAATCCATGTCTGAATAGTGAGGTACATGGTCAATAACATCACCTTCCAAGCCATCCTTGGCAAGGATGCCGTATCGATGTACGTTGGAGGTGTGATATTTTCCATGTAACTCACAGCTCGTAAGGCTGGAGGCTTTCTAGCACCGAGTGCTGGCTGGAAGTGATAAGGTGCTTTCTGTCATCCATCCTTCGAAAGTAAGCGAGATCCGCTTCATTGGTACTCCCGGTATGCAATGTTTAGCGACATCCGCTCGTTGCCCTTCGGTATCAAGACGGAACCTACCGGTAATGGTATCTTTGCTGGCCCTCGGAACTCACACAGGCCTGCTATCCGGAGGTCGGATCCGAACATGATATTACACTCATTCGAAAAGAAAGCGTGCGAAAGGTCGACAAAGTCGTGGTGATCTATGTGCGGGGGTATGCGATCACCCTTCTTGTAAATGTTAATGATGCAACTGTTGGGTATACAATCTGCAGGCAGTACCCTCCATGTTATCATTCTCTTTACCATCCTTTTGATGACTAATGGCATTGGATCCACCTGGCCATGACGGAGTATCCCTGGTGGGTTTCCCTTCCTGTCTTCTGTGAAGTTGTAGCGACATCCACATTGTATTGTAATTCTCCCTTTCCACGGCATCCATCTCCGGGGTTCCGACTAAGTGTTTTCTCTTAGGCGGCCCGCTCGGCCCATTCTTTTCAAATCCCGGATGTAGTCCACGATTTGTTGTTGTTCGTATTCGAGAACACGTCGTATGTAGCTCGAGGCCTTCTAGTATATTGATCCTCCTGCCTCTGATTCTCTCGAAGTATTCAAAAGTTTTCTTCTCAACATTCTGCATTCTTTCTAGCTCGTATTCTGGGATAATCTGCAAATGGTGAGGCCTGGTGACATATTGTGGGATATATGGCTCAATCCCTTCACGTTCTCCTGCATACCTCGGCTCCTCGGGGATGGTGTCCGTCGGGACACCCTCCGGGGTTGCTCACGCAACAAGGTTATGCATTGCGGTGGCTTTATCTGGTGGCGTGGTAGCCTTCCTTCTTCGATCTTCTTGAGATTTCCACTGGTCTCTTCGTTATCCTAGGAGATGGCCTCCTTCCTTCGAGTACACAGTGAGCTGGCGTCCTTAAAGTATATGTCGCGCGGTAGCAAGCTGCCCGTCGCGCTGATCCATTGCTAGTTTAGTTAACATCTTGCGGATACGGTGGTTTTTATTTCTTCGTTGAGTTGCTATGAGAGTAGCTCTTCGTACTTCTGAATCTACGTAGGCGCGGCGGCGACAAGCTTGCCCTCTGTCGTAGCGACTACGGACTTGATTCTTTTGTCCTCTTCGGTGCTTGTTTTCCTTTTCTTGCTGCTTGGAGTGGTGGCTTGGGCCACCCACTTTCATTACTTTCGGCGGGCGGTTCCTCTCGGTCAGCGGGACCCGGTCACTTTCCTCGTATTGCGAGGCTGCGGTGCGAAGTACGAGTCGATCTCGATTATCGCTCCATCTTTCACCCTCTTTTCATAGAGTGCAAGGCTTACGCCATTTCTAAAGTTCGGGACCAACCGCCGTTCGACATTTCCACTGCTAAAAGACGAGGAAAAGGATCGGGGGCTATACTTAAGAACAAGAACATTAAGAAAATGTTTATCGAAGACGAGTTTTTTATTACTTTTTGTATTTTTAAATTTAACGGGAATGAAGTGGGATAAGATCAGGAAAAAGATTTTGATATGGAAGAGAAAACAAGGAAAACTTTATTATCATGATTTTATTTATTTTAGCACATTTTTTATTATCTTTGGGTTCGGACTCAATCATAAGTAATTACTTCACCCGTGCTTCTAAGGATGAAAAATTCATTCTTTCGAAACATCAGGTAGCGTAATACTTCTTCAAGTATCATCCGTTGATCGGAAGCATATGTCGTTCTCCTTGGCAATTCACTAGGCTGGTAGGAGCCTCCCGAGTATGCTGCTTCGACCACAAACGGCCCTTCCCAGTGGGTTCGAATTTTCCTCCTATCTTGCGGTGTGCGAGGATAGGTCTCTTGAGAACGAGAACTAAGTCACCAACTTTGAAGGTTCTTGGGCGGACCCGATCTTTCATGGGCTTGAACCATCTTGGCTTGGTATAGTTCTAAATTCTAGCTGCTGACTGCAAGTCTTTTCCCTTCCAGGGCTTTCCAATTCTTCTAGTCGTAATTTGGCATTTTCTTCGTCGTGATTTTGTTTGCGGCTGCCATTACGAGTGAAGGAAGGCTGGACCTCTAAGCGTAACAACTGCCTCGGACCCATACACTAGAGCGTAAGGTGTAGCTTGAGTAGGAGTTTTGAAGGTTGTACGGTAGGCCCATAAGGCTTCTAATAACTTCTCGTGCCAATTTCTCTTATTATCGTCCGAGGTTTTCTTTAAAATTTGAATGAGAGTTTTATTAAAAGCCTCGACGGGCCGTTTGCTCTTGGGTAGTAAATTGTTGAATATCGCCGGTCGATTCCGTGTCTCCGACAAAATTGTTGATTTGTGTGCTTCTAAATGCTGACCCATTATACGAGATGATCCTACGCGACACTGCGAAACGGTAGACAACTTGGTTCTTGAAAAACTGTAGCACGTGGTGTGCTTTCACTTCTCTAAGTGGAACTGCCTCTGTCCACTTGGAAAAGTAATCTGTAGCCGCAAGAATGAAGTGATGTCCTTTTGAAGATGGTGGTTCTATTGGACCCACTATATCTGTGCGCCAACATTCAAATGGCCACGACGCAATTGTCGGTTGTAACGCATTTGGAGGTTGGTGTAGAACCACTCCGTGCACTTGGCATTGGTGATAGCTCTTGGCGATTTTCATGCAGTCGGTCATCATCGAGGGCCAGTAGTACCCTAATCTTTTAATTTTCATTTTCATCTTCGGACCCGGTGGTGAGCGCCACGAGTCCTGAATGCACTTCTTAACAATTTCACGGGCCTCGGATCCGCTTAGGAACCTTAGCCACATTTGATCGAAAGACCTTACGTATAACGTGTTGTTTATTAATGCGTAGGACGAGTTCTTTTCTTGATACGATGGGCTAGCGACCTATCGTCCGGTAGTTTTCTGTTTGCGGGTAATCTATTAATGGTCGTCGCCTGATCTTACGTGTTTTTACGTCACTATGTTGCAGCTGATTCTTCTATTTTTCCGATTTGTGTATTGTGTACATGTCGAGTTGTGATAAGACCTGACGTCCGTGAACTGACACTTCTACTGACTCATTTTACAAACAGGCAAATTCTTTTGCGAGGCGAGCTAACGCATCTGCTAAAACATTTTCTTTTCTGGGAATTTTGTAGATCGTCACATTCAAAATCTGTTCTAACAACTGTATGGCATACTGGAAGTATTGCTCGAGTCTTGGTTTTAAAATTCTGTACTGTCTGGCGATTTGTTGAATGATTAACTGCGAATCTCCGTAGATGTTGATGTTTGTTATCCCCATTTGAATAGTTAATTCCAGTCTATTATGAGGGCTTCGTATTACGCTTCGTTGTTTGTACACGGCTCTATCGAGTGGTAGGAGTATCTTAACATCCCCGCTCCGGTGTTATAAAGATTAATCGATCCACTGCCTTTCCGGATACTATCACTTGTGATTCTTCGTCTTTGTGTGCTTGAAGATGCTCCGTCGAAATATAATTCCCAACGTCGATCATCGGGGTCTTTTAGGCTCATTATTTGTTCATCGGCAAATCGTCATTGAGAGGAGATTCTGCGAGGCAAAGGGTGTCTTGCGAGGATGTCCGCTAGGACTTGTCCCTTTACGGCACGAAGAGGCACGAAAGTTATATCGAATTGCAATAATATCATGGACCACACGGCAAGTACGCGGAGAAGCGTCGGACGGGTCATCGAGTATTGCAATGGATTAAATTTCAAGATCGGAGTTGACCTTATGAGAAAGCATGTAGTGCACGAGCTTTTGAGCTGCGAAGATCGGGGCCAAACGAGTGCTTTTCAATTGCGGGATACCTTATTTACGTCGGAAGTAAACGACGGCTTAGGTAGTAAAGAGCATTTTCTTTACCCTCATCATTGACACAGGCTAACGGGGCTCCGAGAGAGTCGTCTAAAGCCGCGGTATAAAGTATCGGCGGTCTACACGAGGCTGGGGCTGCTAAGACGGGAGGTGTCATTAAATATTGTTTAATGTCCTCGAAGGCCTTCGGCATTTCCCTTCCCGAATAAATTTGGTGTCCTTTTTAACTAATGCCGAGAAAGGCTGACACCTACTGACAAGTTTGAGATAAAGCGTCGAAGATATGCCGACTTCCCTTGAAAAGATCGTAGTTGCTTTAAGGTTTTGGGAGGCGACATTTCTAAGATAGCTTTAATCTTTTCCGGGTCGATTTCAATTCCATAATGTCGGACAACGAATCCTAAGAATTTCCCGGAGGTGACGCCGAAGGCGCATTTTAAGGGATTCATCTTAAGGTTAAATTGTCTTAATCGTTTGAAAACAATTCTCAAATCATATAGGTGTTTGTCCTTTACTTTGCTTTTGATGACCACATCATCCACGTAGCATTCGACTTGATTGTGGATGAGATCATCAAAAATTCTTGTCATCGCTCTCTGGTAGGTTGCTCCTGCATTCTTCGATCCGAATGGCATCACCTTGTGTAGCAATATACTCCAATCGGCGTTACGAATGCTTTGTAAGTTTTTCATCTTACGGAGCCATTTTTATCCGGTTGTATCTCGAAGATCCATCCATGAATGAGAATATTTCATGTGTCGAAGCAATGTCGATCATTAATTCAGGATCGGTAGAGGAAATTCATCTTTTGGACATGCCTTGTTTAAATCTACGAAATCCACACAAATTCTGATTTGACCATTCTTCTTTACGACTGGCACCACATTGGCTAACCAAGTCGGGTATTGTTCTTCACGAACAAATTTAGCGTCTATTAGCTTTTTAACTTCGGCTATGACTTGTTGTTCGATTTCTAGACGCATTCTTCACGGGACCTTGTACGGCTGGGACAGAAGTAGGATCCACTCCTAGCTTATGGACTGCGACCTCTAGAGCTAAACCTGGCATCTCATCGTAGTTCCAAGCAAAACAGTCTTTAAATTCCATTAATAACTTGATTATTTCTTCGGAGTCTTCTTTATTGAGTAAGGAGCTAACAAAGGTAGAGTCTAGGCTCTTCGCTAGTACCTAAGTTATCCGTTAACTCATCTATTGTAGATTTGATCTCTTCTTCGAACTGCGGTGGAGCGTTTCCAATTTGTAAATCTTCGAATTCTTCGTAGTTTCCATGCGGTTTTCATTAGACTCGCAAGTGACAACCAAGCAAAATTCGGTATCGTCAAGCTGATCCTACTCGTGCCGAATCCGAGACCATGCGTTGAATTGGGTGGACAACCGGAGTTATTCCATAATTTTTCAAAATGTTGTGATTGACCTTTTGTCCATTGTCGAGGTAAGAAACCACGTCGAATTAAATTTTGAACACAGGGAGAGTACCACTCAAAAGGTAATTTCATTAATTCTGATGAAGTGACATCTTCAAATTGTACATTATTTTCAGTTTTGGAGGAAGGAGCACCACGGAAGAATTTGATTGGCTTTGCACCGCCGCTACGTACCTCTTTGACCACCATACCCTCGATCTTATTAGAATGGATCGGGGTCAGGGTCATAGATGTACATAGTGGTTAATCTTATCGTACATTGATTTATATTCTTCATTCTTTTCATCTTCGAGCGGGATCCTGAATTGCGGCTTCTTCCGACTTATTGTCGCTGCTTCTTGTTTGATCTCTTTTTCTTCTTCGAAGCTGTCTTCCCAATCAACATTGATGGTTGGTTTCCTGCGTCCAACTTTCCTAACGTCTCGCCATGACCTCGTCCCCGACCTCGACCTCGGATGCGAGTTATGGAGAAACCTTCACCATCTCGCCGTAAGGGAGTGGTGAGTGGCTGTTGGACTAGAACTTCGGGTTCTTCGTCATCCCGAATTCCCTTTGCTTCATTCGTTATGGTATCTCTGGAGAAAATTGTTTTCTTCGGAGATGCATAATAAGCAGCATCTTCATGGATTCCAATTTCATGTACGGAGAATGGTTGTAAGTCACCTTTGATGCACTGTTCCCCCCATCATAGTATTTGATGCACTGGTGTAGGGATGATGGTACCATCCAATTTTCATGTATCCATGGTCGGCCCAGTAGAGCGTTGAACGACGTTTCTGAATCAATTATGTGAAATTTCGCGGTTGTCTTTGCTAAGTCACCGGTCTTCATTAACGGTGTTATTGAGCCGAGGGCTCTTTCTCCTTTACGGTTGAATCCTCTTAATAACATTTTGTCCGCTTCGAGCTCGCGAGCATCAATTTCCAAGTATGCTAGCATTCGAAGATTCATTATATTGATTGATGCTCCTGGATCCACCAATACTCTGGAGAGTGTAAACTTTCCAATTATAACTGAAATGTATAACGGTTGATTGTGGTCTGCTGTCCCAAGTAGTAGATCATTGTCCGTGAAGGTGACACCTCGCTGTTCCTTTAACGAACAAACCTCATCTAAGGAATCTCGGGCCATTTGAGCTAAGCGAATTTCCGGATCGAGTAAGGCCTTGATCAGAGCTTCTCTCATCTCCTTTGATAAGATGAGAGCGTCGTAGATGCTCAGTTTGGCCGGTAGTTTCCTAAGATGGGCTAGCACGTTGTAGTCCACTTTATTTCCATGTGTCTCGGCTTCTTCTCGAATGGGTATTTCTTCTGCCGGGGTTGGTTCTTCTCGAACAACCACCTGCTTTCCTTTGTCCTTTGGACCCATTCTCGGAGGCGGAACTCTTCCACTTCTTAAGTTAACTTCGTAATTTCTCTTGAATCCGGTATTGAGTTTGCTTGGTGTCTCCTCTTGAATCGGAATGACGGGTTCTTACGGATTGGCTTCGGAGTACGAAGGCTCTAACTCTATCGTGACTGGAGCTCCTCGAAACTCGCAAATAGATTCGTTGCTTGTTGAACTTTCGTAGCCTCCTTGGTGGATGTCTTCTTTGTCATTGTGACCGTCGAGATTGTGTATGATTTGAGAATTGTCATTTGTATCGTAATCGACGTCCGGATTGTCGCTAGTTACGTAATCGTTAGAAACAGTCAAAACGTAGCCAACGCCATAACCCTTATCATTATAAGATCCCACCGGAGTGGGCAGATAATCATACAGCGTCAGAGGTTCGAGAGATTTCTCCCCAGAATCGGAAACAACTATCCTAGGATAAGCGGCCCCTAGTCAGCCTTAGGAGCCTCGGTCTTCTCTTCTTTGTCCATTTTCTTCTTTTCTTCAGTCGTCTCTTGTTGAGGTGGCTCTTCTATCGCAAGTGATAATGCAGACTTGACGGGTTTCGAACTACGAATTGAGGCTCGCACCGAAGCGGTTTGGATGTGATCCAAAATCTTCTTCGAAGACTTTGTCCAAGCGGTAGTCCATCCATCATTAGTCGCATAGGGATCTATCCGAACAATGAGATCCGTCGAGATAACATTGACGGAACCTCCTTTCTGGGGTTCCTTCATGTACTCCTTCGGGATCATTATATTCCCTTTCAGAAGATTGTCGTTGAGCCAACTTTTGAAGGTAATACAATCTTCTATCTTATGCCGAAGCATCCGGTGGTAAGGGCAAAAGTTGGGATCACCTTTCTTGTCGACTTCTTCGAGTCTTTTAGGTTCGGTAGTTGGAAATGCGGAGTCTTCATCGGATTTGCGGAACATTTTCGGCACTTGCCTCATTCTTGAACGGATACTCCTGCTCGAAGCTCCCTTAACGTACGTTGCGGACGAGGCGGTTGTTCATACTTGTTGAGATGAGCGATAGCTGGGTCGGGATTGCTTGGTAATTCTATTGAAGTTGCTTGCGGCCGTTCGACGATATTTGTATCGGTTGCTTGCCTTTATCGGCTCGTCTGCAACGATCCGGACTTCTTTTCAAAAGTTTTCCCGGGCTTTTGTTTGTCTGTTTTGTCGGTGAAACTTAATTGCTTCGCCTCCTCTTGCAAGCTTCCGGCCTTGCTTAACAACTTCTCGAAAGTCTTAATAGTAAATCCCTTGAGGAGAAGTGCTATCGGGCCATGAATGCTCTTAAGTAAAATGCCGACTGCATGTTGTTCTTGTAGTTGTGGCTCACACTTCATACTTAGGTTCCTCCATCGAAGTATGTAGTCCACCAAGGTTTCGTTGGGTTTCTGCTTCTCTACCACTAAATCACCTATAGTGATGTGGTGCTGAGCTCGACGCAAATCGCTTGATGAAGAGGTTCTCTAGTTTTGAAAATGTCTTCACCGAACCGTTCGGTAATTCGCATACCAATCAAAGGCGATCCACGATGAGGCTGCGACAAATTGTACGAAGAGTAAGGCATCACTTCCGCACGGCATTGCAACAAGCGGCACGAAAATGTGCAGCATGCTTCCGAGGGTTTACGGCTCCATCGAAGGTCTTGAACGGAGGTGGTACAAAGCCTTTCGGATATTGGACAGTGTCGAATTCTTCAGGGTAAGGTCTACCCGTCCGAATGGATGTCCCGCTCTTTGATTGTGCCAAGGCTTCTCGCACCTGCTGTTCCACCATGCTCTTAATATCCTTTTCCGGAATCATGTTTTGTGTTGCATCCTTCTTTAATTGATCATCCCCGTTGACGGATGTAATCTCCTTTCCTCCGTCTACAATGTGAATGACTTCTAGGGGTGTTTCTCTTTGGGGTTGAACTTGACTCTGGAGAGTGGCTAGGGCTACAGCCATCTCTTCCATCCTTTTTGCCATTTGGGTGATCGTATCACCTTTCTCTTGAAGCTGCCTCCTCATTACTTCCGGCTCCTCTCTTCTGCTCGTTGCGAGGGCACCTTGTGAAGGCGACGAAGCTCGTGTTTCAACCATGTTAATTTCTGCATATTCATCATCCATGAACTACGACGAGTCGACTTCATGTCCGAATTTCTCTTCCCTTTCCCTTGCTAATCGCCAAATATCGGTTCTTAGCTTTTCCATAGCATCTTCTAGTGGTCTTTTACGTACATCCTTGCGGTTGTCATGTGATAAGCTGTCGGGTTTCCTTCTCATGAGTCCCCTTTACTGCGGTAGCACTTCTTTGGACTCGAGTCTCTCGAGGAGACTTTCTTTCTCGAGTTGTTGTTTTAATCTTAATTGTCCGTGTAGTGGGACGCCATACCATCCTTCTAGCGGCGGAAGGTACGGGAGCCTGGATGGTCACGTCGGCCAAATGCTGGAAGGTGGTATCCTCCCTAATTTGTAGTCCTGAAACAATGACAGGTGGACTACTTTTCATTCTCTTATTCGACTTTTCTGCAGTGATAACAGGTTCTACTCGCGGTCCAAGACGGGACTTGGCTGGCATCCGCCCTATCCTTCTTAAAATCTCTGACACAGGGCATTTTTCTTTCTTTGCTAACTTCTCTATCAAGGTTTGCAGTTGAGCAAATGGCATAATTCTAGCCCTTTTCTTATGGCTATCGTTGTAATATACGGGCTGAGGCAATGCAGAAGCAATCTTGCAGACATTTTCTTCATCCTCTGTGGCGGAGAGGGGATGGAATCTACTTCCTCCCAAAAGTGATATGTATTCAGGCAGCGGTGTATACTCGGGCGAGTTCCGGGATTTCCTCCGAAAGCGACTTCGGCGGCTACGGCTTCTCTAACAATCCTTCTACTTCGTTCCTCCTGCGAGTCCGTGTCGGCGATGGAATTCTCGAGCTGGACCCGATTTCAAAAACGAAGGTTTCACGGAGAAGATCCGTACCCTCCACGGTAACAAGTTCATCATAGTTCGAATTTCCTTCCCCTTTAGTCGGCGGAAGTTGGGGTAGGTGCGGAGACAACTAGACCGGTGGGGGTAGCAACAACGGTCCTTCCGCGAACAACGAGTACTCCTCTCAGTTGGAATCTTTTGCAGAGGAGGGAATTCATGAGTTGACTTGAGGTTAAACTCAATCAACGGCTTCTCAGTTTCCGGTACTTTACTTGTGAGTGAAAAGAGAGTGACGTCGGGGATTTTGATGTCGGTGTCCCCGAATCCTTGTCCGAATCGAATGATTCCATTATCGGGCGATTCATCCTTGAACACGGCCGAGTCGAGTCCGTTGACGAAGGAGAAGATCGGTTTTGGGGCTTCCATTTCGCGAGGGCGATTCCAAGTGTTAGTCTCTGAATCGTGCTTCTTCTTGTCGTAGAACTTATGACGAAAAAGAAAGAGTCTAAACACATTTCTGTTTATCTTAGTGTATTTGTGATATTAAAAGAAAATTATTTTTTCGAAAAGATTTGTTTGTTAGGAAGGAGAATTATTAAAAGAAGAAGAGTTGTAGGAAGGGTAAAAGGAATTGATTAGGAACTCGAAAAGGAAGAGAAAGTTTTGTAGAAACTTCTCGACCCGCAAGATCACTCCTAAACTAATACCTATTGAGGGTCCACTCCAAAATGAGGTAAAAGGATCTCGGAACCTCTCTGTTTAGGGGTGTCTAAACAGTGGCTCCTAAATCCGAGAGAATGTTGGCTATACTTGTTCAAGGTAGAAATGAACATAGTATTCCAACGGAAAGAAGGGTAGTTTGATCCACTAGGGACATGGATACACTACCGATTTTTGAAATCAGAATTGTATGATTAAAATGGAGAGAGGAATTTATCCCCAGCGGAGTCGCCATAAATTGTCGGCATATTTTTAGGTTGTGTGTTTTATTTTGAAAAGGGGGTCGCCTAACAGAAATTGTCGGCAAATTTTCAATTTAATTTAAATAAATAATTTGAAAAGTAGTATTTGATTTTGAAAATAATTTTAAATTTGAAAATTTTAAGATATGAAATCAAACTGATTTCACATCCTGAATAGTTTATATGAACGAGCACCGTATCACAAACTGTGTATCTATCTCGAAGAATAGACACACTGTTTGGTGATGGGGCTCGATTAAATAAACTAGAAGATTTGTGACATCCATTTAGTCGCAGGAACCAATTTTATAAGCCGACAAATTCCACTGCTTAATATGAAAGCATTAAACGGGGTTTATATTATACTGGGTTCTTAAAATTCCCTATAAGGGCAAGCCCCTATAGTTAATTACATCTTAAGTGACGGGAATCACCTAAGAAAACTCTCGATAATAATAAGTAATTCTGCTCTCAAGAATTTCAAAGTTTAATTTTTGAAGGGATTAAATTTTGGAATTTCAATAGGGAATGGATCAAGTTTGGAACAATTTATTTTGAGAATTCAAAGGAAGAAAGGTAGGAGAAATCACAGATTCGAAGCGAACTTCGGTAATTTCCCGACTATCCTATTGTTTGGCTTGGATTTAGGAAAGTCCTAATGTTTGTTTAATGTTTTGATCTTGCCAATTTTAATTAATTAGGACTTATATTCGTATGATGTGATCACACAAATAGCCTCGAAGATATGAGGGTTTATGTCATATCGGATGACTACCTCGGAATCCTAAGACCGGTTAGGGCTTAATTTGCAATGCAAATGCCTAACAGAAGATTGAGGATTTATGTTGCACTAGGCAAACTACCTCGAAGTCCTATGGTTTGGTTATTTAATTCTAAGAAAGTTTTGCTGAAGTAGATTCGAGTTTTGCTGATGAAGATGGCCGTGCTGCCCACCGTGCTCCAAGCTCCTTGTTGTTGCAAAGGTTTAGTTTTAGAAGTCATAAATCAGGAGATGAGAGAAGTGTTCTGGTTTAGAGAAAATCTTAAAATCCAGGTGTTTTTTTTAATATTTTAATTAAACAAATCTTAAAGTTGATTATAACAACACCGGTTAAGATCCCACGGTTCCATCCTTCCGGCATCGTTATTTTTATCGGATTCACTTAGTCCGGATGAATTTGCTTAAGCTCAGTTGAATGAGTTCCACACTTTCATTTAGACCGTGGGAAATCCCGTTGGCAACACGTAGGTTACATCATCCGAGGTATTCCCGATCATCCAACAAGACGTTTTAATTTAGTTGTAATTGCAGTTTTGTGTTCTGTTTGTGATTAAATTTTGAGTTGTTTATATTTTGAAATGTTGTGGCGGTGAATTTTATCTTGCGATGACTTTAATTTAGTTTTGGTTTCAGTTTTAGGGACTATCCTAAAAGTGTGGGTTTTCATGCAACATTTGTTTATCATGCAAGAAAAGTAAGTGCGATGCGATTAAATAAATTGCAATAAAGTAAATTGCAACAAAATAAAAGCGTACCTGGAGGGTCTTCCCGTCATCCCAAGCTGCACTTAAACACAATTTAGAATATTTAAGCAACTTCCGAGGTAAAGCTAAGGGAAGGGTTATGGTTTTCTACCAAATTCCTAATCCTATAGCTAGTCATTTCCTATGACGTCTAGGTTCTTGTGTTTTGGTTTGAGGACGATTTTCTTCATCAAAGAACAATTAAGTTCAATTGTTCTTATAAATATCCTATCATATTGAGGAAGTGCTTAAGAAGAATCTTAAACATCTTTTCGATATTACTTAGAATTGTTTTAAGTCCAAATGAATTTAATTATACGAATGAATTAATCGTCCGGGAATTCAAGTTTTGTTGTTATCTTACTCAGTGAACTAGGATATTTGAATATCCTATGAGGGAAGTAACATTTCATTTAACGTTATGTTTAGGAGTTATGACAACAAAAGCTTTCGAGGGCGAATTGATGTTCGAATGGTTTGTGATTTAATTTAATTTCAGTTAACGGGTTTAAATTTGGAATAGTGTTCAAGTTGCTTCATATTTATTTTTGAATTTCTTCATGTCTTAGGTAATGTTGTTTTTAATTCAATTTAATTTAACTTTAATTTAATTTAATTTGGTTTAGTTTTAATTTTAATTTAATTTAATTTGATTTTAATTTTAACTTGATTCTATTATTTAATTTGATTTAATTCAATTTAATTTGATTTGATATGATTTAATTTAATTTAATTTAATTTGATTTAATTTAATTTGATTTAACTTACTTTAATTTAATTTAATTTAATTTAATTTAATTTAATTTAATTTAATTTGATTTAATTTGATTTAATTTAATTTGATTTAATTTGATTTAATTTAATATGTTTTAATTTAATTTTATTTAATTTAATTTAATTTAAATTTTAATTTAATTTTATTTTTAATTTTAATTTAATATTTTATTTTTTTTTATGTTTTAAAGATGATTTAATTGTAATTGTTAAAATATTAATTTAATTGAAATTTTAAAAGGGTTTAAATAATTTAACTTTAATTTAATTTAATGATTAAGTCTTTTAGCATTTTAAATCTTAAATTTGGATTATCATTTTAATTAGGAATTAAATATTATTGAGATGATTAATTTAGGGATTCTTAAATTAAAGAACAAATCTCTTCCTAATAATATCCCTATTTTAATAATTCCAATTTTATTATTCTTCCAAATTTAATCAATTATTTAATTAAGGTTTATTTTAATTATTTTTAAATTGTTTAGTAGGTTTCTACCCTTTAATTATTTAAATTTCAATCATCCAAATCAGATTAGGATCAAATATTTTACTCTTTAATTTTATTAAGCCTAAAGTTTTAATTAAAGGTTAAAATTTTAATTACCATTTTGCCCTTCAAGCTTAATAATTTCATAACTAACTAAATTGAGCTTAAATGAGCTTGAAATTTTTCATATGACTTCACTCATATGTCAATAAAGACATGAGAGGAGAAAATGTGATTTTTCTGTATTTAATTTATTTATGTAATTATTTTTGATGAAAAATAGGGATTTCCAAGGAAAATTTAATAATATGACCGAGGGAAAGTTTACGTCGCTTAAGAAAATTATGGGACATTCCTAATGACGAGAGGACCACTTGGACCAATTTTGGTGATTTTTTGAATTATATTCTCTTTATTATAATTATTTTGAGTTTTGGAGTATTAATTAATTTAAAAATAAAATAAAGGTTGAAAAATGAATTTTATATTTTTCAAAAATCTCTCTGATATCAAGGAGAATTAAAACAATGCAGAGAGTAAATAAATTATTAAAAATAAAATACTTGATGAAATTAAATGATTTCTTTTCCACTTTATTCTCCTCTTTCACTGAGCAAGAGGGTATTTTTATTTTATTTTTCGATTTTCCCGCACGAAGTTATGCATTTTTGAAGTTTAGGGAATTAAATAAATAAGACGATAACCTATTTTTCTACTATCTACGCGGCGCCGACTCGGCCTAGGCATCTCCGAAGCGCCGCGTGTCGTCTTCGATTCGGCGTCGTCATCCGACTCGGCGCTCCGGGGGCCCGTCGTATCATTTCGTCTCCTCATCCGACGCGATCCTGGCCGTACGTCACGTGCGTGTATTAAATGAACGGCATCCGTTCATCGTCCCCAAGCCTCTGGCACGAGAGCCGGTCCACCCTAAATCCTTAATATCTCGCTCAATACTTAACGGATTTTCGTGTTCTTGTGCTCTATGGATTCGTCTTGAAGAGACGAATACATCTATACGGTGATCATGCATTGAAATTAAGGCATTTGAAATGGAGAATCTCCAGAAGCTCGGGATAAAGAGTTAGCTCATACCTTTGCTCAGAGAAGTGTGGCTTCAATCTGAGGGTTGTGTCACCTTCGATTGGGTCCCGGCAAGCTCCAGATGAAGTCTCCTGGTCGGTGAATTGTCTAGGTAGGATTTGGACCACAGCTGATTACAAAGCTTGGAGTCTCGAACAGATGGGTGGCCTGGAGAAGGGGCTTTTGCTGGTGGACTTCTTCCCTTGGTCTGGTGAAGGTGTAGGACCAATCAATTTGGGGATTGGCTCACTGTGAAGAAGTGTCCTGGTTTTGTGCTGAAGTTTGAACTCAAAATTGAGCTCGATGTAGAGGAATTGAGTGGAATCCGGTGGGAATCAAGTGCTCCATGTGTAGAGAGTGGTCCGGAATGATTTTGGCGAGTTTCCTTAAGGTTGGTTCAGCACCTCTTCCATGGCCGAGAGAGGGGGTGTTTAAATAGAGTCGGCTGGAGGCTCTCCCGGGGGAGTTAGGGCTTGGGATCGAGCTGCTCCGGTGAGGAGAAGAACAGCCATGGTGGCCACTTGGGCATGGGGCGGCTCGGCGAGGGAGAATTTCAATGTTGGCTCACATGTGAGCTCTCGGGTGTGGTGTTTTCGACGGCACGGTGGCTTGCGGCCGAGCACTTGGTCACCATCTTGTTCGGGTGGGTCAGGGCTGGGGTTTAGTGTAGGCAATTGGCAAATGCCATGTGTCAAAATCTTGGATTAGAATGGTATGGGAGAAGGCTCCTTTTGCACTTGGTTTGGTCAACCCATGCAAATGGGCTTGGTTCACCTCCCCATGGCTGATTTGAGGCTGAGGGAGGATCGGATGAATCGGCTAGGAAAGGGTAGAGAAGTCACCATCCATGAATATTTTGATTAATCATGGATTAAGGTGAAGCATTAAAAGGGTTAAAACCTTTTTAAGGGGGCTTAAAAGAGGCTCCTCCTTTTTCCATTAATGGCTTGGTCACATGTCAAACCTTCCATGGCTTCATGTGGCTTGTCCATGGCTTGCATGTGGCTTCATTTGGCTCATCTTTGACTTAGGAAAAGTGGATCCACTTATATGAAAAAGGAATTTGGAGATTTTGGCAATTTAGTGAAAAATTTAGATGGTGCTTGATTTAGGTTGATTTGATGATTGATTTGGGACTTAGGAATTGATCCCGATTAAAGGGATGATGAGAAGGAATTGTCATGTGGCCTTTGGGCTTTTGGATTTCACTTTGGATGGGCTTTCAAGATGGTTTAGAGAGTGGGCTTTTGGATTTTAAAATGGATTTTAGGATGGGAATTTTGCAAAGGATTGGGTCCAATAAGTGTTGAATTTAATTTAGGAATGTTTCATGAATGATTTGGAACAAATTTGAAGTGTTTTGGGCTTGAATTGGATTTGATTTGGACCTCTTTGGTAAATGGGCCAATGTAGGTCAAATTGGGCTAACTTGGGCCAATGTTGGGCTAGGGTTGAAATTGATGTAAAATTAATGTTGGGAAATGTTTATGGGAATGTTTCAAAGAGGTTTTGGCTTTGGTTGGGTTTTGATTTTGGGGTTTGGGCTTATTTGGGTTAGGTTTGGGTTTAGGTCAAAATTGGGCCTTTTAGCTTTGGGTTGGATTTGAGTGGGGTTTGGGTCTAAATTTTGGGAAAATCATGTTAGTGTTTTGTTTGTGGCGATTTTAGGGAAGGTTTAGAAAAGATTTGGGGTTAATTGGAGTTGAATTGGGTTAGTTTGGGCTAAGTTTGGGTCATGGGTCCAAATTGGGCTTTAAGGTCCAAAGTGAAATTTGATTCAAATGTCAATCAAATTGGACTTGGATTTAGTCTAGATTGGTGTTGGGGATGTTTAATTGAAGTTTAGAATTTAATTGGACCAGAATTTGGGTCAATTGGGTAGGTTTGGCTTGACATTGAGTTCACTTAGGGTTAAAATGGGTCAAATTGGGGGTTTTGACAAAAGTGGGGTAAATTGACAAAATTGGCCCATGGTGTAGTTGAACAAAATGAAATTGGGAATATTTGGGATTTTTTGAAATTTCCTGGGAATTTTCTGAATTTTTGGATTTTTGGGTCAAGAGGGGTATTTTGGGTATTTGGAGGGTATTGGGAGGTATTTTTGGAATTTTTTGATATTTTTGGCTATGGATGATCAACTTGATTGGTGAGGAAATGTTCAAGGTTAATTTTGGGGAATTTTGGGTGATTTGGAAATTTTGAAAAATTAGGGTAATTTCAAGGGCTTTGGGTAGAGTTAGGCGGGTGTTGGGTCCCAGGGTCAAAAATTAAAAATTTGGAAAATTGAAGATTGGGTAAATGTAAGTGGAATGAAATCTTTTTGGTTGAGCCATGAAGCCATATCAAGCCCACATGAGCCATGAAGGGACTCATTTGAGGCATCCACTATGTTGTTCCTAACCCTCTTAGCCAAGGGCTTAGGGGTTAAGGACCATCCATGTGAATCACTTTCATGAGTCAGGAGGTCAAGTTAGGTATGGGTGTGTTTCTAGGAGGTGTGTGAAAGTATAGTTTATAAGTGTAGTGTGTGTGTAGGTCAGCCCTTCACCAGACCAGGCCACCCAGGGTAGTCTTAAGGCCAAAGAGTCCTATAGGAACTCATCCTTTAAACTTCCACATTTGATTTCAACCCTCTAGGTGATTAGGGGTCTACAGTCAAGTTTGTGGAGTTTGCAGGGAGTTAGGAAGTGGTTTGAATTTCTAGGTGGTGGGGCTCAATTCTAATCCTCTAAGATAGTCAAAGGAAAAGCCTAAGGCTAGATCCTAAGTACTAAAGAGAAGAAAAGAAGACCTCTTCAAAAATGAGGTCAACAAGCTAGTATTAATCTTATGCCTTTATCAACTTTCAAAATATTAGGAATTGGAGATATTTCACCTACATATGTGACTCTTCAGTTGGCTAATCGTTCTATTACTTATCCTAAAGGAGTGGTGGAAGATGTGTTAGTGAAAGTGGATAAAGTTATCTTTTCTGTGGATTTTAATGTATTAGATATGGAGGAAGATAAAGATATTCCAATTATTTTGGAAAGAACATTCCCTGCTACTGAGAGAGCTATGATTGATGTTCAAAAAGGAGAATTAACTATCAGGGTTAATGATCAAAAGGTAACCTTTAATGTTCTAAAATCTATGAAATGTCCCTCAACAGAAAAAGATGATGAATGCTTTTGAATGAAAATCTACGATTATTTGAGAGATTATCATTTTAAAGAAGTGTTAGAAGAGAAAATAGGATATGAAAATGTGGAGTGTAAGGATGAAAGTGAAATGGAAAATGATTTTTATGATAACGAGAATGAAGAGTTAGACTATGTTCAGGAAAGATTTGTAATGTTGGATACTATAAAAAGTGGTGATACAAGTTTAATTCCATCTATCATAAAACCTTGTCGGCCATTTTGTATTTTTTTAATTTAAGTATATATATAGTTTTAAATAGTTTGGAAAATATTATTTGATTTTTGAAAACACGAGACCCAATCGATCCCATATCTTTAATAGTTCAAATAATTGAATGCCGCACCGTAAACAATGTGTTTATCCCGAGGAATAGACGCATTGTTTAATAATGAGGTTTAATTCGATAAACTAGTGAATTTATGACATCCGTTTGGTCTGCGAACCATTTTATTTGCCAACAAATTCCCCTATTTAATACAAAGAATTAAATAGGGTTTATATTAAGCCGGGTTTAAAATTCCCTATAAGGGCAAGCCCTTATAGTTATATACATCTTAAATGATGGGAATCACTTAAGAAAACTTTCAATAAAGATCAGTGGTTTCGCTTTCAAGAATTTCAAATTTAAGCTTTCAAAGGATTTGATTTTGGAATTTTAAAAGGGATTGGATCAAATTCGGAACATTTTATTTTGGGAATCCAATGGAAGAAAGGTAGGGGATGTCACGGATCCGAGGAGAACCTTGGTGACTTCCCAAATATCATATTTGTTTGGCTTGAATTTGGTAGAATTATTTAATGTTGCAATCCTACCAATTTTAATTACTTAGGACTTATACTCGTATGATATAATCATACAAATAGCATGGAAGATGTGAGGGTTTATGTCATACCAAACAACTACCTCGGAGTCCTAAAATGAGTTAGGGCTTAAATTGCATAGCATAATTATGCAAATGCCTAAAGAGATAAACTGAGGGTTTATTTTACACTAGGTGAACTACCTCGAAATCCTATGGATAATTTTTTAATTTCTAAGGAATGGTTAAGTTGATGAAGACTTGTTTTGCTGTTGAAGATGGCCGTGCTGCCCACTATGCTTGCTCCGAGCTCCTTGTTGTTGCAGATGGTTTAGTTTAAAGAAGTGACAATCAGGGGATGAGAAAAGTGTCATGGTTTATAGGTTGAGTTTCAAATTCAATGTCTTAAGTTTTATTAGGGGAAACCTTAAAGTTGATTAAGTAGAACCGGTTAAGATCTCACAGTTCCATCATCCCGGCACCATTATTTTCATCGGATTCACTTAGTCCAAATGAATTTGCTAAACTCAACTGAATGAGTTCCACACTTTCATTTAGACTGTGGGAAATCTCATTAGCAACACATGGATTACATCATCCGAGGGATTCCCGATCATCCAACGAGTCATTTTAATTTAGTTATGATTGCAATTTTGTCATTCTGTTTGTGATTAAATTTTAAGTTGTCTTATATTTTGAATGTTGTGGCAGTGAGTTTTATTTTGTTGTGATTTTAATTTAGTTTTGGTTCCAATTTTGCGGCTATCCTAAAGGTTTTAGTTTTCATGCAGGGTAACATTGTTGTTTAACATGTAAGCTTGTAAGAAAAGAATGTACAGCGTGGGTAAGTAAATTTTAATAAAATAAAAGCGTACCCAGTGGGTCTTCTTTAAAATGCATGTTAGGGCATTTAAATATTTAAAAGAAAACACCTAGGTAAAGATAAGGGATGGTTCTGGTTGTCTACCAAATCCTAATCCTATCACTAGTCAATTCGTGAGGTGTGTTTTTTTGGATGATTTTCTTCATAAAAAAATGAAGTTCAATTGTTCTTCTAAAACATTCCATCAGGTTTAGAAAGTGCTTAGAACTGGTCCTGAACATCTTTTCAACGCTTTTGGGATTGTTTTAAGTCCAAATGAATTTCATTATGGGGATGAATTGACCATATGGGGTTCAGTTGAGTTTTGACTCTTGCTCAGTGAACTTGGATGTTTGATTACCCTATGAGTAAGCTGACGTTTCATTTGCCACTTTTTTTTAGGGTTATAATGATGAAAGCCTTTAGGGGCAAAATTAGTTCATTAAAGAACCTAAACATTCTTAATTTGAAGTTTGAGTTGGTGATTTAAAGTGATTCAATTTAGTTATAAAGTTTTAGTTTAAATATTTTAAAGTTGGAAAAAGGTGTTTCAATTATTTAATTCAGTTAAGTTTTGATGTTTTAAGTTGCTTTAATTTGATTGTAATATTTTTAAATTAATTTTTTAATTAGTTTAATTTAATTATAATATTTTATTTATAGATTGCTTTTAAATTAATCTTAATAATTTAAATTTGTTTTAACTTTGGTTTTGAATAATTTTAAGTTAGTTTTAATATTTTATGTTTGTTTTAATTTGATATTAGATCATTTCAAATTAATTCAAATATCTTAAGCTTTTGATTTAATTGTAAAATTTCAAGATCATTTCCCTTTATAATTATTAGGTTCAATCATCATTTTTAGAGTTCCATTAATTAAGGGTTATATAGTATTGAATCAATCCATTGATTAGAGGTTCATATTAAAGAATTAGAATCTTCTTATATCACATCCTCTAATCTTAATAATTCATGCCTTAATTAACTTCCAAAGTTTAAATGATTTAATTAATTAAGATTTCTTCTTTAATGTTTAAGGTGATTAATGGGTTTCTACCCCTTAACTCCCTAAGTTTTAATCATCCAAGAGGAAAATTAAGATCACAGGTTTACCCTTCCCTTTGGTTAAGCCTAAATATTAATTAAGGTTAAAGTTCCTTAAGTACTTTTATGCCCTCTTAAGCTTGTTCATCTCATAATTCATTAAATTAAGCTTAAATAAATTTGAAATTTTTATGTCACCTCACTCACATGTCAATTAAGACATTAGAGGAGAAAATATAATTTTTCTATTTTTAATTTAATTTATAAAATTATTTTAGTGAAAAATATAGATTTTCAATGAAAATTTGACAACATGATCAAGATGAAGTTTCTATCCTTAGAAAAATTATGGAAGTTTCCTACTGACCAGAGGACCACCTGGACTAATCTTAGTGATTTTTAGAATTTTATTTTATTTATTATAATTATTCTAAGTTTTGGAGTATTAATTAATTGTAAAATAAAATTGAGGTGGAAAATTAGGTTTTATATTTTTCTTAAATCTCTTTAATCTCAAGGAACTCAGAGAAATAAATTTTATATTTATCTAATTTTTCTTTGAATTTTTAGAATTATTTTACTGAAAATGTTGGAAAATCCATTTTTTTTTAATATTTAAAATTACCCTAAGCCTTTAAAATTCAATATCTTTACCTAGAGACTTAGGAAAAATATTTGGTTGGTTCCCAAGTGATTAGGAGACCAAATATGACATTTGTGTGAATTTAATATTTTTTATGATTTTTATAATTTTTTAATTATTAAAATATTTAAAAATAGGTTAAAAATGAAAATTTTAGGAAAATTCCAATCTTAATTTTCTTAGACTCCTGCGATCTCAGAGAGCCCTCAAAATTGATTTGGTGAATTTTTTAGTTATATTTTGGGTTTATGAATTTTTTTAATTTCAAATATAGCCATGTAACTTGAATAATTCGTTTAATGTGTTAAATCATTTTCAATTGACTTGGAATTTTTATGTGGGGTTCTCCTGATCCTAAAGAATAGTGGATAATTGATTTTATGCCATTTTGATGTGTGGTTATTACAATTCAGTTTAATTTTAGTTTTAGGGTTTTTGGCCAAGTTTGGGTTTGTTTAAGGGAATTAAATCAAGTTGAAATTTTCCAATGTTCCTTTGGTCACTGGGAAACTACTCTAATTTTCCAAGAATTTTCTAGGAAATATGCTAATTATTGGAATTAAAATACCAAAACAGAGACATGAACTTGGAAAATAGATAAATTTTCGGGAAGACCTCCTCTAATCTTGGAAAAATCATGAGGAGAGAGCCTATGACAGAGGCTACTTGGGGTTTAAATTTCATGCCGTGGTGAATTGTACAACAGAATGGAGAAATCAAATACTCAAAATAGTATTTAATTACTGTTGACCTCATTTTTGATGAGGTCTTCTCTTCTTCTTTTTAGTACTTAGGATCTAGCCTTAGGCTTTTCCTTTGACTATCTTATAGGACTAGAATTGAGATCCACCACCTAGAATTTCAAACCACTTCTTAACTCTCTGCAAACTCTACAAACTTGACTATAGACCCCTAATCACCTAGAGGGTTGAAATCAAATGTGGAAGTTTAAAGGATGAGTCCCTATAGGACTCTTTGGCCTTAGAGGCCCTACAGGTGGCACGGTGCAGTGAAGGGCGACTTACACATACACTACACTACACTTTCACACACCTCCTAAAACCACACCTATACCCAAATTGATCTCCCGACTCATGAAAGTGATCCACATGGATGGTCCTTAACCCACTAAGCCCTTGGGCAAGAGGGTTAGGAACAACATATTGGATGCCTCAAATGAGTCCCTTCATGGCTCATGTGGGCTTGATATGGCTTCATGGCTCAACCAAAATGATTTCATTCGACTTACATTCACCCAATCTTCAATTTTCCAAATTTTCGATTTTGACCCAGGACCACTACACACTTTAGCATCTGCCCAAAACCCTCGAAATCCTCCAAAATCACCTAAATTACCCAAAATTCCTCAAAAACACTCCTAAACATTTCCACATTACTCAAATTGATCATCCATACCCAAAAATACCAAAAATTCCAAAAATACCTCCCAATACCCTCCAAATACCCAAAATACCCCTCTTGACCCAAAAATCCAAAAATTCAGAAAATTCCCAGAAAATTCCATAAAATCCCAAATATTTCCAATTTCATTTTGCTCAACTACACCATGGGCCAATTTTGTCAATATATCCCACTTTTGTCAAAACCCCAATTTGGCCATTTTAACCACTAAGTGAACCCAATGTCAAACCAAACCTACCCAATTGACCCAAATTCTGGTCCAATTCAATTCTAAACTTCAATTAAACATTCTCAACACCAATCTAGACCAAATCCAAGTCCAATTTGATTGACATTTGGATCGATTTCACTTTTGGCCTTAAAGCCGATTTGGACCCATGACCCGAACCTAACCCAAACTCACCCAATTCAACTCCAATTAACCCCAAATCTTTTCTAAACCTTCCTTAGCATCCCCACAAACAAAACACTAACATGATTTACCCAACATTTAGACCCAAACCCCACTCGAATTCAACCCAAAATCAAAAAGGCCCGATTTTGACCTAAACCCAAACCTAACCCAAATGAGCCCAAACCCCAAAATCAAAGCCCAACCAAAGTCAAAACCTCTTTGAAACACTACCATAAACATTTCCCAACATTTATTTTACATCAATTTCAACCCTAGCCCAAAATTGGCCCAAGCTAGCCCAATTTGACCTATATTGGCCCATTCACCAAAGAAGCCCAAATTCAACCCAATTCAAACTCAAATCACTCCCAATTTGCTTCAAGTCACTCATGACACATCTATGAGCTAAACCCAACAATTATTTGGCCCAAGCCTTTGCCAAAATTTCATCCTAAAATCCATTTTAAAATCCAAAAGCCCACTTCACTAAACCATTTTAAAAGCCCATTTTCACCAAATACAAAAGCCCAAAATTGGCCCTAAAGCCCACATGGCAATTTCTTTTCATCATACCTTTAATTGATATAACCCCTAAGTTTCAAAATAATCATTAAACCATTCCAAACCAAGCTTCATACAAATTCCCATCAAATTACCAAAAAATTTCTAAAATCCATTTTCAAGAAATTGACCAAGCTTTTCCCCAAGCCAAAGACAAGCCATGCAAGCCATGGACAAGCCACATGGAGCCATGGAAGGTTTGACATGTGATCAAGCCATTAATGGCAAAAGGAGGGCCCCCTTTCCTAATCCTTCTTAAACCCTTTTTTATCTTAAGCATGTCGCACACTAAACCATGCTTAGCCACCTCATCATGGATGGAGACCACACCATTTTCTCTTGGGCTGACCCAAGTGATCCTTTTCATCCCAAAACCAGGCCTTGGGTGGTGAACCTAGCCCAAAATCATGGGTTGACTCATTTGAACCCAAAATAGCCTTCCCCCATTCCATTTCAATCCAAGCTCTTTACACATGGCATTGGCCGATTGGCTACACTAAGCCCCGGCCACGACCTCCCCGATGACAACGGTGACTTGACCACAGCCGGCCGACCACCACGGCCGCCGAAAACCACCAGGCCGAGAGCTCGCATGTGAGCCCGAACTTGGAATTCTCACCTGCTGAGCTGCCCAATCCCGAGTGGTCATTGCGAGTTGTTCTTCTCTTGCCGAAGCAGGCTCGATCCCAAGCCCTAACTCTCCACGGGAGGCCCTCCACCCTCTCCTATTTAAACACCACCCCCTCTCGGCCATGAGAGGTGTCTGAACCAGGACCTTGCGAAACCCTGCCAAAATTGTTCCGAGAACACTCTCCATACTTAGAGCGGTTGATCCCAGGTGACAATTTGCCCTAATCCCCACCAACGAGCCCGATTTCTCGGCCGAAATTCCACCCAAAACCAGGACACTTCTCCACGAGTAGATCAATCCTCAAATTGATTGGTCCTACACCTTCACCGGGCCGAGGAAGGAGTCGCACGGCAAAAGCCCCCACTCCGAGGCCACCCGGTTGCTCCGGCCTCCGAACTTTGTGATCGGCTGTGGTCGAAATCATACCTAGGCGATTCATCGGACCGGGAGACTTCATCCGGAGCTTGCGGGATCCGATCGAAGGTGACACAACCCTCGGATTGAAGCCACACTTCTGCGAGCGAAGGTATGAGCTAATTCTTTATCCCGAGCTTCGGAGATTCTCTATTTCAAATGCTTTAATTTCGATGCATGATCACCGTATAGATGTATTCGTCTCTTCAAGATGAATCCATAGAGTATAAGAACACGAAAATCCATTGAGTATTGAGTGAGATATTAGGGATTTAGTATGGACGGCTCTCGGGTGAGGACGCTTGGGGACGATGAACGGATGTCGTTCATTTAATACACGCGCGGACGGATGGCCAGGATCGCATCGGATCAGGAGATGGAAAGACACAGTGGGGCCCCGGAGCGCTGAGTCAGATGGCGGCGTCGAACCAGAACGCGCCGCGTGGCCTTTCGGAGCTGCCGAGGTTGACGCGGCGCCGCGTGGATAAATAGAAAATTAGGGTATTTTTGATTTATTTAATTCCCCTAAACTTCAAAAATCCATAACTTTGTGTAGGAAAATTAGAAAAATAAAATAAAAAATACCCTCTTGCTCAGTGAACAGAGGAGAATAATGTGGAAAAGAAATTATTTAATTTCATCAAGTATTTTATTTTTAATGATTTATTTCCTTCTGCATTGTTTTAATTCTCCATGCATATAGGAAATTCACCATGGCATGAGACCATAGGGCTTTTGAAGCCTCTGAATTTGGGAACATTCCCTGAATTTTCCAAAGTCAGAGGTCATCCCTATAAGAAGTTATTGATTTTTTTTCAAATTCATGTTGTTGTTTTAAGTATTTTAAATCCAATAATTAGCATGTTGTGAAATAAATTCTAGGAAAATTTTGTGATGTTTCTTATGACCAGAGGATCCTAGGAAAAATAGGTTTTGAGTTAGTTCATTTAAAATAACCCTAATTGGCTTAAACACCCAAAATAGCTCCTTAAATAATTAGAGCTAACCATATATCAAATTGGCTTGAAATCAATTCTCCACTGACCTTTAGGATCAGAGGAACCCACCATAAAAATTTGAAGTCGATTGGACTTGGTTAGCCCTACTAAATAGGCTGATTAAGCCATTTAGTCAATTTGAACTTTAAAAATTCATAACTTTCAAAATACCATTCAAAAATTCACCAAATTGGTTTTGGAGCCTCTCTGATATCAGGGGAATTTAAGAAAATTAAAATTTCAATTTTCTAAAAAAGTTGATTTTTTTGGTATTATTTTAATATTTTAATAATTAAAAAATAATAAAAATCACAAAAATAATAAAATTCACCAAAATGTCACATTTTGAATTTTAATCACTTAGGAACAAACCCCATATTTTTCTTAGGTCTATTTAATGAGATATTAAATTTTAAAGCCCTAGGGTAATTTTAAAACTTAAAAAAATGTATTTTTTAGCATTTCCACTAAATTAATTCTAGTAAATCAAAGAAAAATTAGAAAGTTGCAAAAATTGATTCTCTGATTTCCTTGATATCAGAGAGATTTTTGAAAAATATAAAATTTATTTTTCAACCTTTATTTTATTTTTAAATTAATTAATACTCCAAAACTTAAAATAATTATAATAAAAATAATATAATTTAAAAAATCACCAAAATTGGTCCAAGTGGTCCTCTGGTCATTAGGAATGTCCTATAATTTTCTTAAGGACAGAAACTCTCCCTTGGTCATGTTATTAAATTTTCCTTGGAAATCCCTATTTTCCACCAAAAATAATTACATAAATAAATTAAATACAGAAAAATCACATTTTCTCCTCTCTTGTCTTTATTGGCATATGAGTGAAGTCACATAAAAATTTCAAGTTCATTTAAGCTCAATTTATTGAGTTATGAAATTATTAAGCTTGAAGGGCAAAATGGTAATTAAAATTTTAATCCTTAATTAAAACTTTAGGTTTAATAAAAAATTAACAAGTAAAATATTTGATCCTAATCTGATTTGGATGATTGAAACTTAAATAATTAAAGTATAGAAACCTACTAAACAATTTAAAATAATTGAAATAAACCTTAATTAAATAATTGATTAAATTTGGAAGAAAAAATAAAATTGGAATTATTAAAATAGGGATATTATTAGGAAGAGATTTATTCTTTAATTTAAAAATCCCTAAATTAATCATCTCAATAATATTTAATTCTTAATTAAAATGATAATTCAAATTTAAGTTTTAAAATGTTAAAGGACTTAATCATTAAATTAAATTAAAAAAAAAGTTAAATTATTAAACTCTTTTTTAAATTTTCAATTAAATTAAAATTAAAAATAAAATTAAATTAAAGGTTAAATTAAATTAAATCAAACAAATTAAGTAAATTAAATTAAATTAAATAAATTAATTAAATTAAATTAAATAATTAAATTAAATTAAATTAAATTAAATTAAACTAAATTAAATTTAAAAAAATGTTAAATTAAATTAAATTAAATTAAATTAAAACATATTAAATTAAATTAAATTAAAATTAAATCAAATTAAATTAAATTAAATAAATAAATTAATTAAATTAAATCAAGTTAAATTAAATTAAATTAATTCATATCAAATCAAACTAAATTGAATTAAATTAAATTAAATAATAGAATCAAGTTAAATTGAATCAAAATTGAAACTAAACTAAATTAAATTAAATTAAAGTTAAATTAAATTGAATTAAATAACATCACCTAAGACATAAAGAAATTAAATATAAAACAACTTGAACATTATTTCAAATTTAAACCCTTTAAGCGAAGTTAAACTAAATCGCGAAATCATTGGAACACCGATTTACCCTCGAAAATTTTTATTATCATAACTCCTAAATAGAACATTAAATGAAATGTTACTCCACTTATAGGATATTCAAATGTCCTAGTTCACTGAGTAAGATAACAACAAAACTTGAATTCCCGGACGATTAATTCATTTGTATGATTAAATTCATTTGGACTTAAAACAATTCTAGCAATATCGAAATGATGTTTAAGATTCTTCTTAAGAACTTCCTCAATATGATAGGATGTTTATAAGAACAACTAAATTTAATTGTTCTTTGATGAAGAAAATCGTCCTCAAACCAAAACACGAGAACCTAGATGTCATAGGAAATGACTAGCTATAGGGTTAGGAACTTGGTAGAAAACCATAACCCTTCCCTTAGCTTTACCTAGGAACTTGCTTAAATATTCTAATTGTGTTTTAAGTGTAGCTTGGAATGACGAGAAGACACTCCGGGTACGCTTTTATTTTATTTCGATTTACCTTATTGCAATTTATTTAATCGCATCGCACTTACTTTTCTTACATGATAAACAATGCATTGCATGAAAACCCACACCTTTAGGATAGTCCCTAAAGCTGAAACCAAAACTAAGTTAAAAGTTATTGCAAGATAAAATTCACCGCCACAACATTTCAAAATATAAAACAACTCAAAATTTAATCACAAACGAACACAAAACTACAATTACAACTAAATTAAAACATCCTGTTGGATGATCGGGAATACCTCGGATGATGTAACCTACGTGTTGCTAACGGGATTTCCACGGTCTAAATGAAAGTGTGGAACTCATTTAGTTGAGTTTAGCAAATTCATACGGACTAAGTGAATCCGATAAAAATAACGATGCCGGAAGGATGGAACCGTGGGATCTTAACCGGTGTTGTTATAATCAACTTTAAGATTTGTTTTAATTAAAACACAAAAGCACTTGGAAATTAAGATTTTCTCTAAACCAAAACACTTTTCTCATCTCCTGATTTATGACTTCTAAAATTAAACCTCTCCAACAACAAGGAGCTCGGAGCATGGTGGGCAGCACGGCCATCGTCATCGGCAAAACCCGAGTGCTACTTCGACAAAACCTTCTTAGAATTAAATAACTAAGCCATAGGATCTCGAGGTAGTTTGCCTAGTGCAACATAAATCCTCAACTCTTCGTTAGGCTTTTGCACAGCTCTGTTGTGCAATATAAGCCCTAACACTTTAGGATTCCGAGGTCGTCGTCCGATACGACATAAACCCTCACATCTTCGAGGCTATTTACATGACTTCATCATGCAAATATAAGTCCTAATTAATTAAAATTCGCAAGATCAAAACATTAAATAAATATTAGGACTTTCCTAAATTCAAGCCAAACAATAGGATAGTCGGGAAATTACCGAAGTTCGCTTCGAGTCCGTAATTTCTCCTACCTTTCTTCCTTTGAATTCCCAAAACAAAATGTTCCAAATTTGATCCACTCCCTATTGAAATTCCAAAATTCAATCCCTTGAAAACTTAAACTTTGAGATTCTTGAGAGCAGAACTAATGATTATTATCGAGAGTTTTCTTAGGTGATTCCCGTCACTTAAGATGTAATTAACTATAGGGGCTTGCCCTTATAGGGAATTTTAAAGAACCCAGGTATTATAAACCCTGTTTAATGCTTTCATATTAAGCAGGGGAATTTGTTGGCTTATAAAATTGGTTCGCAGACCAAACGGATGTCACAAACCTTTCTAGCTTATCTAATCGAGCCCCATTATCAAGCAGTGGTGTCTATTCTTCGGGATAGATACACGGTTTATGGTGCGGCGCTCGTTTATGTGAACTATTTGGGATGTGAAATCAGTTTGATTTCATATCTTAAAATATTCAAATTTAAAATTATTTTCAAAATCAAATACTACTTTTCAAATTATTTATTTAAATTAAATTAAAAATTCGCCGCACAATTTCTGTTAGGCGACCCCCCTTTTCAAAATAAAAACACAACCTAAAAAATAATGCCGACAATTTCTGGCGACTCCGCTGGGGACGATTCCTCTCTCCATTATAATCAGATAATTCTGCTTTCAAAAATCGGTAGTGCATCCATGTCACCCAATGGATCGAACTACCCTTCTTTCCGTTGGGGTACTATGTTCATTTCTACCTTGAACAAGTGTAGTCAACACTCTCTCGGATTTAGGAGCCACTGTTTAGACACCCCTAAATAGAGAGGTTCCGAGATCCTTTTACCTCATTTCCGAGGTGGGGTGGACCCCCGATAGGTGTTAGTTTAGGAGTGATCCTCCGAGTCGAGAAGTCTTGCATAAGACTTTCTTTTCCTTTCCAACTACGAATCGGATTCCTTACCTTCTCTACACCTTTGAACATTCTGTTCTAAATAAACAAACCCTTTAATGAATGACTCTTTTAACAAATAACTCCTTCTCATAAATACATGAACAAGAATGTGTTTGGACTCTTTTCTATTCCTTTCTTTTCGTCCTGATGAGAAAAAGCATAACTTGGGACTGACAACCAGAATCTACCTACGTGAAATGGAAGCCCCAAAGCTGATTTTCTCCTTCACCAATGATCTGGACTTCACTGTTTACAAGGATGAGTTGCCCGACAATGGGATCATCTGGTTTGGACAAGGATTAGAGAACACAAATATCAAGATCACCGATGTTTCCCTTTTCGCATTGACAAACAAAGTATCTGAAGCTGAGAAGCCGTTGATCGAGTTCAACCTTAGATCGACTCGAGAGTTTCCGCCCCTGCAAAGATTCCAGTCGAGAGGAGTAATGCTTGTCCGCAGGAGGACTTGTTCTTGCTACCCCCACCTGGTCTAGTTGTCTCGCACCTACCACGGCTACGCAGATTAAAGGGGAAGGAAATCCGGAACTATGGCGAACCCTGCTACCGTGGAGGGTACGGACTTTCTGTGAGACCTTCGTTTTTGAAATCGGGTCCGGCTCGAGAATTCCATCACTAACACGGACCCGAAGAAGGAACGAAGTAGGAAAATTGTCGGGGAAGGCCGGAGGCTGCCGAAGTTGCTTTCTGGAGGAAATCCCGAAATCCACGAGTACACACCACTACTGAATACATACCATTGCTCGAAGATACACCTTTTTTGGAAGGAAGTAGATTCCACCCCCTTTCGCCGCGAGTTGATGAGGAAAATGTCCGCGGGATTGTTTCTACATTACCTCGACCAGCATACTACGACGACAACAGAAAGAAAAGGGCTAGGATCACGCCATTTGCCCGACTACAGACTGTGATCGAGAAGCTAGCAAAGAAAGAGAAATGCCCCGTATCGGAGATTCTAAGAAGGATAGGGCGGGTGCCAGTCAAATCCCGTCTTGGGCCACGAGTAGAACCTGCCATCGTTACAGAAAAGCCAAATAAAAGGATGGAGGCCAGTCCGCCTATCATTGTTTCAGGGTTGCAGATTAGGGAGGATACCACCTTCCGGCATTTGGGTGACGGACCATCCGGTCCTGGACCTTCTGCTGCTAGAAGGATGGTATGGCGTCCCACTCTTGGACAGCTAAGATTGAAACAACAGCTCGAGAAGGAAAGTCTCGTCGGGAGACTTGAATGCGAAGAAATCTCCACTGCGATAAAGGGGACTCGTGAGAAGGGAACCGGGAGCTATCACACGACAAGCTGCGAGGATGCACGAGAAAAGACCGCTAGAGGACGCTATGGAAAAGTTAAGGACTGATATTCGACGACTAGCAAAAGAAAGAGAAGAGAAATTTGGAGACGAGATTGATTCATCGGAATTCATGGATGATGAGTATGCAGAAATCAACATGGTCGAAACACGAGCTTCGTCGGCTTCACGGGGTGCTCCTGCGGCCGCGCGAAGAGAGGAGCCGGAAGTGATGAGAAGACGGCTTCGAGAGAAAGACGATACGATCGCCCGAATGGCGAAAAGAATGGAAGAGATGGTTGTAGCCCTAGCCACTCTCCGAGTCGAGTGCGACCCGAAAGAGAGACGCCCCGAGAGGTCATTCACATTGTGGACGGAGGAAAGGAGATTACATCCGTCAATGGGGATGATCGACTAAAGAAAGATACGACACAAAGTATGATTCCGAAAAAGATATCAAGAGCTTGGTGGAACGAGCAGGTGCGAGAAGCCTTAGCACAATCAAAGAGCGGGGCATCCATTCGGACGGGTAGACCTTACCCGGAAGAATTCGACGTTGTCCGGTACCCAAAGGCTTCGTACCACCTCTCGTTCAAGACCTTTGATGGAGCAGGGAACCCCGACGGCATGTTGCACACTTTCGTGCCAGTTGTTGCAATGCCGGCGGGAACGATGCATTACTCTTCCGACAGTTCGTCAGCAGCCTGTCAGGGATCGCCTTTGATTGGTATGCATAATTACCAAATGGTTCAGTGAAGATGTTCTCAGAACTAGAAAACCTCTTCATCAAGCGATTCGCCGGAGCTCAGCACCACATCACTATAGGTGATTTAGTGGTAGAGAAGTAGAAGCCGAACGAAACTTTAGTGGATTACATACTTCGATGGAGAAATTTAAGTATGAAGTGTGAACCACAATTACAAAAACAACATGCAATCGACATCTTACTTAAAAGCATTCACGGCCCGATAGCACCTCTCCTCAAAGGATTCACTATTAAGACTTTCGAGAAGTTGTTAAGCAAGGCCGGGAGCTTGCAAGAGGAGGCGAAGCAATTAAGTTTCGCCGACAAGACGGACAAGCAAAAGCTCGTGAAGACTTTTGAAAAGAAATCCTGGATCGTTGCGGCGAGTCGACGAAGGCAAGCAGCCGATACAAATATCGTCGAACGGCCGACGAACTTCAACAGAATTACCAGCAACCCCGACCCAGCTATCAGTCATCTCCACAGTATGAACAACCGCCTAGTCCGCAACATACATTAAGGGAGCTTTTGAGCAGGGAATATCCATTCAAAAATGAGGCAGTGCCAAAAATGTTCCGTAGTCTGATGAAGACTCCAGATTTCCAGCTGCCAGAGCCTAAAAGACCCGAAGAAGTCAACAAGAAAGGTGATCCCAACTTTTTCCCTTACCACCGGATGCTTGGGCACAAGATAGAGGATTGCATTACCTTCAAAAGTTGGCTCAATGACAACCTTCGGAAAGGGAATATAACAATCCCGAAGGAGTAAATGAAGGAACCCCAGAAAGGAGGTTCCGTCAATGTTGTCTCGACTGATCTCATTGTTCCGATAGATCCCTATGCCACTGATGATGGATGGACTACCGCTTGGACAAGGTCTTCGAAAAAGATTTTAGACAACATCCAAACCGCCTCGGTGCGAGCTTCAATTCAGAGTTCGAAACACATTAAGTCGGCATCTATCACTTGCGATAGAAGAACCACCTCAACGGAGACGATTGAAGAGAAGAAGAAAATCGACGAAGAAGAGAGGACCGAGGCTCCTAAGGCTAAACTAGGGGCTGCTTATCCTAGGATAGTTGTTTCAGATTCGGGGGAGAAATCCCTCGAACCTCTGACTCTGTATGATTATCTGCTCACTTCGGTGGGATCTTATAATGATAAGGGTGATGGCGTTGGCTACGTTTTGCTGTTTCTAACGATTACGTAATTAGCGACAATCTGGACTTCGAATTCGATACCAACGACAATTCTCAAATCATACACAATCTCGACGATCGCAATGACAAAGAAGACATCCACCAAGGAGGCTACGAGAGTTCAACAAGCAATGAATCTATTTGCGAGTTTCGAGGAGCTCCAGTCACGATAGAGTTAGAGCCTTCAAACTCTGAAGCTAATCCGGAAGAACCTGTCATTCCGATTCAGAAAGAAACACCAGCAAGCTCAACACTAGACTCAGAAGAAATTACAGAAGTTAACTTAAGAAGTGGAAGAGTTCTACCTCCGAGAATGGGTCCAAAGGACAAAGGAAAGCGGTGGTTTTCGGGAAGAACCAACCCGGCGGAAGAAATACCCATTCGAGAAGAAGGCGAGACACATGGAAATAAAGTGGACTACAACGTGCTAGCCCATCTTAGGAAACTACCGGCCAAGCGAGCATCTAAGATGCTCTCATCTTATCAAAGGAGATGAGAGAAGCTCGATCGAGGCCTTACTTGATCCAGAAATTTGCTTAGCTCAAATGGTCGAAGATTCTTTAGATGAGGTTTGTTCGTTAAAGGAACAACGAGGTGTTACCTTCACGGACAATGACCTACTACTTCGGACGGCAGATCACAACCGACCATTGTACATTTCAGTTACAATTGGGAAGTTTACGCTCTCCAGAGTATTGGTGGATCCAGGAGCATCAATTAATATAATGAGTCTTCGAACACTAGCATATTTGGAAATTGATGCTCGCGAGCTCAAAGCCGACAAAATGTTATTAAGAGGATTCAACCAGAAAGGAGAAAGAGCCCTCGGATCGATAACACTACTAATGAAGACGAGTGACTTACCAAAGACAACCGCAAAATTTCACATAATTGATTCGGGAACGTCGTTCAACGCTCTACTTGGGCGACCATGGATACATGAAAACGAGGATGGTACCATCATCTCTACATCAGTGCATCAAATACTACGATAGAGGGGAACAGTGCATCAAAGGTGACTTACAACCATTCTCCGTACATGAAATTGGAATCCATGAAGATGCAGTTTATTATGCACCACCGAAGAAAACAATCTTCTCCAGAGATACCATAACGAATGAAGCAAAGAAAATTCGGGACAACGAAGAACCTGAAGTTCTAGTCCAACATTCACTCACCACTCCCTTACGGCGAGATGGTGAAGGTTTCTCCACAACTCGCATCCGAGGTCGAGGCCGGGGACGAGGTCGTGGTAGAGACGTTAGGACGGTTGGACGAGAGGAAGCCGGCCATCAATTTTGATTGGGAAGACGAGTTCGAAGAAAAAAGAGATCAAACAAGAAGCGGCGACAATAAGTCGGAAGAAGCCGCAATTCAAGATCTCTCTCCAAGATGAGAAGAATGAAGAATACAAATCAATGTACGAGAAGATTAACCACTATGTACATACTATGACCACGACCCGATTCATTCTAATAAGATCGAGGGTATGGTGGTCGAAGAGGTACGTAGCGGCGGTGCAAAGCCAATCAAATTCTACCGTGGTGCTCCTTCCTCCAAAACTGAGAATAATGTACAATTTGAAGATGTCACTTCATCAGAATTAATGGAATTACCTTTTGAGTGGTACTCTCCCTGTGTTCGAAATTTAATTCAGCGTGGTTTCTTACCTCAACAATGGACAAAAGGTCAATCACAACGTTTTGAAAATTTATGGAATAACTCCGGTCGTCTACCCAATTCAAAGCATGGTCTCGGATTCGGCACAGTAGGATCAGTTGACGATACTGAATTTTGTTTGGTTGTCACTTGCGAGTCTAATGAAAACTGCATGGAAACTACAGAAGAACTTGAAGATTTACAAATTGGAGACGCTCCACCAGAATTCGAAGAAGAAATTAAATCTACAATAGATGAGTTAACGGAAGTTAACTTAGGTACTAGCGAGGAGCCCAGACCTACCTTTGTTAGCTCCTTGCTCAATAAAGAAGACTCCGAAGAAATAATCAAGTTATTAATGGAATTTAAAGACTGTTTTGCTTGGAACTACGATGAGATGCCGGGTTTATCTCCGGAGGTCGCGATCCATAAGCTAGGGGTGGATCCTACTTCGTCCCGGTCGGACAAGGTCCCGAGAAGAATGCGTCTAGAAATTGAACAACAAGTTATAAGCGAAGTTAAAAAGCTAATAGACGCTAAATTTGTCCTTGAAGAACAATACCCGACTTGGTTAGCCAATGTGGTGCCGATCGAAAGAAGAATGGTCAGATCAGAATTTGTGTGGACTTCAGAGATTTAAACAAGGCATGTCCAAAAGATGAATTTCCTCTACCGATCTTAGAACTAATGATCGACTTCGCTTCGACACATGAGATATTCTCATTCATGGATGGATCTTCAGGATACAACCAGATAAAAATGGCTCCAGAAGATGAAAAGCTTACAGCATTCAGAACGCCGATCGGAGTATATTGCTACACGATAATGCCATTCGGATCGAAGAACGCGGGAGCAACATACCAGAGAGCAATGACACGAATTTTTGATGATCTCATCCACAATCAAGTCGATGCTACGTGGACGATGTGGTCATCGAAAGCAAAGTAAAGGAAAACCACCTGTATGATTTGAGAATTGTTTTCGAACGATTAAGACAATTTAACCTTAAGATGAATCCCTTAAGATGCGCCTTCGGCGTCACCTCCGGAAATTCTTAGGATTCGTTGTCCGACATCGTGGAATTGAAATCGACCCGGAAAAGATTAAAGCTATCTTAGAAATACCGCCTCCCAAAACCTTAAAACAACTACGATCTTTTCAAGGGAAGCGGCATATCTTCGACGCTTTATCTCGAACTTGTCGGGTAGGTGTCGGCCTTTCTCGGCACTAGTTAAAAAGGACGCCAAATTTATTTGGGAAGAGAAATGCCGAGAAGGCCTTCGAAGACATTAAACAATATTTAATGACACCTCCTGTCTTAGCAGCCCCGGTCTCGGGTAGACCGGCGATACTTTATACTTGCGGCTTTAGACGACTCTCTCGGAGCCTCGTTAGCCAGGGTCAATGATGAGGGTAAAGAAAATGCTCTTTACTACTTAAGCCGCCGTTTGCTCAGACGGAAATAAGGTATCCCGCAATTGAAAAGCATTGTTTGGCCCGATCTTCGCCGCTCAAAAGCTCGGGCACTACATGCTTTCTCATAAGGTCAGCCTGATCTCGAAATTTAATTCATTGCAGATACTTGATGACTCGTCCAACGCTTTACGGCGGACTTCCCGGATGGTCGATGATATTATTGCAATTCGATATAACTTTCGTGTCTCTTCGTGCCGTAAAGGGACAAGTCTTAGCAGACTTCCTCGTAGCACACCCTTTGCGGCGGAATCTCCCCTCGATGACGATTTGCCGGATGAACAAATAATGAGCCTAGAAGACCACGATGATCGACGTTGGGAATTATATTTCAACGGAGCATCTTCGAGCACACAAAGATGAAGAATCGCAAGTGATAGTGCCGGTAAGGCGGGGATCGGATTAATCTTTATAACACGGAGCGAGGGATGTTAAGATACTCCTACCACTTGACGAGCCGTGTACAAATAACGAAGCGGAATATGAAGCCCTCATAACGGATACGGAATTAGCTATTCGAATGGGGATAACGAGACATCAACATCTACGGGGATTCACGGTTAATCATTCAACGGATCGCCGGACGATACAGAATTTTAAAGCCAAGACTCGAGCAATACTTCCGGTATGTCATACGGTTGTTAGAACAAATTCCAAATGTAACAATCTACAAAATTCCCGAGAAAGAAAATGCTTTAGCGGATGCGTTAGCTCGCCTCGCAAAAGAATTTGCACGTTTGCAAGATGAGTCGGTGGAAGTGTCGGTTCACGGACGTCGAGTCCTATCACGGCTCGACATAGACACAATACACAAATCGAGAAAAGAAGAAGAATCACTTGCAACGGTGACGAGAAAACACGGAAGATTGGCGACGATCATTAATAGACTACACCGCAAACGGGAAAACTACCGGACGATAGGTCGCTAGCCCATCGGATCAAGAAAGAACTCGTCTTACGCATTAATAAACAACACCTTGTACGGAAGGTCTTTTGATCAAATGTGGCTAAGATGCCTAAGCGGAGTCCGAGGCCCGTGAAATCGTTAAAGAGGTGCATTCGGGACTCTGTGGCGCTCACCGGTCGAGTCCGAAGATGAAAATGAAAATTAAAAGACTAGGGTACTACTGGCCCTCGATGATGACCGACTGCATGAAAATCGCCAAGAGCTGTCACCAATGCCAAGTGCACGGAGTGGTTCTACATCAACCTCCAAATGTACTACATCTGACAATTGCGTCGTGGCCATTTGAATGTTGGGGCATGGATATAGTGGGTCCAATAGAACCACCATCTTCAAAAGGACATCGCTTCTTTCTTGCAGCTACAGATTACTTTTCCAAGTGGGCAGAGGCAGTTCCACTTAGAGAGCCGAAAGCACACCACGTGCTTCGGTTTTTCAAGAACCAAGTTGTCTACCATTTCGGAGTGCCATGCGAGGATTATCTCGGATAATGGGTCGGCATTCGAAGCACACAAATCAACAATTTTGTCATGAGACACGAGAATCGGCGGCGGTATTCAACAATTTACTACCCAAGAGCAAACGGCACCAGTCTGAAGCTTTTAATAAAACTCTCGTTCAAATCTTAAAGAAAACCTTGGACGATAATAAGAGAAATTGGCACGAGAAGTTATTAGAAGCCTTATGGGCCTACCGGACAACCTTCGAACTCTACTCAAGCTACACCTTACGCTGCGGTGTATGGGTCCAAGGCGAGTGTTACCTTTAGAGGTCCGAGCTTCCTTCACTCGGAATTGCGATTGCAAATAAGATCACGACAAAAGAGAATGCCAAATTACGACTAGAAGAATTAGAAAGCCCGGAAGGGAAAAGACTTGCGGCGCGAGCAGAATTTAGAATTATACCAAGCTAAGATGGTTCAAGCCCATGACAAGGCGAGTCCGCCCAAGAACCTTTAAAGTTGGTGATTTAGTTCTCGTTCTCAAGAGACCTATCCTTGCACACCGCAAGATAGGAGGAAAATTTGAACCCACTTAGGAAGGACCGTTCGTGGTTGAAGCAGTATACTCAGGAGGTTCCTACCAGCTAGTGAATTGCCAGGGAGAACGACATATGCTTCCGATCAACGGACGATACTTGAAAAAGTATTACGCCACCTGATGTTTCGAAGGAATGAATTCTTCATCCCTAAGAAGCACGGGTTAAGTAATTACTTATGACTGGGTCCAAACGCAAAAAAATAATAAAAAATGTGCTAAAATAAATAAAATCATGATAATAAAGCTTTCCTTGTTTTCTCTTCCACATCAAAATCTCTTTCCTGATCTTATCCCACTTCATTCCTGTGAAATTTAAAAATACAAAAAAAATAATAATAAAAAAAAATAATAAAAAAAACTGCCTTTAATAAACATTTTCTTAATGTTCTTGTTCTTAGTACAGCCCCTGATCCTTTTCCTTGTCTTTTCGCAGGGAAATGTCGAACGGGCGGTTGGTCCTGAACTTTAGAAATGGCGTAAGCCTTGCACTCGATGAAAAGAGGGTGAAAGATGGAGCGATAATCGAGATTGACTCGGACTTCGCACCGGCGAGCTCGCGATACGAGGAAAATGATTGGATCCCGAGTTGACCGAGAGGAACTACCCGGGCGAACGGTGATGAAAGTGGGTGGCCCGAGCCACCGATCCAACGACAAGAAAAGAAAAACAAACACTCGAAGAAGATAAGAAAATCGAGTACGTAGTCGCTACGGCAGAAGGCGAGCTTGTCGGCGCCGCGCCCACGGAGATTCAAGTAGTTCGAAGAGCTACTCTCACGGCAACGCAACGAAGAAATAAGAATCACCGTATCCGTAAGATGTTAACCAAACTAGCGGCGGACCGGCGCGACGAGGCGAGTCTGCTACTGCCGATACGTACACTTCGAGGACACCGGTTCACCGGGAACACCGAAGAAAGGAGGCCGGCTCCTAGGATAACGAGAAGGACCGGGGAAATCTCACGAAGATCGAAGAAAGAAGACTACCACGCTACCGAGATAGAACCACCGGTAATGCATGACCTTGTTGCGAAGCAACCCGGGGGATGTCCCGACGGACATCATCCCCGAGGAGCCGAGGTATGCGGGAGAACGTGAAGGGATTGAGCTGTATATCCCACAATACGTCACCGGGCCTCGCCATTTGCGGATTATTCCGGAATACGAGTCGGAAAGAATGCGGAATGTCGAAAAGAAAACCTTTGAATACTTCAAGAGAATCGGAGGCGAAGGATCAATATACTTAGAAGGCCTCGAGCTACATACGGACGTATTCTCAGAATATGAACAACAACAAATCATGGATTGCATCCGGGATTTGAAAGGAATGGGCCGAGCGGGCCGCCTAAGAGAAAACACCTACTCAGAACCCGGAGATGGATGCCAGGGAAAGTTAGAATTACAATACAATGCGGATGTTGTTACAACTTCGCAGAAGACAGGAAGGGAAACCCACCAGGGATACTCCGTCATGGCCAAGTGGATCCAATGTCATTAGTCATCAAGAGAATGGTAAAGAGATTGATAACATGGAGAGTGCTGCCGGCGGATTGCATACCTAATAGTTGCATTATTAACATCTACAAGCGGGGTGATCGCATACCCCCGCACATAGATCACCATGACTTTGTCGGACCTTTACGCACGGTCTCTTTCCGGAACGAGTGTAACATCATGTTCGGATCCGACCTCCGGATAAGCGAGCCCGGGTGAGTTCCGAGGGCCGGTGAAGATACCATTACCGGTAGGTTCCGTCATGATGCGAAGGGCAACGGAGCACATATCGCTAAGCATTGCATACCGGGAGTACCGGTGAAGCGGATCTCGGTTACTTTCGGGAGGATGGACGACGGGAAGACACCTTACCATTTCCGACCGGACCCGGAGCTAGAGAGCCTCTGGCCTTACGAGCTGTGAGCTACATGGAAGATATCACACCTCCAATGTACATCCATACGACATCCTTGTCAAGGATGGCTTGGAAGGTGATGTTATTGACCATGTACCTCACTATTCAGACATGGATTTCTGACAGATGCCTTTTTAGATGGATCAACAAAGATCATACATAGTCCGTTTTGAGTCTACATGGATTGTATGAGATGTATTCCAGATCGAGTTGTATGATGTATCTTCGACATGATTGGAATAAAAGTGACCATGTCACATTTTTGGCCTTCACCTCTTTTGTGCAAATTGACTGGGAAACGCCATTAAAGTTAAATGAACTTCGAACAAAGAACACAAAAAAAAGAGAATAAAAAAAATCTTTCCGTAAAAAAATCTAAAAATAACGAACACCAAACTCACATGGACATTAAATAAATAAAATAAATTCGAACCGTTAAAGACAAACAAAATGAACATAAATTTCAAATCAAATTTTAAATCAAATTCAAATTCAATCCTTCCATATTCCAAATCAAATTTTAAATCAAATTTCAAATCCAATCTTTCCAAATTTCAAATCAAGTCTCAATTAAATTCAAATTCAATCTCCCAAATCTGAAATCCAATCCGTTCTACTCTTTCCCTTGTCTGGGATGAAAGCGGTTGATTCCATTGACACGGATTAAATCTGATGGTGAGGAATTATATCCAATCCAAACCAGTGACTTCCGATCAACTCTTTTGAACGGGGTGTGTAACATCTACATATTCCCTCCTAATCTATTTCCTTCATGAAAGTCTTTTACAACTTTCATGAAATTCTCGAAACACCAAAATTCCACACTTTTCAAATCAACACTACAAATCTTTGCAAAGTCAATGACTATTCAAATTCAAATTTTTGGAGTTGAGGATTTTACATCCGAGTCTGCATTGCTTTAGGATCCTTTCCCTATCGCAATGAAATACATCAAAATCAAACTTTTAGGTTGAGGATTTTACATCCGAGACTGCATTGCTTTAGGATCCTTTCCCTATCGCAATGAAATACATCAAAATCAAACTTTTGGGTTAGGATTATACATCCGAGACTGCATTGCTTTAGGATTCTTTCCCTATCGCAATGAAATACATCAAAATCAAACTTTTGGGTTGAGGATTTTACATCCGAGACTGCATTGCTTTAGGATCCTTTCCCTATCGCAATGAAATACATCAAAATCAAACTTTTGGGTTGAGGATTTTACATCCGAGACTCGCATCGATTTAGGATCCTTTCCCTATCGCAATGAAATACATCAAAATTCAAACTTTTGGGTTGAGGATTTTACATCCGAGACTGCATTGCTTTAGGATCCTTTCCCTATCGCAATGAAATACATCAAAATTCAAACTTTTGGGTTGAGGATTTTACATCCGAGATTACATTGCTTTAGAATCCTTTCCCTATCGCAATGAAATACATCAAAATTAAACTTTTGGGTTGAGGATTTTACATCCGAGACTCGCATTGCTTTAGGATTCTTTCCCTATCGCAATGAAATACATCAAAATCAAACTTTTGGGTTGAGGATTTTACATCCGAGTCTGCATTGCTTTAGGATCCTTTCCCTATCGCAATGAAATACATCAAAAATCAAACTTTTGGGTTGAGGATTTTACATCCGAGACTGCATTGCTTTAGGATTTTTTCCCTATCGCAATGAAATACATCAAAATTAAACTTTTGGGTTGAGGATTTTACATCCGAAACTGCATTTCTTTAGGATCCTTTCCCTATCGCAATGAAATACATCAAAACCAAATTCTTGGGGTTGAGGATTTTACATCCGAGACTGCATTGCTTTAGGATTCTTTCCCTATCGCAATGAAATACATCAAATTCAAACTTTTGGAGTTGAGGATTTTACATCCGAAACTGCATTGCTTTAGGATTCTTTCCCTATCGCAATGAAATACATTAAAACCAAATTCTTGGGGTTAAGGATTTTAAATCCGAAACTGCATTGCTTTAGGATTCTTTCCCTATTGCGATGAAGTACATCAAAATCAAACTCTTGAGGTTAAGGATTTTACATCCGATACCGCATTGCTACGAGATCTCTCCTCATTGTAATGATTCAATCCAATCAATTCAATTTTCTTTTGAGATTGAAGATGTTACATCTAAAACCATAAAATTCCAATTTTCACTTCCAGTTCAGATCCCTTCAAATTAATTTTGGCAAAACTTCAATCTAAATTGAAACTCAAAACTAAAATCTAAGCTCACACATCAAAACTTAAATTGAAACAAAATAAAATCCAAATTGAAATTCCCCCAGATCATGTGATTTGGGATTCACCTCCTTTTCCTTTCCCCAGTGAGAGTTCAGGGATCTCCAGTCTCAGAGATATACTTGACACTCCCCAGCGGAAACCCTTCTACTTCATCCTAAGTTTGTCACTTAGACATTTGTGTTGGTTTTGTTGATCGCTTCGGTCAACACCAATACGCGCGGTGTGATCCGTCAGCTCACCACACCTATTGGGGGTCCATTTGTTGACCTCATTTTTGATGAGGTCTTCTCTTCTTCTTTTTAGTACTTAGGATCTAGCCTTAGGCTTTTCCTTTGACTATCTTAGAGGATTAGAATTGGGATCCACCACCTAGAATTTCAAACCACTTCTTAACTTCCTGCAAACTCTACAAACTTGACTATAGACCCCTAATCACCTAGAGGGTTGAAATCAAATGTGGAAGTTTAAAGGATGAGTCCCTATAGGACTCTTTGGCCTTAGGACTGCCACAGGTGATGCTAGTCCAGTGAAGGGCTGACTTACACATACACTTCACTACACTTTCACACACCTCCTAAAGCCACACCTATACCCGACTTGATCTCCTGACTCATGAAAGTGATCCACATGGATGGTCCTTAACCCACAAGCCCTTGGGCAAGAGGTTAGGAACAACATATTGGATGCCTCAAATGAGTCCCTTCATGGCTCATGTGGGCTTGATATGGCTTCATGGCTCAACCAAAATGATTTCATTCGACTTACATTCACCCAATCTTCAATTTTCCAAATTTTCAATTTTGACCCCAGGACCCTACACCCTGCCACTTACCCAAAACCCTTGAAATCCTCCAAAATCACCTAAATTACCCAAAATTCCTCAAAACCATTCCTAAACATTTCCACATTACTCAAATTGATCATCCATACCCAAAAATACCAAAAATTCCAAAAATACCTCCCAATACCCTCCAAATACCCAAAATACCCCTCTTGACCCAAAAGTCCAAAAATTCAGAAAATTCCCAGAAAATTCCATAAAATCCCAAATATTCCCAATTTCATTTTGCTCAACTACACCATGGGCCAATTTTGTCAATTTACCCCACTTTTGTCAAAACCCCCAATTTGGCCCATTTTAACCCTAAGTGAACCCAATGTCAAACCAAACCTACCCAATTGACCCAAATTCTGGTCCAATTCAATTCTAAACTTCAATTAAACATTCCCAACACCAATCTAGACCAAATCCAAGTCCAATTTGATTGACATTTGGATCCAATTTCACTTTTGGCGTTAAAGCCCAATTTGGACCCATGACCCAAACCTAACCCAAACTCACCTAATTCAACTCCAATTAACCCCAAATCTTTTCTAAACCTTCCTTAGCATCCCCACAAACAAAACACTAACATGATTTTCCCAACATTTAGACCCAAACCATACTCAAATTCAACCCAAAATCAAAAAAGCCCAATTTTGACCTAAACCCAAACCTAACCCAAATGAGCCCAAACCCCAAAATCAAAGCCCAACCAAAGTCAAAACCTCTTTGAAACACTCCCATAAACATTTCCCAACATTTATTTTACATCAATTTCAACCCTAGCCCAACATTGGCCCAAGCTAGCCCAATTTGACCTATATTGGCCCATTCACCAAAGAAGCCCAAATTCAACCCAATTCAAACTCAAATCACTCCCAATTTGCTTCAAGTCACTCATGACACATCTATGAGCTAAACCCAACAATTATTTGGCCCAAGCCTTTGCCAAAATTTCATCCTAAAATCCATTTTAAAATCCAAAAGCCCACTTCCCTAAACCATTTTAAAAGCCCATTTTCACCGAAATACAAAAGCCCAAAATTGGCCCTAAAGCCCACATGGCAATTTCTTTTCATCATACCTTTAATTGATATCACCCCTAAGTTTCAAAATCATCATTAAACCATTCCAAATCAAGCTTCATACAAATTCTCATCAAATTACCAAAAAATTTCTAAAATCCATTTTCATGAAATTGACCAAGCTTTTCCCAAGCCAAAGACAAGCCATGCAAGCCATGGACAAGCCACATGGAGCCATGGAAGGTTTGACATGTGATCAAGCCATTAATGGAAAAAGGAGGGCCCCCTTTCCTAATCCTTCTTAAACCCTTTTTTACCTTAAGCATGTCACACACTAAACCATGCTTAGCCACCTCATCATGGATGGAGACCACACCATTTTCTCTTGGGCGACCCAAGTGATCCTTTTCAGCCCAAAACCAGGCCTTGGGTGGTGAACCTTGCCCAAAATCATGGGTTGACTCATTTGAACCCAAAATAGCCTTCCCCCATTCCATTTCAATCCAAGCTCTTTACACATGGTATTGACCGATTGACGCACTAAGCCCCAGCCCTGACCTCCCGATGACAACAGGTGACTCGACCACGGCCGGCCAGCCACCACAGCCGCACGGAAACCACCGGGCCGAGAGCTCGCATGTGAGCCCAAACTTGGAATTCTCACTCGTCGAGCCGCCCCATCCCCAGGTGGTCATTGCGGTTGTTCTTCTCTTGCCGAAGCAGCATCGATCCCAAGCCCTAACTCTCCACGGGAGGCCCTCCACCCTCTCCTGATTTAAACACCACCCCCTCTCGGCCATGAGAGGTGCGCGAACCGGACCTTGCGAAACCACCGCTAAAATTGTTCCGAACACTCTCCATACTTAGAGCGAGTTGATCCCCAGGTGACAATTTGCCACTAATCCCCACCAACGGAGCCCAATTTCTCGACCAAAATTCCACCCAAAACTAGGACACTTCTCCACGGTGGATCAATCCTCGAATTGATTGGTCCTACACCTTCACCGGACCAGGGAAGGAGTCCACGACAAAAGCCCCCTCTCCGAGGCCACCTAGTTGCTCCGACCTCCAAACTTTGTGATCGGGCGTGGTCGAAATCATACCTGGCGATTCATCGGACCGGGAGACTTCATGCGGAGCTTGCCGGGATCCAATCGAAGGTGACACAACCCTCGGATTGAAGCCACACTTCTCCGAGCAAAGGTATGAGTTAATTCTTCATCCCGAGCTTCGGAGATTCTCTATTTCAAATGCTTTAATTTCGATGCATGATCACCATATAGATGTATTCGTCTCTTCAAGACGAATCCATAGAGTATAAGAACACGAAAATCCATTGAGTATTGAGTGAGATATTAGGGATTTAGTGTGGATGGCTCTCGGGTGAGGACGCTTGGGGACGATGAACGGATGCCGTTCATTTAATACACGCGCGGACGGACGGCCAGGATCGCATCGGATCGGGGAGATGGAACGACACAGCGGGGCCCGGAGCGCCGAGTCGGATGGCGGCGTCGAACCGAACGCGCCGCTTGGCCTTTCGGAGTCGCCGAGGTTGACGCGGCGCCGCGTGGATAAATAAAAAATTAGGGTATTTTTGATTTATTTAATTCCCCTAAACTTCAAAAATCCATAACTTTGTGTAGGAAAATCAGAAAAATAAAATAAAAATACCCTCTTGCTCAGTGAACAGAGGAGAATAATGTGGAAAAGAAATTATTTAATTTCATCAAGTATTTTATTTTTAATGATTTATTTCCCTTCTGCATTGTTTTAATTTTCCATGCATATAGGAAATTCACCATGGCATGAGACCATAGGGCTTTTGAAGCCTCTGAATTTGGGAACATTCCCTGAATTTTCCAAAGTCAGAGGTCATCCCTATAATAAGTTATTGATTTTTTCAAATTCATGTTGCTATTTTAAGTATTTTAAATCCAATAATTATCATGTTGTGAAATAAATTCTAGGAAAATTTGGTGATGTTTCTTATGACCAGAGGATCCTAGGAAAAATAGGTTTTGAGTTAGTTCATTTAAAATAACCCTAATTGGCTTAAACACCCAAAATAGCTCCTTAATTAATTAGAGCTAACCATATATCAAATTGGCTTGAAATTAAATCTCCACTAACCTTTAGGATCAGAGTAACCCACCATAAAAATTTGAAGTCAATTGGACTTGGTTAGCCCTACTAAATGGGCTGATTAAGCCATTTAGTCAATTTGAACTTTAAAAATTCATAACTTTCAAAATACCTTTCAAAAATTCACCAAATTGGTTTTGGAGCCTCTCTGATATCAGGGGAATTTAAGAAAATTAAAATTTCAATTTTCTAAAAAATTTGATTTTCTTGGTATTATTTTAATATTTTAATAATTAAAAAATAATAAAAATCACAAAAATAATAAAATTCACCAAAATGTCACATTTTGAATTTTAATCACTTTGGAACAAACCTCATATTTTTCTTAGGTCTATTTAATGAGATATTAAATTTTAAAGCCCTAGGGTAATTTTAAAACTTAAAAAAATGTATTTTTTAGCATTTCCACTAAAATAATTCTAATAAATCAAAGAAAAATCAGAAAATTGCAAAAATTGATTCTCTGATTTCCTTGATATCAGAGAGATTTTTGAAAAATATAAAATTTATTTTTCAACCTTTATTTTATTTTTAAATTCATTAATACTCCAAAATTTAAAGTAATTATAATAAAAATAATATAATTTAAAAAATCACCAAAATTGGTCCAAGTGGTCCTCTGGCCATTTGGAATGTCCCATAATTTTCTTAAGGACAGAAACTCTCCCTAGGTCATGTTATTAAATTTTCCTTAAAAAATCACCAAAAATAATTACATAAATAAATTAAATACAGAAAAATCACATTTTCTCCTCTCATGTCTTTATTGGCATATGAGTGAAGTCACATAAAAATTTCAAGTTCATTTAAGCTCAATTTAGTGAGTTATGAAATTATTAAGCTTGAAGGGCAAAATGGTAATTAAAATTTTAATCCTTAATTAAAACTTTAGGTTTAATAAAAAATTAACAAGTAAAATATTTGATCCTAATCTGATTTGGATGATTGAAACTTAAATAATTAAAGGATAGAAACCTACTAAACAATTTAAAATAATTGAAATAAACCTTAATTAAATAATTGATTAAATTTGGAAGAATAATAAAATTGGAATTATTAAAATAGGGATATTATTAGGAAGAGATTTATTCTTTAATTTAAAAATCCCTACATTAATCATCTCAATAATATTTAATTCTTAATTAAAATGATAATTCAAATTTAAGTTTTAAAATGTTAAAGGACTTAATCATTAAATTAAATTAAAAAAAAAAGTTAAATTATTAAACTCTTTTTTAAATTTTCAATTAAATTAAAATTAAAAATTAAATTAAATTAAAGGTTAAATTAAATTAAATCAAACAAATTAAGTAAATTAAATTAAATTAAATAAATAAATTAAATTAAATTAAATTAAATAATTAAATTAAATTAAATTAAATTAAACTAAATTAAATTAAAAAAATGTTAAATTAAATTAAAACATATTAAATTAAATTAAATTAAATTAAATTAAATTAAATTAAAATTAAATCAAATTAAATTAAATTAAATAAATTAATTAATTAAATTAAATCAAGTTAAATTAAATTAAATTAATTCATATCAAATCAAACTAAATTGAATTAAATTAAATTAAATAATAGAATCAAGTTAAAATTAAAATCAAGTTAAATTGAATCAAAATTGAAACTAAACTAGATTAAATTAAATTAAAGTTAAATTAAATTGAATTAAATAACATCACCTAAGACATAAAGAAATTAAATATAAAACAACTTGAACACTATTCCAAATTTAAACCCTTTAACTGAAGTTAAACTAAATCACAAATCATTGGAACACCAATTTGCCCTCGAAAATTTTTATTATCATAACTCCTAAATAGAACATTAAATGAAATGTTACTCCACTTATAGGATATTCAAATGTCCTAGTTCATCGAGTAAGATAACAACAAAACTTGAATTCCGGACGATTAATTCATTTGAATGATTAAATTCATTTGGACTTAAAACAATTCTAGCAATATCGAAAAGATGTTTAAGATTCTTCTTAAGCACTTCCTCAATATGATAGGATGTTTATAAGAACAACTAAATTTAATTGTTCTTTGATGAAGAAAATCGTCCTCAAACCAAAACACAAGAACCTAGACATCATAGGAAATGACTAGCTATAGGATTAGGAACTTGGTAGAAAACCATAACCCTTCCCTTAGCTTTACCTAGGAACTTGCTTAAATATTCTAATTGTGTTTTAAGTGCAGCTTGGGATGACGAGAAGACCCTCCAGGTATGATTTTATTTTATTGCAATTTACCTTATTGCAATTTATTTAATCGCATCGCACTTACTTTTCTTGCATGATAAACAACTGTTACATGAAAACCCACACCTTTAGGATAGTCCCTAAAACTGAAACCAAAACTAAGTTTAAAGTTATTGCAAGATAAAATTCACCGCCACAACATTTCAAAATATAAAACAACTCAAAATTTAATCACAAACAGAACACAAAACTACAATTACAACTAAATTAAAATATCCTGTTGGATGATCGGGAATACCTCGGATGATGTAACCTACGTGTTGCTAACGGGATTTCCCACAGTCTAAATGAATGTGTGGAACTCATTTAGTTGAGTTTAGCAAATTCATCTGGACTAAGTGAATCCGATAAAAATAACGATGCCGGAAGGATGGAACCGTGGGATCTTAACGGGTGTTGTTATAATCAACTTTAAGATTTGTTTTAATTAAAACACAAAAGCACTTGGAAATTAAGATTTTCTCTAAACCAAAACACTTTTCTCATCTCTCGATTTATGACTTCTAAAATTAAACCTCTCCAACAACAAGGAGCTCGGAGCATGGTGGGCGAGCACGGCCATCGTCATCAGCGAAACACGAGTCTACTTCAGCAAAACCTTCTTAGAATTAAATAACTAAGCCATAGGATCTCGAGGTAGTTTGCCTAGTGCAACATAAATCCTCAAATCTTTGTTAGGCTTTTGCACAGCTCTGTTGTGCAATATAAGCCCTAACACTTTAGGATTCCGAGGTCGTCGTCCGATACGACATAAACCCTCACATCTTCGAGGCTATTTGCATGACTTCATCATGCAAATATAAGTCCTAATTAATTAAAATTGGCAAGATCAAAATATTAAATAAATATTATGACTTTCTTAAATTCAAGCCAAACAATAGGCGAGTCCGTAATTTCTCCTACCTTTCTTCCTTTGAATTCCCAAAACAAAATTTTCCAAATTTGATCCACTCCCTATTGAAATTCCAAAATTCAATCCCTTGAAAACTTAAACTTTGAGATTCTTGAAAGCAGAACTACTGATTATTATCGAGAGTTTTCTTAGGTGATTCCCGTCACTTAAGATGTAATTAACTATTGGTGGCCTGGTGAGGGGGCTTTCACTGGGGAACTTCTTCTCTTAGTGTGGGGATGGTGTGGGTGCAGTTAATTTGATTTTGGTGAATTTTCTAGGGATGTATTATTTCTGGCTCAAATTTGGGATGAGAAATTGGGCTCGGGTAGGGGGTTTGAGAGCTGGAGAATGGTGGGGATCGTCTACTCACGGCTGGGCTTGGTATGGGAGCAATTTGGGGGAGTTTTATGAGGAAATTTTCAGCACATGAAACTTGGACACGAGGGGGCATTTTATAGCCATAGCCAGAGAGGGGAGCTCAGGGCCTGGCAATGAGTGCCCTGGGCCGCTTAGGGTGAGGGCTGAGCAAGGCAGGTGGCTGGTGAGGGGATTGCTCGTTACCAAGCTCCAATTTTGAGTTTTAAGCCCATGGGGGGGATCGGGCGTGCCTGTTCTGGCGGCTAGGGCGACTGGCAAGGATTAGCATGCTACTGGCAGGCTGAGGAGGAGTGGAGGAGGAGTTCAATGCCATTAAACCTGGCAGGGAGGTTGCTTAAGAGGAGTTTAAGGATGTGACTTAGCCATAGCCAAGTGGCTAAACCCAATGGTCCAAAGTGGTGGACCATTGGTCCATGGCTCATGGAGCTTGGGTTGGGTCAGGTCAAACCCACCCTAGGAGGTCTAGGGTTAGCTGCCATGGAGTTGGTTTGGTCCAATTTGATTTGGTTTGGTTTAATTTGGATCATGTGTTCACATGGGTTGATTTTGCTTTAGGTTTGGTTAGGTTGAGTTTGGGCTTAGTTTGAATCAAATTGATTGATCAAAATGCCTTAAATGATTGACACAAAGCTTATGTAAGAGTTTGGAGTGAATTTGAATTGATTTGGGAAGTGAATTTGATGGGTTTTGGTGATTTCGTCAACTTAGATCACCATGGGTTTAATTGGATTTGGGTTTGGTTAGAGCTTGGCTAGGGTTGAATTAATGGTTCAAAATGATGTAGTTGATTGTCATGGGAGGTTTTGGATAGAAATTGGGTGGAGATTTTGGGTTTAGGGGATTCAATTTAGGGATTTTAGGTCATGAAGCCATTTTAGGACAAATTTAGGGATTTTAATTTCAAGTGATTTTGCATGGGATTTCAATCAAATTTTTGGCCAAATAATTGTTATTTTTGGTATAGGGATGTGTTATGAAGGTTTTAGAACAATTTTGGGGAGCATTTGAGTTGGAAATGATTGAATTTGGGCAAACTTGGGTTCATGGGTGATTTAGGGAAAAAATTGGACATTTTGTTTTGAATAGGACTTGGGTGAGGTTTGAACTTAAACTGGGGGCAAATTGATGTTGTATTTTGTTTGTGGAGGTGTTAGGAAGAATTTAGAATTTTGCTTGGGGAAAATTGAGTGGCTTTGTGTCATATTAGGGTGAATTAGGTCATAAGGCCAAAATTGGGGGTTTTAGATTTAAGTTGAAAATTGTATTCAAATGTGGACTAATTTGGGTTTGGATTTGATTTACATTGGTATTGGGGATGTTTAAAATTCAATTCAACATCCCCAATACCAATGTAATTCAAATCAAAACCCAAATTAGTCATAGGGGTAATTGGGTCAAGATTGGGTTTAATTTGCACTTTTTTGGGTTAAATGGGCCAAATTGGGGCTTTTGATAAAATTGGGCTAAATTGATACAATTCGGGTATGTGATAGTTGAAGAAAATGAAATTGGGAATATTTGGGAGATTTTGAATTTTTTGGGAATTTTTGGAATTTTTGGAATTTTGGGCTAAAAGGGATATTTAGGGTATATGGAGGTTTTTTAGAGTGCATTGGGTGGGTATTTTGGTGGATTTAAGAGGTGGGAATTGTTTTGAAATGATTTTGAGGAATTTTGAGGAATTTTGGGTAAATTTTGGGGGAATTATGAATGATTTGGTAGTCATAGGGGTAATTTAGGTAATTTTGAGTTGGTTTAGGAGCATGAGCCATGGACTTAGCCAAGTCCAACCACTTTGGGACCATGTCTAGCCAAATAGTAACCACTTCATGACCCTTCACATATTGACCCTAGCCATCTTTAATCAGAGACCAATGGCTTTGGTTCAAGCATGTGAGTTTCATAAATGGTAGAAAGGGAGGGTTTAAGGTTTGGGTCAAACGGCTTAGGGGTGTGTGTGTGCAAGAGAAGCTCAAGTCACCCAAGGTTACCCTAAGTCCAAACATTCCTATGTTAACTCATTATTGGCTACTCATATGGTGATTTTAACCTTCCAAGGTGATTTAGAGGTTTGTAACCATCCAAGTGGGGTCCCAAGAGAAGCTAAGAAGTGGCTGAAAATTTCTAAATGGTGGGTCCCAACTCTAGTCTTCTAGGATAGTCCAGGAGAAGTCCTATGGCTAGATCCTAAGCACTAAGAGGAAAATCAGACCTCACCAAAAATGAGGTTAACAAACTTCCTGAACTTGAGATGAAAATTCTTCCTATTCATTTGAAGTATATGTTATCAGGAGAATGATCTACCTTACCAGTCATTATATCTTCGGACTTCAAATGAATATCAAGAACAAAAATTATTGGAGACTTTAAAAAGATACAAAAAGGCTTTTGGTTGGACCTTAGCAGATATTAAATAAATTAGTCCTTTGATCTTTATGCACAGAATTTTGTTGGATGAACAACATAAAACTAGTGTTGATCCGCAAAGGAGACTGAATCCAATGATGAAATAAGTAGTTAAGAAGGAAGTTTTAAAATGACTTGATCCTGGAATTATTTACCCAATTTCAGACAATGCTTGGGAAAGTCCATTTCATGGTGTTCTTAAGAAGCGAGGAGTGACTATTGATGTGAATAAAAGTAATGAAATTATACCAATGAGACAAATTAATGGTTGGCAAATTTGTATTAACTATAGAAAATTAAATGCCGCCACTAGGAAAGATCACTTTCCTCTTTCTTTTCTAGATCAAATGTTGGATAAACTTGCCAGACACAAGTACTATTGCTTTTTGGATGGATATATTGGTTATCATCAAATACCTATTACTCCTGAGGATCAAGAGAAGATTACATTTACTAGCCCTTATGAAACTTTTGCTTTTAGAACAATGCCCTTCGGATTATGTAATGCACATGTAATGTTTCAAAGATGCATGATCTATATTTTTAGTAATCTGATTGATAATGGAATATAAGTGTTCATGAATGATTTTTCTGTATTCGGAACTTCATTTGACATTATGTCTGAATAATTTAGCAATAGTTTTGGAGCTTTGCAAGAAAATAAGTTAAGTTCTGAATTGGGAAAAATATTAATTTATGATTAAAGGAGGAATTGTGCTTGGGCATAAAATTTCAGAACTTGGTATGGAGGTAGACCCTGCAAAATATCAGGTTATTGAGAAATTACCAGCTCCTACTACTATGAGAGGGGTAAGAAGTTTCTTAGGACATGCTAGATTTTACAAGCGTTATATTAAAGATTTTTTTAAAATTACTAAACCTTTGTGCCAACTTTTAGAAAAAGAAAAGATATTTGATTTTAATGAAGAATGTTTGAATGCCTTTGAATTATTAAAAGAAAAATTAATCAATGCTACTATAATTGTTTCACCTGATTGGGAAAGATCATTTGAACTTATGTGTGATGTCAGTGATTATGTGATTGGAGTTGCTTTAGGGCAAAGGTATGATAAAATGTTCAAGTTTATTTATTATGCTAGTAAAACTCTGAATGAAGCTAAGATTAATTATACCACTACTGAAAGAGAATTATTAGCTATAGTGTATGCCTTTGAAAAGTTTAGACTATGTCTGATTGGAACTAAATGCATAGTGCATACTGACCATTCAGCTATCAAATATTTAATGCAAAAGAAGGATGCCAAACCAAGACTGATCAGATGGATACTTCTAATGCAAGAGTTTGACATTGTGACAGTTGATAGGAAAGGATCTGATAACTGAATTGCTGACCATCTATCTAGATTGGAGTATTATAAATTATCTAAATTTAAGAAGAAAATTAAAGAAATTTTCCCTGATGAGAAACTTTATACTATTATGGAAAGGAATTTGCCTTAGTATGCTGATATGGTGAATTATATTATAAGTGATATTGTACCTCCTAATTTAACAATGCAACAATAAAAGAAATTTAGATACGATGCTAAATTTTATTTTCAGGATGAGCCCTACCTATATAAACAGTGAAAGGATCTTATTATTAGAAGATGTGCGTCATATGAAAAAACTGAACCAATTTTTCAGAGATGTCATAATTCTGAATTTGGAGGATATTTTGGTGTTGATAAAACTACTTATAAGATTTTGCAATCTGGATTTTTTTGGCCTACTATTTTTAGAGTTATATACAAATATATAAAAACATGTGATCGATGTCAGAGAGTAGATAATATTTCTAGAAGAAATGAAATGCCTCTAAATTTTACATTAGAAGTTGGAATCTTTGATGTATGGGGATTGACTTTTATGGGACCATTTACTCCGTTATCTGGAAATAAATATATATATTGGTTATTATTATGTCTCGAAATGGATCTAAGCAAGTGCTTTACCTAGATGTGATGCTCATAGTGTTTCAAAACTTTTAATGACAAATATTTTCACGAGATATGGAATGCCGAGAGTAATCATAACTGATAGTGGATCTCAATTTAGGAATAATCAGATCCAGAGATTGGTTGAAAAATATATTATTATTCATAGAATCTCTACTGCCTATCATCCCCAGACTAGTGGTTTAGCAGAAGTGTCTAATCATGAAATTAAAAGAATTTTGGAGAAAACTGTGGATCTTCATAAATGTGTTTACTTTCTCTTTAATAAGCTCTTAAGCTAACTTTGAGCTCCTGTACTTTCTATTCTGATCTAATCACCAAGCTATTTCGTTGGATTTTGTCCCCATGCTTTCCATCCTAACATGTTTAAGTAATCTAGAAGAGAAAATAATAATAACCTACATGACATTGAGCTTTATTCCATTATCCTTGGGTTTCTCTAACAATAATTTTAGGTTGGGTATAAGTTTCATGATGCTTCCTCTACTAAAAATCATAAATTGTACTCTTTTAGGCAATGTTTACGAAAATACCTAGTATGGGTCTTTATAGTATTTATCAAAAATTTTAAAGCTAAAAAATCTTCAACTTTAACCTTTGATCACTCATCTAATCATCTAATATAATCAAAATTTCATTCCTCACATCAAATCTCAATAAATCAAAATCCAAATTCTGCGTAATGATACTCAAATTTTTGGACTTAACTGGTCACCTCGTTCAATACTAATTAGAATGTCATACTTGGAAAAGTTTGTCGCAAATATTTATGCTCCTTTTGTTTTCCTCATTACCACAATTTGTTGACCTCATTATTATAAAACTATTTATCTTGACCAAGACTTTCACCTATCCTTTTATGGATATCTATTCCATGTAGAGCAAGGTTACAGGTCATGAAGGGAGTTTAGAAGCATGTAGACATCAAAACTCAAAGACCAACATAATTTTGTCAGTAATGGTGTATGTATGCAACAACACTTTGACACCCCATAAAGTGGCACTTAGATGCCTTCTTGGAGTAGCAACACCCAACCAACACTTTTATGCTAAGGGAATAGCATGACCACATATAATTTGGCATAATTACGCCATATCTTTTCTTCTCCCAAGTTTTTCAAACTATGAGAGTAGCGTAATTACACTATTATCATGTAATTACACCGTTGCTTCCAATTGAAGCATTCCTTTAAAAATCCAACCATTCACATTTATTTTCTTATCATCAAAAGAAGGGAAATCCAAAAACATACAATCATGATAGCCTCCTTCCATCCAACTTTCTTCATCTCCCCCTCGATCTCTAATACAAGGTAATTTTATATGATTTCATTATATTAAATACCATGTTATTTCTCTTGTTCATCATGATAATATGATTGAAAATTGTTTTTTATTATGATGTGCAGGATATAGTATTTATGCCACTTAGGAAATGAAAATAGGTGAAGTATGGAGCCACAAGGATGAAAACCAGGATTTCAGACAAGCAACAAAGCATTTGTGCACACGTGCACGTACGTGCACAAGCACACACCCATGTGGATGCATGTCCCGAAGATCTATCATGCATGTGCCTACAACTCTGCAACCTTCCCTGCATTTATTAGAGCATGCCTCCCACTTGTGGTTATGTGCACACAATTACCTAAGCATTCTTGTGTGTGATACTGTATGCACACATCTGTGATGCATTTGTGTGTCCGCTCATGCTTGTGCATGTGCCAGCGTGCCTACAAGCACAGACACATTGGCGCTCGCTAGCATGCCTATACTTTTTAATATTGCAATTTAACTTATTTAAAGAGTTTGGATCTCTATTTTGGACCTCTATTGCATTAATAAGTATTTAAAATTTTTATTAACATTATAGAAGCACCTTTGGCTTTGGGGGCTGAGCCTCTAGTTCTTAGGAAATTCATTGGAGCCTTTGGAGTTTCTTCCTCAAGCTTACTCAGAAAAGTATATTTTTCTTATTTTTTCAAGGGGTTTGATGATATTTTAAGTGTGTATTGAGTGTATATGTATGAGAAAGATCCACATATATTTGTTTTAAACGGAGGGGACCGTGATGTTTTCGAGGGATCGAATTGCTATGTAGTGAATTTGTTGTACTTCTTGTGTTATCTCCTTCTTATTCCCACAATCACAAAGTTCAAGTTTTCTTTCCTCATGCATTGTATATTAAATTTGTTTTGTACTCTTCTAGTGTAAATTTTGTGTATTTCTTATGTTTTTCATTCTATGGATTTCTTATTTCACTCGACGCTTTATGATGCATGAATTTATGTTGTTGTTATGTTAACCTACCAGACTTAATTTACATTTTATTGGATGTGAAAAGAATGTTAGAATTCCTCATGAAATATGAATTATGACCATTACATAGTGGAACAAATAGGTTAACCACCAAAACCTAGTAGAATACGGATATTTTGGTCAGAATTTTTCAGTCAAGATAGGGAATCTGAAGAATCCTCAGAAATGCCATCATGTTAAGAAAAACATAACTTTATGGTTTTTAATTCTTCTTCTAACCTAGTTATAGGATTAAAAAGAAAACTTTTATCCTTGGTTGTCAACAATAGCGTGAGTTCATTGAAAACCTTCAACAAATCACCAGAATGGATTCACAGGAGTAAGAATCTTGCTTATCAAAAAAACTCAACACTTTTTCCTATCATTTCTATTTATTGCACTTTTAGGAGTATTAGATTTCTTTATTGTATTTAATTACTTCAAACTAGACATAGTGGTTTAGTAAGCTAAAACTTTACCTTTTACAATTATTTTGATACTATCCTTGTTGGATATATACGCACACTTATTTCAATTCTCGATCGACATGTGTGCTTGCATGAGTAACTGACTTGCTTTACAAGAATTTTGGGCATCAGTATCCTTCTTTGACTCCCTCCCTCATTATTTCCTCCCTACTTGGTATGTCTCTCACACACAAGCACTCTTCCTCATTTCTCAAGTTGTTGTAAGTGATTTCAATGTGTATATTCTCTAAGTTATTTCCTCGATGTATTTTTCTCCAAGTAATCTTGGTTCTTTTCACTATGGAATTTTTTTCTCCGGATTTTTATATGTATACTCCCAATGTTATTTAATCCATTTACTTTTATGCAAGTGATCTATGTTCTTTTCTCAATGTATTTTTCTCCAGGTAATTTCCATTAATAAATTCTCTATGTTATTTTCTAGTATTTTTCTCCAAGTGATCTATTTTCTTTTCTCCATGCATTTTTTCTCCAAGTGATTTCCATATTTAAATTCTCTATATAAGTTCTTTTCTCCATGTATTTTCTCCTAATTTACTCTCTATTTGTTATTCTTTTGAGTTCAAGATACTTTCATGGGTAGTTTCATGTGCTTAAACTATTAAATCAATTCCTTATCCATTAAAACTTTTAAATTAATTTAGACTTCAAAACACTTAAACTTTCAATTACTTCAAATTCAAAACCTTTTAAACTTTTTAAAACAAATTAAACTTGCATACTGTTAATATTCCAAACCCTTTCAAACCTTTTTAAAATACTTTGAACTTTAAAACACATTAAAAAGTTTTCATTAAAAAAAAACATCATAAAGTTTCCATCACATAAAATTTTCATAGCACCTCAAAACTAATAAAACACTTTAAACTTTCCAAGACACTTTAGATTTTTCATCACTTAAAATTTTTAGTTAGAACCTTTTTCAACTTTTGGAAAACTTTGAATTACCAAAATACATTAAATTACCAAAGTAATTTAAAACTTATGAAACAATCTAAACATCAAAATCCTAAAAAATTTTATCATTTTAAATTTCCAACATTGAAAATAACTTTTCAGACCATTTAAGTAATTGTCACTTAAACTCATTTAAACCTATACCTTTTCATTTACTTGAAGCTTTCAACTTTCAAGCAATTTACATTGTAAACATTTAAGCTCACAACCTTTTTTTCATAAATTTTCATAAAAACTAACACAAGTTTAAAATTTTCACATCTTTAAAGAGAATTAAGTGACCCAACATGTAAACTCTAAGAATTAAACATTGGATGAACAACAAATGAAAAACATCGCCCGTAGAACATCTTGATTATTTTGATTGACCAACAAACTAGAAAATTTAACCAAATGTAAGAAATAAAAATATAAAATTCACTAATTTAAATAAATCAAACCACACTTAGGTAGATCAACTGTGAACCGTCGGTTAGCTAAGTTAGAAAAGAAGCCCTAGTTCACAAAAACACACATTTGAATAGTCATATCCGGAAGCTTGCTTTAGATTAGTAGGCATCCCTAAATTGTTGCTAAGGACAAGTAAATGTCAAAAATTAAAGCCTGTAAATCCCTTGAACTATGTAAGTGCCCTATGATGAAATAACCGACAAGTACTGATGAAGGCATGTCTAACAACGTCATAATTTAGAATGTCTATATTCACCATCACCATGTAATAATAAAGACTTATAACTATTCGGGTAGTTAAGTGTCTAAGAGTTTTGTTAAACCTTGATGATTAAAAGCAACGAGCATATTTAGCGGGGACAACATTCCAAAATTTACTTTAGTCCATAAATTTTGATTCCTTATAGAGTGTTGATTTACCTTAAGAATAGGTTCTCAACATCTATCTAAAAATTTATTCAAACTTTCAAATCAAGCTTTCCTAATACAACAATTCAAATCAATCCTTCAAAATAAAATACTTTAAATTAACCATTTAAATTAAATTAAATCAAATCCTACCTTTCAAATCAGACCCAAGTCTTTTAATGATTTCCCAATTTCAACAACTAAGGTACACTTACTTCCTAGAGTTGGTTAATACCTTTCCTAAGCCTTACTATGACACATCATCATTGAATTGTGATTCACAATCTTTTAATTCCAATAAATAAATTCTTCCAATATCTAAAACCTCCTTATTTGAAAAATCTCAAAATATTGTTCTTCCAAAATTCTCAGTGATACAAGCCAATACTCCAATCAAGAGTTTTCTCAGGGGTTCAGAACTCCTGAGATGTAATTACCTATGAGACTTGATGTCATAAGGGTACTAGATTTCATAATTAAACTAAACCCTATTTTACACCTTTAAGGTGGATGAAGAATTTGTTTGTAGTCTCAGAAAATAGTGAAACAACCACTTCGAGGTTGGGTCCATCGCGGGATAGTATTCTTGTCCATATGGAAGATATATTATGCGCCTTATTTGATTTCAAATGAAATTTTTCAAAACTCATGTGTGTGGGTCATATCATAAAAAAGGAAATGCACCTGCAACATCTTTTATAACGGAAAAGCATTAAACATTTTAGTCATATTGCATTTGTTCATATTCTTGGAGCACGGAACTCCTATTATCCAAAGTCATATCCTTCATCATTCATCTGACAACATGGAATCCACCTATATACTGTTTTTTTCATACCAAAGGAATAATTTAATTCCACCAACTTGACAACAAACCTCTTGAACAAGAAATAAAGTTACTCGAGAGCACTGACGACTACTCCCTATTGGTGTAGCCTTAGAGCCCTAACATAAAAAAAAGTTTGGGATCGACAAAAAACTCTTTCATCTACTCTTCAAGGCATGGCTAGTAAATTTTATTGGTGAGGGGAAGCACAATTTTGATTGTATATGAACAAATGAATCTCTTACCAAACTATAGCATGGCAATGCATTCACTTCAAATCAATCATCTTTTTAGTCACACATATAGATGACAAATGATTTTTTCATTCTTTTATTCTTCTCATTGTTTCTATCAATGAATTAAGATAATCATAGAACTAAATGCGCTAACAAAAATAGATCTTCAATGCAATAGGAAAACCCAAGAACTAAATAGGCATATTTGAGCATAATGGATCACGCTCGTTTAACAAGCTATTTGCAGCACTAATATTGACCAGACCAGTCTTACATGCTAGGTGATAGCTACTAAATTTACCTCTCAAATGGTTATGTTAGTTTTTCTGACTAAACTCGCCAGTACAAGGTATTCAAGTGAGTTTTTGCAACCAAGTTCGACAATACTTCTCAAGCTTTTCCGTAAAGCTTGCACGTGTCTAATGAGCTCTCAAGCTTATTTCGCTTGCATTATCAAATTTGTTCAACAAACCTGCCCGACAACTGGAAAGAAATTCAACTCCATTACAGTTCATTATTATTTTTTAACTGCATGAGTCGTCACAGACACCATACAACACAATATATAATCTAGTGTTTGTATTCTTTGTAGTGTTGTTAGGGTAATTACATTTTGATAGTAATAAACACGGATGAGAAGGGAAGGCTAGGTTCTCTTCTTGTCTGAACAACCATGAATAACAAAACACTAAACTTCTACCTCCTTCGTAACGTCTCTGTCAGATTGTATGAACCTACGGATAATACGTGACTTTACGTCCAAAAGGAATCCAATACATACATATCACCCAATTCCTATGTATTTACTTATCTAAATCCTAAATTTTATTGTTCTTATAATTATTTTTAGTGGCATTTGCATATGTAGCACAAACTTCTTATGTTGTTACATCTCTCACATTTAACATTTCATATTTTATGCACGGATCACTCAAATTGTAATATAACATAAACAGTAGCACTGTTTTTCTTTTTTAAAAGTGAATTACACTTTGTCATGCACTAATTTAAAATATCAAAATGCTATGTGTGTTAAGATAAAAGTATAAACGTGAGTTATGTAAATATATAAGAATGTTGGGCTATGTCTGTAAATTTCCCTTTTATTTATTATCAGAAAAATATGCATTATAACCAATTATATTCAGACAAGCTGCTTTAAATTTATATTAAACTACAGGTGAAGAGAACAACCCTTCTCAATTAAAAAAGATAATGCTGATCAAGACCATGTGATCATATCACACGTACCATAAAATCAATCGAGATATTGCTCCAGCAATGAGAATATTTTAAATATTTGTGAAGCAGTTATGGAATCCTAATTATCAATTAGAAGATCAACTTAACCATTAGCGAAGCTTGATCCATTATTAATTAAATAAATAAAGCTAAGTCAAAATAAATTTAATTGGTTCAAGAGAAAAAAATATTGGACCGCAATATATTGTTAAATTAAATCTCGAATAATTTATTTTATATTTTTAACGAGCATGTCCTTTTAGAGTTTTATCAAAATTTGCATAATATTATTAATCTTCAAGAAAATTTAATAACATTTAGAGCACTTATAATCAAATAATGTAGGAAATATTTAGGGTTTTTCTCTCTTTTTTTTTTTTTTTTTTTTGAAAATAAATTGTTTGCTATACAAATCCATCAACCTTAAGAGGGACAAGCAGACCAGATTATTCCTACCCTAGCACTAATGCAATATTCTTCTTAGAGTAATGCTATGCAGTCGACACATTGTCCTAAAAAGGGTTTTAATATATTTGCACTAACCAGGATGATTAGTGGATGACAGGGAGAGTAATAATGTTATTGATTTTATAAATAGCACAAAATTGCATTAATCATCTTAGTTGTCGGAACATCAAGTTTTTAAAATTTTGTCACTTGAATTAATGGGGGCAGTACCGTGTTGAGTCCAAATGTCATGTGGATCAAACTCAAGGTATAAAACTTTGGACTGACTAAAGTAACAGAGGGAAGGAAATGGAGGTAAGAATTTTATTTTCTCAAATTTTGAGTTTATTTGTTGTGATTTATTTGAGATTAAGGTAAGAATTTGAGGCATTTTGATGTCAATTATCTTTTGCCTCTCCCTTTGGTCGGTTTATTTTAAGCATTTCTCATGGCTTCCAATTATCCTCCACAATTGTTCGATTTGGTTCTAGTAACCGAAAGGTCTATTTTTTGTGTTCCTTTTAGTGAACGTTTGAAGTCACTAGCTTGTCTTATCATCGTAATCTTATTCTCTTTCCAAAAAGGTTGCTCTTTTGAGAGGAACTAGAGAGAAGGAAAATACAAAAAAATAGATGAAAATTTTTAAAAAGAAATTGCAGAACTTTCATAAAGTAACCTTTGTGTGATAGCCCAAGAGCATACATCTGAAACGAGATCAGATAAAATATTTCTTGAAAACATATCTGTAAAGAACTATGAAAGCAACCCACAACTAGAAAATTAAGTTTTTTTGTTTGCTCTGGGGCAAGAACAGCTCTTAAAAGAACATATCCCTTTAGTTAATTACATTTTGGGCAATGCACGAGAAAACTCTCAATAAGAACAATTTCACTTCCATTATTTTTGACATTCAGTAATTTGGGAACCAAAGGATTTTGATCTTCTTAAGAGGGAACAGATGGTTTTGATGCTCAACTAGGTCGTAAGGGAGAGAGTGAATCACCATATCCACTATGGGTGGTGGAGCTTAAGCATGCAGGGCCTACAAGAAGATGTCAATGATTTTCAATATATCGGCAGGACTTAAAAATGGTTTCAACATAAAGGGGAGTAATCTCTAAGCAGTTAAAGGTAGTCAAGTCAGGATACTATGGAACTATCATCAAATCTATGGAGATACTAAGTCAACCAGGTCATGAAAGAAGTCGAACTAACCCGATCAAGGACATCTTGTAAGCACACCATCAATTCCATCGTCCAAGAGAAATTTGGTAGCACTAAAGCCAGAGGAAAGAGTGATCTAATTTTCTATCACTCTCTAAGGGGTGTAATAGGTATAGGTGGGACTTATATTTGTCAATTCAATGACGAACCTAACTCAAGAAATCAAAAGAGGAGAGGGGTCTAAATACAAAGATAGAACCTCTCCACAAAGGACTTAATCCCCACTTGGATCAGGATGCCTCTAACAACCTAGTCGTGCTAGACAACCACATATGTAGCAATTTATGATTGGCTGAGCCGATTGAAGAAGCATTGGGGCTCCTCCTCGAGGCATGCAATATGATAGAGTTATATGTGTTAAAAATAAATGTGATGGCCCTATTAGGGATAATTTGGGTGATATCAATGCAATGCAACCCAATTTAAATCCATCATTGAGACCATGCAAGAAAACAATAAAAGTAAGGAAATGCTCATTTTAAATTTAGCATATTTTAATCCTAATTTTTTATTTGATTTGAATATTTTATAATTAGAATTTTTTGAATAAAATTTATATTTTAGGATTCTTACTGAGCCTAGTTACATTTTCGTAAGAGCCCAAACAAATCACAAGCCAAGAAAGAGAAAATTGCAAGCACAGTGCAACAAGTAAAATAACTCAAACAAAATATATAATAGGTCGGTGCTGCTGAGTCGGCAACATATCCCAAGAAAGCAGGGAAAGTGACCGAAATTTACATATATATGCCTGATTCTAATTCTATACAAGAATATGAATTTGGAATTAAGCTATTGGGCACGAGCTTCTACTCTTGATCCCTATTAAGTAGTTTGATGTGTCATGCACCTCAGAACTCATCTCCATACCTTATTTTTGATAGAAGGCTCCACCTAAAGACTCTAAAAAATACCTGGAAAAATTCAAAAAAAGGACTTGACCTATAGAAAAGTTAGCACATATTATATCCATACAACGAGTAATGAAACATGCTTGACAGGAGGAGAGCATTAACACCGCCTATAAAAAATGTTAGCTTTCAAATCATTACTTAATTCTCCCTTTCTTTATTTTTAGGAATGACACCCTGCAAGAAAAAAACCCCTATTATACTTGTGTGCGGATCTCAAACTCTGGTAAGCACACAAACGGCATCACGCAAACAGATTTCTGGCTAAGGCAACCAAACCAATAGAGAACAATAAATAGAACATCGAAAAGACTACATAGCATCCTAGACCTAGCCTAGCACACCATCTAACAAAAAGTGTCCTAGTCAAAACATTAAAATGCATGTACAATGTAGAATAATAGCTACCGTATGACATTGATGGGGTCACCAAAATTGGCCCCATCCTAATGATCCAAGGAATCTAATTTGTGTCACCCAAAAAAATTTTGAATGATTTGGCCTCACACATGCCCTTGTCTTGCTAATTATGTAGGTTTGAAAATATAATGGGCTATTAATTATGAACCCACAAAATGCATGGTGACATACGTTAGATTCCTTATAGCCTTAGTACAACCATTCTTGTATTGATCCCGACGCAATTACTCGCATTACGCACTGAGATATAGCTGACAAGAAATGCTTGTTAAAGCATCACCCTTAAAACAAGGTCACTCGCTTAATGAGTCTAATTTGCTTTCAAGACACCTAAGGTGATGCTCATGCAATCATACAAACATTACAAAATCAGGTGGGCCACATTGTGCATTCAATTGGTTCAGTGGCTTTGAATTGTGACCCAATTTGAGCACACATAGTGAATTACTTATGGCATTTAAGTGTGATGTGATGCATCGGCTACTAGTATTGAATAAATTTTTAAAAAAGTATTTTTAGTTTGATCACAACATATAATCAGTTTAATAAAAAAACATTAATCTATATGAAATTATACTATCGTTCAAGTAATACAGGGCTCCATCGGAGGCCTGTATATCGATCCCACACTGAGGAAGAAAACCTTCAAGTGTAGCACAGAAATCCAATATTCAAATTTACAATGCACTTATAGTAAATACAAAAGTTGCTAAAGTTTAACAATGCTATAGATTTTAAGATCACCAAATTACTTTCTATACTTCAAATTAAAGTTAACTACTACTACAATAAGTTTTCTAATGCAATGTTCAAATTTAGAGAAAGTGTCATCCCCCTTTACAATGATATTATGGTGAGTGAATGATGAAGATTAGTAAGATTCTTGTATTGCGCCAAATAGGAGTATGCATATTCTTTACCCTCTTCCGAGTGTTATAAATAACATTGGCTAATCATAGGTTTAGTCCCTAAATTCTTGGTTAGGTTTTGGAGGATGTTGGCTCTCACTCCAGAGCTCCCACTTCCCTTCGTCTAAAGGTTAACTCTCTCTTTAGTTTATAAACACTATGTCCAAATTGGGGATTTTAGTTTGTCACCCTAAAATCTCCAATTCTATGCCCAATAAACATAATTCCCTATTTATTTGCACCCAACCCTCATGAACTACATAACGCATTCTTGAACATTGAATGTAATCTTTACTTTTGTTGTTGAAAGCATAGTCCTTTCAGATCGTATGTTTCACAACATATTTTAACAACACAATTGACCAGATCAAAAATTAAATGAAGTATGAAGTGAAAATTCATCACAATTTCTTAACAGGTATATGGCACATCTAATCTAAACCATCACTTCACCATATATCATTGTAAGGAGAAAGACATAGAAATCTACTCAAAATTCATGGTGAAGATATGACAAATTAAAGATTTTATATATAAAACAAAGTCATTCAAATAATAAGAAGTAAATACAACTTATCTCAATTTCTTCCCCAAGCAAATCTCTTGAAGTTCCCTTGAATCTCCTTCTTTCTTCACAACAACACATAATTCTATCTTGGAATAGTAGGGAAGAAGCAATCTATCACTTTTCATCTCCTCCTACAACTCTTTTGAGAAGAATTCCTCACAAAACTTAACACAAAACCCTAGACTCAAACACTCACACCACTTTTTCTCTAGACTCCTCTCTTTAATTCTGGAGCCAAAATCATGTTAAAATAGCCTATGGACGATTTCCCCAAGAGATGCTTCAAGAATCCCTCCAAAAGTCGTCCAAATATATTGAATTTGGCCTCCACCAATATTGAGCACCGTCGGCGCCCTATCGCGCTATAATCTAAACTCTCTAGAAAAATGCGCAATTGGCACCCATTTTGGCGCCAATGGCACCAGAACTTTAAATTCCTGGTTTTTGCTCTTTTTCACTCCAAATTTGTTCATTTTTTGTTCCTTTTGCTCCAATTGCCTAAAATCATCCTACCTGAAGCAAAACATAAAAAATATCATCCTATAAAATGCAATATCACCAAAATTAGTACAAAATATATATGAAAAATCAAACATATTTTTTGTGCATCAAAATTCTGCAAATTTAACTATTAGTTGTCCTCAAGTAATCCTTTTACTACATAAAAATATAGCTCTTAGTAGTGAACTTTACTTAAATAATATTATGATATTTTGATTTAAATAAATTTAATAGTAAGATTTTTAGAAATATTTTCAATAACTTAGGTCAAAACTATAAGTGTAAAACATTTAATAATCAAGTCTAAGAGCTCTAGTCTCATATTTATTTCAAGAATAATCATAACTTGTCAAATTAAGAGTGCTTTGAAGGATTATATGAAAACGAATCTCATGAAAACTCTATTAATAAGGATGCTAATACTTTAAATATAAATTCAGAAATGTAACTAAGCTCTTGCCTTAAGTTTATTCAAGTGAAGCCAATTTTTTATTAAGCATCTCCTTGAGATTCTCCTCACATATATTTTTTTTTCTTTCTTTAATCTTTTATTTTTTGGATTGATTTTCAATCCTCTTGTTATTTTCTTTCTTTTTATTTTCTCTTTTTATTTTCTTGTGAGGATTACTAAATCAAGATAGCCTTTAATAATTTTAAACTTCACTCTCCTCTCTCTAAAGTTGGAACTTGAAACACCTCTTTACCTTATACATATATATTAGCATTTAAACGATTCATTATAGAGTCACAATTTTTTCTCCTCACATAAACTTAGAAGACTCTTAACATTTCAAAAATATAGTTTTCTATACTTTAAACTGTCAACTATAGTCTAATTCTCTTATAATAAATATCTTTGTCCCATAAAGTTAACATTCATTACTAAAATCTTTCATTTAAATCTACTATGATATTTAAATGAAATCAAAAATTTAGTTGTCTAAAGTTAAGCTCAACTACTTTAAGTCATGTTAAAATAATTTTAAAAATACATTTTAATTGAGAACAAATAAAAGTTAATTTTTCCTCCCCTAAACTAAAGTTTTTTAATGCATATTAAATCATAAAAGAGAGAAAAACATAAAACAAACTAACCTTTTTGTTATGGGCTTTTGATACTCCTGAAGCATACAGGTATTAATTAAAACTTTAACTATATGCATAAAATAGTTAAAAGCATTGTTCACATATATATCAAAGATTCGCAAGGTAAAGAAAATTTAAAACACAACTTTAAAAACTTAATACAACATTCATTACAATTTTACTACAACTCTAATAAACCAACATATTCTTCAATACAACTTAACTAAATTAAGAAAAAATACAATTACTTCACATAACTACTACACAAAATCAAATAACAAACATAAATCAACTCAAAAATAACAAACATAAAGAATACTACACTACCAATCATCCTCTCTTTCTTCTTCTACTCCTTCTTTCTCTGGCTGGTATGGAATATAACGGGGGCAAGTAGGTAATATTAGACCAGCTTATCCCCTCATAAATCTCATTTGAGCATCATGATAAGTTATGTCATAATTCGCTCTTCTCCTCTAATAATCATCATTGATGATATTTATTGCTTCCAAACCATCAATCCTATTATGAAGCCTCGTAATATCACCTTAATGTATCATCGGCCGCTCCATAACATCAGAAATAGTAGGTATCCCGGAGGTAGAAAGTAAGTTATTACTAGTAAAGGGAATCTCACTACTCTTACTTCCAGATCTCCATCCTACATGAGATTCATAAATGTAAATGTTGACTTTACTAATATGCTTTAAAGGATGAACTAACTCTTCGCTACTAACAACCTCAACTCATGATTGTACACATAATGTGTAAATTAGGGCAGGATGTCCCAATCCTCCAGTGGTTTCCCCTTTAGCTATAGTCTGAATACTATATGAATAACTATCAAAGTATATTATTCTCATGTTTTAAATAAAAAAATTCAGAATAGCTATATCCCTTGAAAGTTCACTATGATGATAAGCAGGTAGTAGTTTTGCAGAAATAAAGTAATGTCAGGCTTTAGATGCTACATTTAAAGTGAAGAAAAAAAGTTTATATTTTGTCTTTGCTTAGTTTTCCACTCCCTTTTCCATCAGTAAGAAAATTAATTACCTCATTTAAGGCCGCATCCACCATATCAAAAGATTTGTACTCACAAAATGGATTATCTCTCAACTGGTAGAAAGCATTAATCTGTGCATGGAGTGAATTCTACCATTTGTCCTCGAAGCAGCACATGTTCTTCTTCAGACCACCTCAAGTTAGCATAAAACTCATGGACTACATCAGCAACAGCATCGGCAGAAAAATAACAAAAAATTCTCAATTATGATCAGCAATCACCTGCTCCACAACTCTGCTCGAATTTTCGAATCCTTGACTTGTATACAATTTTTACTTCGGAGTGTAGAATTAAAAATAATATTATGCTTTTATATTCACAAATTTCCTTTCATCATAATCAACCTTTCTCTGTCCCATAATCAACTTTGAAGCCATATCAAAATTTCTATAAAATTTGCAAATAAATCCCAATAAATTTCAAAATGACAATGTTAAGACTACAAAGTTGAATCTAATAAGAGCATTTCACCATGGATTATCTAAAAATTTTCTTCAAAAACCCTAAATTTTTTTATCTCTCAAATGTTGGAGATTTCCATGGTGAAAATAAAAAAATTTTAGTTTAAAGTAGAGTTCTTTCTAAGAGAAGATGAGATCCAACCTCAAAAAGCTTCGAAATAGCCTCAAATTCAAATGCAAGCAATCCCTAGAAGTGTTATTCAGCCTTGGCTGGAGGCTGAAGATGGTCAAATGCAGTCAAAGACTCAATATCGTGAGTTAAAACATCCAGGATGAGTTTCGGGTTTTGGGCGCCGTCGGCGCCAGACCGATTTTTAAGATTCATTAAATTTTTTGATTTCGATCGTTTCAAAGTTACGATGATATCTAATTAGCATTTTTAAGCATCTATATTCATAATTAAGTGATGAACTAATACAAATATTACACAAACAACATAAAACATCACTTTTATATATAATCCACAATTACAAACTTACATAAATCAGTCATTCTACTACATCAATAATTCAGCATCGCAATCAAACCACAACACTCTAACACTGAAAACATAACATAAATTCAAATCTCAAACATAATAAGTCTAAAATCACACCATAAAGCAAATAAAGTCCAAATACTAAATAAAGTAAATAAAACAGAGAATCACTACTCCTCATCAATGTCAGTGCTATCTTCTCTGATATCTCTCAATCTTTGCCTTCATCCATCAAATATCGATAGATTTCATACATATTATCTTTCGTAGATCTTCTCTGATATCTTTCAATCTTTACCTTCATCCATCAAATATCGATAGATTTCATTCATAATGTCTTTCGTAGATCTTCTCTGATATCTCTCAATCTTTGCCTTCATCTGTCAAATATCGATAGATTTCATTCATATTATCTTTCGTAGGGACAAAATTGGTATAATGATAGATTTTCACATTATCTATCATATAAAGTTCATTAATCTTAGAACGAGTGAATGATATCCACCTACCTCGCATATATATGACTCCTTGGTTGATTCCATGAAGATTTACATAAAATTCCTTAACCATAAAAATGACTACTACGGAAGTAATATAACAAAACACTTCACATCACCTGTTCATAATAATTTCTTCTATCCGAGTACTAGGAACATTCATACATCAATTAACAAAGCCTCGTTCCATGATAAGCCTCCTCTTTATAAGGACTTTGTCGCAAAGTCGTTGTGCCTCAAAACTGACAAACTTCCTCCTGTTGAAAAAGCAACATCTTGGAGATTTTAAGTAGTTGGAAGCTATGGAATAAAAATTTTGAAACTACCCTTTTGTTTTACTGGATTTTATGGGTTTTAAAATGAGTTTGGGGAGTTATAGGGGTGAAACTCCAGCTCAAAACTGCCAAATTCCGCCTTTTGAAACTCCAAAAACCGCTTCTTGGTCATTAGCGTCGTCGGCACTGGATAGGGCGCCGTCGGTGCCCAAGCTCCAAATTTTTAACTTGTTCTTTGGAAAATCCCGTCGACGACGCCCATTCTGGTGTCGTCGACACCAGAGCACATTTTTGGTCCAACAACGTTTTCGTCCAAATAAATTATGAATATTCGATACAATTCATTAATTAACACCATTTAGGAAATTTATGAGTGAGTAGGACTTAAATATATAACTATCTAATAATAGTATCAACTTCAACCAAATCAAAACAAACTAAACAAAATAGATAATTATGGGTTGCCTCCCATAAAGCGCTTGGTTTAACATCGTCAGCCCGACAAACATTAGTTTCATTCAGAATGACTTAACATTAAAACCTCTTTAAAATTTGGTCGTGACCCCACAAAATATGGTTTTAATCGATGCCCATTAATTTTAAATGTTCTTTCCAATTTTAGGATCTTCAATATCAACAACTCTAAACTGGTAAACTTTTATGACAGTGAAAGGTCTTATCTACCTAGACTTAGGTTTTCCAGGAAATAATTTCAACCTTATATTATATAACAAAACTTCGTGTCAAGGTTCAAATATCTTTCTTATAATCTTCTTATATGTCATATCTTCATTTTCTCCGTATAAATTATGTCATTATCATAAGATTCATTTCTAATTTCTTTCAATTCATTAAGTTGTAATAATCTTTTCTCACCAGCATCCTTTAAATTGAAATTGAACTCTTTAATCACCCAATATGTTCTATGTTCTAATTCAACTAGTAAATAGCAAGTTTTTTCAAAAATCAGTCTATAATGAGGCATTCCTATTAGAGCTTTATAAGTAGTTCTATATGCTCATAATGCAGTATCTAATCTAATAGACCAATCTAATTTATGGGGATTTACAGTTTTCTCCAGAATTTTTTTAATTTCACGATTAGATACTTCAGCTAAACCACTTTTCTAGGGATGAAAAGCAGTTGAGATTCTATGTATAATATTATATTTTTCAGTCAATCTCAGAATCAGATTATTTCTAAAATGAGATCCACCATCAGTAACAATTACTCTCGAGATTTCATATCTTGTCAAAATATTTTTCAATAAAAATTTTGAAACACTTCGAGTGTCACATCTGGGTAAAGTTATAGCTTCAATCTATTTTGATACATAATCAACTGTAATTAATTAATATATATATATATATATATATTCCTAAATGAAGGAATAAATTTTCCCATAAAATCTAATCCCCAAACATCAAAGATTTCAAATTCCAATGTAAAATTTAGGGACATTTCATTTCTTCTAGAAATATTACCTACTCGCTGACATCGATCACAAGTTTTAATATATCTATTAATATACCTAAAAGAGTAGGCCAATAGAATCCATATTGAAAAATCTTATGTGCAGTTTTGTCAGTTCCAAAATGATCCCCAAATTCATAATCATGGCATCTCAAAATAATTGGTTCAATTTCTTCATAAGGCACACATCTCCTAATAACTAGATCCTTGCATTGTTTTTATAAATATGGGTCATCCCAAAAATAATATTTGGCATTATACAAAAAATTTTTATTTTGTTGCTTTGGTAATTCAGGTGGTAAAATATCACTTACAATATAGTTCACAATATCAGTATATCATGGTAAATTTCATTCCCTTTAATATTATAAAGTTGTTCGTCAGAAAATTTTTTTGTGATTTCATCTTCAAAATCAGGTAATTAATTTTGTTCCAACCTAGATAAATGATTAGCTATTTGATTATCAAATCCTTTTCTATCCACTATAATGAAGTTAAATTCATGCATTAGAAGTACCTATCTGATCAATCTTAGTTTAGCATCATTCTTTTGCATTAGATACTTGATAATAGAATGGTCTATAGACACTACACATTTACTTTCAATTAACTACGACCTAAGTTTTTCAAAAGCATATAAAATCGCTAATAACTCTCTTTCAATAGTGGTATAATTAATTTGAGCTTCATTAAAAGTATTACTAGCATAATATATAACTTTGAAAACTTTATCATACATTTATCCTAAAACAGCTCCAATTTCATAAACACTGACATCACACATAAGTTCAAATGGTTTCTCCCAATCATGTGGAACTATTATAGGGGCAGTGATTATCTTTTCTTTCAATAATTCAAAGTCATTTAAATATTCTTCATTAAAATCAAATTTCATATCTTTTTCTAAAAGTTTGCACAGAGGCTTAGTAATTTTTGAAAAATCTTTAATATAACACCTGTAGAAGTCAGCGTGTCCTAAAAACTTCTAACCCCTCTTACAGCAAATAAAGGTGGTAGTTTCGTGATGATTTGAATCTTTCCAGGATCTACTTCCTTGTCACATTCAGAAATTTTATGCCTATGTACAATTCCTCCTACAACCATAAATTGTCATTTCTCCCAATTTAGAATTAAATTTAATTTTTCGCATAACTCCAAAAAAATTTTTAAATTATTTAAGAAAGCGTCAAATGAAGTTCCAAATACAGAAAAATCATCCATAAAAGCTTATATTCTATTATCAATCATATTACTGAAAAATATATATCATACATCTTTGAAATGTTACAAGTGCGTTACATAATCCAAAAGGCATTCGTCGAAAAGCAAATGCCTCGTAAGGATTAGTAAATGTGGTTGAAGCCAGTATACGATGATAGCCGGTATATCCATCTAAAAAGCAAAAATATTTATGCCCGGTAAGACTATCCAACATTTGGTCTACAAAAGGTAAAGGAAAATGATCTTTCCTAGTGGCGGCATTTAGTTTTCTATAATCAATACAGATTTGCCAACCAGTGACTTGTCTCGTGATTATTAATTCATTTCTTTCATTCGTCTCAATAGCCACTCCTCCTTTCTTAGAAACACAATGGATCGGACTTACCCATGCACTATCTGAAATAGAATACATAATTCCAGGATCCATCCATTTTAAAATTTCTTTCTTTACTACTTCCTTCATCAATGGATTTAATTTCCATTTCGAATTAGCTTTACGTTTATATTGTTCATCCAATAAAATTCTATGCATAGAGATTAAAGGACTGATTCCGTTTATATCAGCTAAAGTTCAACCAAAAGCTATTTTTTATCTTTTCAATGTATCTAGTAATTTTTGCTCTTGTAAATCATTTAAATTTGAGGATACAATAACTGGTAATGTAGATAATTCTCCTAAGAACACATACTTCAAATGGCTAGAAAGTATTTTTATCTTAAGTTCATGAGGTTTTATGATAGATGGGATTAGACTTTTATTATCATATTTTGTAATATCCAACATCTCAAATCTTTCTTGAACATAATCTAGTTCCTCATTCTCCATATCTTCCAATTCATTTTCATCCTCACATTGCAAATTTTCTTATTTCATTTTTTTCAAAATTTTCCTTAAAATGCTCATCTTTTAAGTAGTCACAAATGTCCATTCAAAAGCATTCATCATCTTTTTTGTTGTAGGGTATTTCATAGCTTTTGATATATTGAATGTCACATCTTGATCATTAACTCTCATAGTTAATTCTCCTTGTTGAAAATCTATCATAGCTCTTCCAGTTGCAAGGAATTGTCTTCCTAAAATGATAGAAATTTCTTTATCTTCCTCCATATCTAAAATAATAAAATCCACAGGGAAGATAAATTTATCAACATTTACTAAAACGTCTTCAATAACTCCTTTAGGATAAGTAATAGAATGATCAGCTAACTGAAGAGTTACTGAAGTAGGGGAAATTTCTCATATTCCTAACCTTTTAAAAGTTGATAATAGAGGCATGAGATTAATGATGGCTCCCATATCACATAAGGCTCTTCCAAAAAATTTTCTCCAATAGCACAATGTATAGTGAAGCTACTAGAATCTTTGAGTTTTTCATGAAGCATTTTTTGAATAATTGCGCTACACTCTTCAATAAGTGTAACGGTCTCATTATCTGTACACTTCTATTTCTTATTCAATATATCCTTCATAAACTTCACATAATTAGGCATTTGTTTTAAGAATTCAACGAAGGGAATGTTTACTATTAATCTTTTAAGGATTTCAAGGAATTTTGAGAATTGTTTATCTCTCATTTATTTCTTCAATTTTTGAGGAATTGGAGATGGTGGTCTTTCAACGATAATTTTCATCGGTTTAAATAGATATTCTAAATCAGGATATATATTATCATTACCTTTTTCAGTTCCTACCTTCACTTTTTCAATTTTAACATCTTTTTTTCACTCTTGTTTCCAATTTTTCCACTTCTTAACTATATAGCCTTAATTTGTTTTTTATTTTGATCTTTTGGGTTAATTTTAACATTACTAGGGAAAGTTTCTGAAGGTCTATTACTAAGTGCAGTAGCAATATGTCTTAATTGATTTTCAATATTTTTAATAGCAGTTCCCTGACTTTGTAATTGGTTCCCTTGACTTTGTAATTGAGTACCCATGTTTAATATCAATTCTTCTATAGGCAACTTCTTTTTCTTAAATTTATGGTTACTATTGAAACCTGAAGGGTACTAAGGTCTATAACTAGTTTCCCTAGTTGTTCAAATCCCTAGATGGGTTCACAGAATTGTTTCCCCACCGCGGATTAATAGTAGCATTGTTATTATTCCAGTTTAAGTTGGGTGGTTTTTCCAACCGGGATTGTGATAATTAGAATAATGATTATTGGGTCTATTATTTATAGCATTAAAAGTCTCATAAGATGATTGAGAATCTACTTTTTAGCCCAATGAATTTTCCTCTAACAGTTGAGAAGTTTGAAAATAATTCATTCTAAATTGATCTATTTTCTTTAAAATCGCAGCAATTTTAGAAGCCAACATAGATATTGCATCAGAATTGCAAATTCTAGCAAATCTTTTTAGATTTACCTGTTCAGAGGGTCATTAAAAATTATTTGTAGTCATTTCTTCAATTAAAGAATATGCCTCATCAAATGGTTTTGATATTAACAATCCACCAGCAGCTGTCAATGAGCAATCCAAGAGATCTCACTAATCCATTATAAAATGTTTAAATTATTAACCAATCTGGTAAAGCATGATGTGGACACTTCCTAAGAAGGTTTTTAAATCTTTCTCAAGCTTCATATATTGATTCCCCTTCAAATTGCGGAAATATGTAATATCGTTTCTAAGCTTAACAGTTTTTTATGAAGGGAAATATTTTGTAAAAAATTTTGTGATAGTTTCCCCAATTTTCTGATAGATACAGGTGCTAATAAATTTAATCACTCCTTAGCTTTATCCCTTAATGAAGAAGGAAAAAGTCTAAGCCTGACAGTGTCATTCGACACTCCATCATATTTAAATGTAGCACACAATTCTAGAAAATTAGCAAAATGTAGGTTAGGATCCTCATTCGGTTTCCACAAAATTGATTATTTTGTACTATTTGGATAATAGCAGGTTTAAGCTCAAATGAATTAGTAGCTACATCAGGATTTTTAATAGTTAAGTGAATTTCATCTGCTGTAGGATTAACATAATCTCTTAAAGGTATATGTTGAAATTCATGTTCATTTCTTTGATTATCTAAATTGTTCGTCAATTTGTTAAAAATTTTAAATTCTTTTTGTTGTTTCCAAAAATTTTCTAATAGTACATTCTAACTCCGAATCGTAAGGTACAAAACTTTCAGATCTAAAACTACGCATGCACAATTATAATAATCACACTTAAAACTAAGCGCACACACCAACTATGAAATAAAGGTTTTCAGTTACTACTCAATTTCCTATTGCCTCCCCGGTAACAACGCCAAAAACTTGATGTGGCGGTTGCTACTATCGAATAAATTTTTAAAAGTATTTTCAGTTCTGTCACAACATATAATCAGTTTAATAAGAAAGCAGCCAATCTATACGCAAGTATACGTATCGTTCAAGTAATACAGAGCTCTAGTGGAGTCCTAGTTATCGATCCCATAGGGAGGAAGTAAACCTTCAAGCTTAACATAGAAATCTAATATTCAAATTCACAATGTGCTTGCAGTAAATACTAAAGTTGTTAAAATTTAACGATATTAGAGATTTTAAGATCACGAAATTACTTTCTATACTTCAAATTAAAGTTAACTACTACTACAATAAGTTTTGCAATGCAATGTTCAAATTTAAAGAAAGTGTCATCCCCCTTTACAATGATATTATGGTGAGTGAATGATAAATATTAGTAAGATTTTTGTATTGTGCCAACCCTCTTTCGAGTGCTATAAAGAACATCGCTTAATCCTAAGTTTAGTCCCTAAATCTGTGATTAGGCTGGGAGGATACTGGCTCTCACACCAGAGCTCTCACTTCTCTTCGTCTGAAGGCTAACACTCACTTTAGTTTCCAACCACTAGGACCACAACGATTTCTGGCGTGATCATGCAGCTGGACATCCAGAACTCAGATTTGTGCAATTTATTACCTATTTTGAACCTATTGATGGATTTGGAGAGTTTGGATACCTATTTTAGATCCCTAATGTAAATAATAACTATAAAACCTTATTTATATCAAAAAAGAAACTCTTCTTGGCTTCTTGAATTCTTTGCCTCCTTAATAATGCTTGGAGAGGAGTTTTGCATTAGGGAGTCATTAGAGGCTACCGGAAGCATGATTTGGAGAGAGTTTGAGTGCTTTTCTCATGGTCTTCCCAGACCTTTAGTGAAAACCTTGCAAGGTGAGAGTTTCATCTATTTTGTGAGTTATAGAGACTTGTATTAAAAGAGGGATTGCTACAAGTGTAGAGAAGACAAGTTATTGTATGTTTTACATCTTCATGTTTCTTCTAATAAAGGCCTACATAGTTTTTCTCATTATGGTTTTCTCGGCGATGTGTGGCTACTCATTCCTCGCATCTCTGCCATGTAGGGGTAGTGGATTTAATCGTTGTTTTTTCCGTAATATTTTTATTAGCGTTAACTCATGCTTTCATAGTTTATGTTATTGGTTAACTTGTGAACTTAATTTACTCCTAGTCTGACCAACTAGAATGTTAAAATGTTTCGTGAAGCTATGAACTCTTACAGTTGTGTTGTGAAAACAAAAGATTAACAACATAATTCCGAGATGATAAATGTATTCCAGTGGAATTCTGTAATCATTCTAGTGGATTTGAATAGTTATGCGAAATGCCATGAGGATTGAGGAAGCCTCAACTTCATGGATTTAAGCTTCTTTTGACATAGACATAGGCATAAGGAGTAATATATCCTCAATTGACAATAATAACGTAGGAAACATTTAAGAAAATCACAATCATCATGATCCCCGAATCACAAAGACACGAGCCTCATCTATCTTGAAGTAACTCAAAAAATCTTTCTGTTGTTCCTGTTTTCTTTTTCCTGTCAATCACTCTATTTTTGCTAGAACCTTAGGAATGAAAACAACTTTACAGTCTTGTCAAGCTAGGTTAACTAAATTAGTAGGCTAAAGATTTTTCTACAGAAATAATTGTTACACTTTCGTCGTGGGATCAATACGTAGACTCTTAAACTACATACTACTTAACATATGTACTTGCGTTGTGTGGATGACTTACTCCACGGTATGTTTTGGAGCGTCAATGCTCAAGGAGATATGAGTCAAAAGAAATTTGTTTGGCTTCGAGCCCTATTTATAAATTTAACAACATTACAACATCAACAGACAATGTTGTCATACTGGCCTTTGACCTGGCCAGATGCATTGAACAATGACATAAGATTTTCAACTATTACAAACAATCACCATACATTCAGTTGATGGGGCATCATGGTGCTTAGTCTTAATATTGTAGTGTCGAGGCCATATTTTGTCAAAACGCGGTTGATTCACTTTATGTCACACCTGAAATGCAATTTCATCAATAAACTATTTGATGGAGCTTAGTGTTGCCAAGGGTAGGCATTGAGGTACTAGATCCAAATTAGGTTATCATCTTAATTATGTGCCTGAAATGATGGTAACCAACAATTTAGTTGGTGCCAAAGGCATAGCTCTGCGACACAAGGTTGGTTTCACATAACAATAAACCAAGTTCACAGGATGCATTTTGCCTTATGTGGCATCACAGTACAAGGCCAACCATGCGAACTATGGCACCTCAATAAAGATGGGTAGCATGGTAATAAGAATAATATGATGGCACTGTAGTGTGGTATAGCAGTCACACGATGTCAAGCCTTTATTTAAGAAAATTCAGGTACAATTGTCACGATGGACAATGGTTTGGGTCCTAAGGCATTGCATGAGGCAGTAACATCAAACAATGAACCAAAAAATGACACCAACATACATCATATGCCATTTCTTGATTCTTATAGGAGTCAACCTTTACATTTTGTATTACTCTAGAGTATTTCTCGTAAGAACTTATTAACAAGCAAGCTCTCATCTCATCCAAATTTCCTTGTTAGTGGATAGTAGTTTATCAAGCTTTTTTCCTATGTAATTTAGTTACCTTGTGCTCAATTACAATTTTTATTTTTATCAGATAAGTCTTCCTCTAAAACAACTCTTGCTTTAACCTATAAATTTAAGTATCAAAGTTCATATTTGGGCAAAACATAGCTTTGTATATTTGGTTCAAAACATAATTTCAATATGATCTCTCATACTTTCTGCTCTAAATCTCTCCAATTAATTTTGTGTCTTCTCTAATAGATTAAATAATCTTTTTTATAAAACCAAATCTGGCATTGACTCAATCTACAATTACCATAGTCTTCTAATCTTCTACCCATAATGTTAAAGGTTAGTCTCAAACAGTTTTTTTTTGTCTACTTTGCTTTTCTGACGACTACCGTTTGGAATTTATTTTTTTCTTGTTGTTTTCTAAAAATTTTTACGGTGAAAACTATTTTTTCAATCTGAACTATTAAAGTGCAATGGCCGTAAGAAAACTGTTATCTGATTCTCACGAAATAAAATATATATTTATGATTCTCACTTTTTTCAAGAAATTATTTTCTTCAACACAGTTTTACAATAACTTTTTTAAGAAATTATAGCTACCTTAAATAGACCCCAAATCTAATAAAAGTGCTTCACCCAAAGATGGAGAAGAATTGGCATCAAGCACTACCAACTCATTCGTAGCTGCTTCCTTGTACCATTAACATCATCTTCATCATAAAATTTTCCTTCTATCTATCCTAGCTATTGTATAACTTCAAAAATTATTATATATTGTGGCTTATGAGAGATTAAAACTGCTTCTCATATTATCAAGCGAATTATTTTTATTATTACTATTTATTTGGGAAAGAGTGCTTGAATCCAGTAGTTTGGAACTATTCATTTTATTTTCTCAATTCAATTATGCTGCATATTCAAAAACAATGTATTATTTTTCACTGGAGATTTATTTGAAAGTTAAATGCCACTCCTAATGATAAATACCATATGGGAATGCACTCATTCATTTTGGCTCATTGTCCACATAGTATTAACTCTTTGCAATGGGTACAAAGTCTGTCTCCTCAAAAAATTGTATTATACACATATTAAAGCAAAGGTGACCTCTTTGTGACAGATGTGATGAAATCAAACCAAAAAGAAAAAGAGGAGAAAAAAACGTTGAGGAACAGAGTAGTGGAGATCTCTCGTTTTGCTCATGCCCACTATAGTTAAAAAGCATTTCAATGATGTCGTAATGCTTAGCAATTGGGTTGAGTATGATTAGGACAGGGAAATTATCCACAATCTTCAATGACAATGATGCAGTTGGCGGCCAACAGTGTGGGCATAGATACCAATGAATGAAGTAAGAAGGTGCAAACTTTCTTCTAGGCAGTTCAATAATACAAATTTCAGAGGGGGCAAAGTGATAAATAATGGAAGTGGGTAGCCATAAAAATTAAAAGAGGTTTACTTGCAAACAAAGCATCTTACGAGGGTCGGTCGCTGAGGCGAATGGTCGGAGCGCAGACTTTCATCGGATAAGAACGACCGAACTCATCGTCCTCTCTTCTCTTCTACAAAACCTTCCCTTCTCCTCCTCGTTTTCTTTTGCTCGCTTTCTCCGTATTTCCCTGCTTCCATAACAGAGAAAGCTTTCTCCTTTTCTCCGTTTCTTATAGAACGGAGGAAGCACACTGGACGAAAAGCTGGCGATTGATCACGATTCCCCGTTCAAGGAGCTGAAGCAGTACAGGAAAGCCATGGTGAGAAATTAGGATGGCGCTTCGGTTACTAAATTTGTTTCTTTTGTTGAAATGATGTTTATTTTCTGATCATCGGTATTGGATGGTCATCACAGGGGGTACAAGGTGAAGAGGATGAGAACAGGTGGCCGCCGTGGCTAACGCCTCTTCTTTCGACGAGCTTCTTCGTTCAATGCAAGCATCACGCTGACTCGCACAAGAGCGAGTGTAACATGTATTGCCTTGACTGCACGAATGGTGCGCTCTGCTCTCTCTGCCTGGCCTACCATCGCGACCACAGAGCAATTCAGGTCACTGTTTTTATTTCTTTTTCTGTCTCTGCCAATGCTTTTTTATGCTACAAGCCTGGAACTGAGTGGAAATGGTTTAATCGTTTTGATGAATGCAGATAAGGAGGTCATCATACCACGATGTTATAAGAGTATCTGAGATTCAAAAAGTTCTCGACATCAGCGGCGTGCAAACCTACATCATCAATAGCGCCCGCGTCGTCTTCCTCAACGAGCGGCCCCAGCCAAGGCAGGGAAAGGGCGTCACAAACACCTGCGAAGTTTGTGAGCGGAGCCTCCTCGACTCCTTCCGCTTCTGCTCTCTCGGCTGCAAGGTCACACATTTTTCCCCCATTCTTCTCATTCTAATTACTACACAGCTAAATCTTTTTTCTCTAAAAAGTTTATGGCTTTGCAGTTAGTTGGCACTTCTAATGACCCAAACGTGAAGAAGAAGAAGATGAGGAATCGAGGAAATGCTTCATCGGGGTCCGGGGAGTCCCAGTCAAGTACGAGCCATGGCAGCGACAAAAGCACAGTGGTGCAAAGCTTCAACCTTTCAGCTCCCTCGCCAACCGCCATTAGCTTCCGCGGCGCTAGAAGGAGGAAGGGCATTCCGCATCGCGCTCCTTTCAGTAGCCTTATCCTTGAATTTTAAAGAAGCTGGACAAAGCCCCAATGGCTGTTCTCTTTAGTCTGTTGTCTTCGCCTATATATAAATATATACATAAGTTGGCTTGCAACTGGTCTGTAGGCTCGTCTTTGTGGCGAGGAAGAAGAAGATGGCTTAGAAAGGAAACGTTTTTTTTTTACCCGCAATAACTATTATGAAGTTTAATCTTCTTATAGATTAAAGGTTGTGTAAATATGTAAATATTAAGTAAGTTGATTTAGACGGAAAGAATGGATTTCCTTAGTTGGGATTGGGAATAGAATAATAAGAATTTTGCTTTCCGCTCTTGGATACATTGATGGCAGCGAAATTGCAGTTTTCAATTTGGGGAAGGTGGTTAATGGTGGCAGTGGTGGTGGCTATTGAAATGCCGTGGACCGTTTGGCGCTCCGCACGTGAGACAACATTACACACGTGGCGGTTAATTGTTGGCTCTAACTTTGGTTTTTTTTAAACGGGACAGGTGGGTCCACGTGGCACAGTTTCTCGTCATCACGGTGATATGCTTTCTCTATTTTGCACCGGTGCTGTAGACCACTATAGTAACCATTTGACACGTGTAATATATTTGCATTGTTTCTCCATAAACACGGCTAAGTGCATGTACCGTGCGTTAAAGATGGAGTAATTTGACAGGTGCCGGATGTGTAAGTTAGTGCACCACTCGCAAAAGTTGAACACGAGGTGAATCCCCCGACCGCATGGATAGAATACACTTTTTTTCTTAAATATATATATACTAGTAATTGCGGAAATATATGTACATCAATGAGTGCCTATTTAAAGGGTGTGTAACACAATCTAAATCATTTGTACAGTCCTCATATTATAATATTTAATTTTCTTAAGGTTGGTTGTAGAGTAAAATATAAGTAGTGCATTCTGAATAGTGATAAGTTATTTGATTGTTAATTTTTTTTATTTTTTATATTAGATATCATATAATTTTTTGCAATAGTTAAATATTCTTCTGCCTTATTAAATATTGGTCATTTGATGATCCTGTTAGCATCGGAGAGTAGATATTTAGATTCAACTTGTGATAAGAAAAAAATAAATAGACCTGAAAAGACTTGGGCATATTGTATTAAAATAATCTTAATTACTACTATATTTAAATAAAAATATGATCTTAATAGGATATAATAGAAAAAAAAAGTGTTCATGTTTCCTGCCCTACTTAGTGGGACAAAAACTTCTTGTTGTTAAATCGAAGATTGTTATGAATCACACTAAAAAAGTATAGCAAAAATTAAGAATAAATAAAAAGAGGAGTTATGAGTAGTGATAAATAATGTCTCTTTCATAAAATGTTTTCTCTATCTATATGGGAGATGATAAAATGTGATACTACATTTTTGCGTCTGTTATGAATATGTAAAAGGGTATTTCTAATTTTTTTTTACATGTAACACTGTGGTTGCCGGTCCCAAGCCCGGATGTGAAAACTGGAGGGTTGTGTTAGGTAGTCGACGACCAGCGTAAAACTTGTAAAAAAAATCATGACATGAATCCTTTTGATCATTTTTTAAGTGCTAGGGCGTCCCCTGGAAGTGATATACTGTATGGCCTGAATACAGTGGAAAGTGTGCAAGGGCCGCTACAACGGCACCCGGGTGTAGTGTCAAGTAAGCAAGGGTTCCCACATTACGGACGGATGTGAGTAAAGTAGTTAGTCCATTAATTAATCTTAGGATAGGATCTTGGAATATATGTACTCTGACAGGTAAATTAATGGAATTTGATTATATTATGATCCATAGAAAGATAAATATCTTATGTATTCAAGAAACTAAATGGGTTGGAGAAAAAGCTAAGGAGATTAATAACTTAGGTTTTAAACTATAGTATTCTGGTTAGAGTCGTACTAGAAATGGTGTAGGTATAATTATAGATAAAAGTTTGAAAGATAATATTGTTAAAATTAATAGTGTTGGAGATAGAATTATAGCACTTAAGATTATTATTATACTAAGATTTTTTATATTATAAGTGCTTATGCTCCTCAAGTTGGTTTAGATATAAGCTCTAAAGATAAATTCTAGAATGATTTAGAAGACTTAATACACTTGATACCCTTGAAAGAAAAAATGTTTATTGGAGGAGATTTAAATGGACATGTCGGTAGAGTGGTAGAAGATTTCAGAAATATTCATGGTGGCTACGGTTATGGAGCGATTAATGAAGAAGGTAGAGCCATTTTAGATTTTGCTTTAGCGTATGATATGATTATAACTAATACTTTATTCAAGAAAAGAGATGAGCATCTTATTACTTATAAGAATGGATCTAATAAAACACAAATTGATTATTTTCTTATGAGAAGAATAGATCGTCGAGATTGTAAGGATTGTAAGGTCATTCCAAGTGAGAAATTAAGTACCCAACATCGATTATTAGTTCTAGATTTTAAGATGAAGAGTTTTAAAATAAAGAATACTAGGATTCAACATCGTAGAATAAGATGGGGGCACCTAAAAGACACAAATAAAATTTTTTTTATGAGTAAAATTTAAGATTTAAATATTTGGGATGTCCATGAAAACGTGAATACTATGTGGGAAAAATTAACTAATACTATTAAATAAGTAGCTAAAGATGTACTTGGAGAATCAAAAGAAAAAGTTTCTATAAATAAAAATAGTTAGTGGTGGAATAATAATGTGCAAGAAAAGATAAAATATAAGAAGTTATGTTATAAAAATTGGTTTAAATGTAAAAGCGTAGATAACTGGGAAAAATATAAAACGGCCCGCAGGGAGTCTAATAGAATAATCTGTGACACTAAAAATTCTGCTTTTAGTGATCTTTATAACATGTTAGATACTAAGGACGGTGAAAAATATATCTATAAACTAGCCAAACAAAGAGAAAATAAATGTAAAGATTTAACTCAAGTAAATTGTATTAAAGATGAAAATCAAAAAGTGCTTTTCTTAGAAAAAGATATTCAATATAGGTGGGTGAGTTATTTTGATAAACTTTTTAATGAAGATGTTGAAAGTATGATCGATCTTAGTGATCTTAATATCGTTAATAATAATAAAACTTTTCATTTTTACCATCGCATTAGTAAAAAAGAAGTTGATGAAGCTTTAAAGAAAACCAATGGGGGAAAGTCTGTAGGACCTGGTGATATCCCAATTGAAGTGTGGAAATATTTAGGTGATTTTGGGGTTTCCTGGCTTACTAAACTTTTTAATATTATTTTAAAAACTAAAAAGATGTATGAGGAGTGGAGAAAGAGCATTTTGGTCCCCATTTTTAAGAATAAAGCAGATGCACAAGAGTGTGCAAATTATAGAGGAATTAAATTAATGTGTCATACTTTAAAATTATGGGAGAGGGTAATTGAATATAGGTTAAGACGTATTACAAAGGTTTCTCATAATCAATTTGGATTTATGCGGAGCAGGTCTACCATGGAAGCAATACATTTATTGAGAGGTTTGATGGAGAAGTACATAGATAATAATGAGGATCTACATTTGATTTTTGTTGATTTAGAAAAAGCATACGATAAGGTTCCTAAAGATGTTCTTTGGAGAGTCCTTGAGAAAAACGGTGTTGATATGACTTATATTAAAGTCATTAAAGATATGTATGCTAGAGCTGTTACATGTGTTCGAAATGAAGGAGGATTGACCAAATATTTTACTATTTCTGTTGGTTTACATCAAGGATCGGCTTTAAGCCCATATCTTTTTGCTTTATTTATGGATGGTCTTACTGGGCATTTACAAGAGGATGTACCTTGGTGTATGCTTTTTGCTGATGATATCCTCTTTGTGGATAAGACGAGAGAAAAAGTCGAGGAAAAGCTGAATTATGGAGGTCTACATTGGAGTCTAAAGGTCTTCTTTGAGTAGAACTAAAACTGAATACATGGAATGTAATTTTAGTAATAGTAGGTCTAGTGACAGAAGTGTAACTTTGGGTGATCAAATTATTAAAAGGTATGAACGATTTAGATATCTCAGGTCCATTGTTCAAAGTGATGGTGATATAGATGGGGATGTTAATAATAGAATTCAGGTTGGTTGGTTGAAGTGGAGGAATGCGTCTGGCATATTTTGTGATAGAAAAGTACCGCTTATACTGAAAGGAAATTTTTATAAGATGGTGGTGAGACCTTCAATGCTCTAAGGTATTGAATGTTGGCCTTTAAAAGAGAAGCATAATTTTAAGTTAAGTGTTGCCGAGATGAGAATGATTAGGTGGATGAGTGGCTTTACACTTAGAGACAAAATGTGAAATGATATATCCGTAATAGGGTTGGTGTTGCATCAGTGACGGATAAAATTAGAGAGAGTCGCCTTAGATGGTTTGGTCAAATTAAACGTTGACCACCTGATGATCCGATTAGGAGAGTAGATGTTTTAAATACAACTTATGTTAAGAAAGGTAGAGGTAGACATAGTAAAACTTGGGCTTATTGCAAAATGATCTTAATTTATTAGAATTAAACGAAAATTTGACACTAAATAGGATGCAATGGAGAAAAAAGATTCATGTAGCCGACCCCACTTATTGGAATTAAGGCTTTGTTGTTGTTGTTGTTGTTGTATAGCTAGTAATGTACCCGTCTTGTAACTCAGCCGGCTAAGCTTAGTTGATTTCGAGTCGACATGGTCAACTCGGTCGACTAAGCTTTAACGATGTGGCCTTATTGATTGATCTAACCTGATTGACTATTTTTTATCCTTGGTGAGGAGCCTTTGGTGACTCCACGATATAGTTGAACATACTTTGTGGAACTGAATTTTCATTTAGATTGACTTTGCCCAGGGTAGGTTATCTCATAGAGTCGACTTTTTTATAGTGCTTAACTCAAAATGTTTTTTTATCTCATTTTCGGCCAGATGACTCGTGCCTGGATCATTTAGTCATCTTCTTGTTAGCCTCATGACTTAGTCTGGTTTGGCCTGGTTGACTTAGCTCGTTCAGTCAGGTGGCCCCTACGATCTCCTGTCAGTCGGCTTGCCTTTATCATTCTCTTCCCCTATAGACTTTTAGATCTCCTTAAGATCAGTGTAAATAATTTATTGATGTATATTTCAAAAAAAAATGTATATAAAATATTCTCTATGGTTTGCATAAAATAACACTTGATATTTCATTTTTTTATTTTAAAAAATTAAAAAATCTTGCATTTCTATTAAAGTTTTATAAATATTTGTGTGCATGATCAAGTTATGCATCTTCATTTCTAGGTATATAGACTCGTACCGCGAATAATAATACTGCTAGCTTAGCACAAAAGGCCATATATTGAACTAGCAAGTAGAAACATTAATTGAAAGTTCTAGTACTATTTTATAATAATTTTTCATATATGCACAAGTATATGCATTACATACATTTGAGCAAGACAACAATTCAACTAACAATAGAGTCAAGAATTATATATTCATGAATTAGGGTCTGTTTGGGGCAGCTGCAGCTTATCCAGCTTATTCAGATAAGCTGGTTATTCTAATAATCTGCTGATAAGCAGCAGATCCGGATAAGTTATCTGTATGTTTGATTTGAGCATTTGGAAAACAATTGTTTCTGTATAAATGATTATTTTGCACTTGTTTTGGATAAATAGAGAACCAGATAAGCAGTATAGCAAAAAAGGATCTGTGAAACACCATGGACACATACATGACGACCTTCCACTAGCAATGTAACCACTATTGCAAAATGAGAACAAAAAAACAACCAAATCTTGTGTATTTCATCTTTGTTCCATAAAACCATATATCCAGCCAACGGGATTTAACACCAAAATCCTAATGAGATAGTCAAGATTAGAGCTAGCTGGGAAAGCAAAAAAGAAATTGTTGCATATAGAGATGCCATTGTTCAGGCAGATGATTTGCATGTGCTGCCTAAAGTCTTAAGGCTAGAGTATAATATGTGTATTGGCAAAGACATGTAAATATATATTACAAGCACATAGTAGTAGTAGTCCCTTGATCAAGTTTACTCCATTAGAAAAAAACCAAATGAAGCATGTGTTGAAGGCCTCTAACAGCAAAATAGAAGCAAGAAAGGGAATGATAAAATTCAATCCTTGAAAACGAACAACATCAGAGTACTTCACAATATTCAAAGATTCAACTAATTTCATATCAGAACTTCCAGTAAAATCAATTTTAGTAATCTATGGCCATCATTAACTGGATCATGATATTTCAAGAAGACACTACTCACAAAAGAATCCAGTTTCCATCAAGAAGCTCCGGCGACTCAATGGGTGCAGCCATCGGATTCTACGCCTCCAACTGACTCACAATCGAGCAGCAGCGAGGGCTTCGAAGCAGCAGCGAGGGCTTCGCTACTAAGCAGCGAGGGCAGTGATTGAGCCGCAGCGAGGGCTTCAAATAAAGATCCTTCCTACGGTTGAGGAAACCATCGAATGAAGATCCACTGGTTGACGAAGCCATCGAATGAAGATCCTTCCTACAACAGCGATCGAGCAGCAGCGAGGGCTTCGCTTTTCTCCCTAGAGCAGCAATCGGGTAGCAACGAAGCAGCGAGGCGCGAGGGCAGCTCTGTATTTTGTTTCGGCGGAACACGAATCGCGGGGTTATACCCGCGATCGGCTTCTAATGAAAAATAAAAACGCTGTTCTTGTAAACGCACTCAGGAAGTGTGAAACAAACAAATAGGCGGCATTTTAAAAAATGTCGCCGCACTTACAAGCTGCCCCATACGGGTCTTTAGTGTTCGATTTGGGAATGAGTTTGCTTTCAAATTTAACTATTAAAGTTACACGAAATCCGATTTAACAAATCTTGACATAAATACCGTGAAGCTCTAAACTATTTATATATCTAACTCTTAAATTTTAATTTTTACGGACATAGAACCTTTTACATGAAAATGTGTATTTTATTTGCAAAATTATCTTTTTATCCTGGTGGAATACATGACAAGAAATTTTTTAGTACAACAAAACATTTTTGCTTTGCTTGGTGATGACTTTTATCTTCTCTGTAAATTCAACAAGTTACTCGCGAACCCAAATAAGGGTGTGTTTGGGAGAGTTTATTTGTGCGGTGGCGTTTTTTAAATCGCCATTGCACCGTTTGATTTTCACGTTCGCGCAGCTTATCTCAAATCGTGATTTTCGGATCTTTAACAGACGGAGACGGGAGATCGACCCCGCGTCCCGCGACTTGAGTTCGCGTTCCAGTGAATTTTACCTGTCGTGCCCTTCCCTCCCGTGCCCTTCTCCTCTACTCCCTCTCGATCCGTTGCAGGAGGAGCTTGCGGCTATGGTGATCTGGGGAAAAGGGTCGAGAAAGGGTCGAGCAAGGCTTGGCGCAAGGCAGTCGTGCAACCTCGACAAACCTCTACAGGGAAGGTGATCTCGACAGCGATTACCCTTGATAAGACACCAAAAAATTCTCATCATCAAGCACAGATCTCGAAGCATGACACAAATCTCGATGCAATCTTTTGAGCAAGAAACATTCAAATCTTGATAAAAAATCATCCAGAGCTCCGATTTCAGCAAACTTATAGTTAAACTGACCGGCTCGATGAAACGGACCCAATGATATCAAAACTAGTCCAATCCAAGTCAAATCAAGCTCGAATCAAGTCATTAAACCACTTTTAGAGGATTATCAGACACATTGGAAGGTCAAATGAATGCCGACATTAGCAAGCCCATACTCGAATCGAGCGTCTCGACAAGACGAATCCAACGAGCTCGAGATCACTCAATTCCGACATCGTTAAGATCATCAAATGCTCCTTAAACGCCTTCTGATCGAGGGAGCCCTCCGAGCCGTCCGATCAAAATAGTTGCATTAATTGCACCCAAAACCCTATAAATAGACCCCAACTCTCACATGAGAGGGGGAGAGCCAAAAGAGAGAATCTGAACTCTTGAGAAGAAGAAGCAGCTCTACATCTTCGCCGATCGCCGTCGATCACCGTCGATAGCCGTCGACCACCGCCGATCATCGTGAACCACCGTCAATCATACACGGTCAGTCGACGCTGTAATCTACATCATATAATTACCTCTTCCCGTCTGTGGGACGAAGGATTTCTGTAAACAGCAATTAATAGTGGATTTTCACAACTGGGCCAGGCCCCGTGGTTTTTCCCTTTACGGGTCTTCCACGTAAAAAACTTCTGGAGTCACTGCTTGTTCTATTTTCATCTGCGTGCGTGCTGAATTCTCGTACAACGCTAAGACGATAATTTGTTACTCTACCGTCGCGAATTTTCTAGCACGCATCAACCCTCTTCTAGTCGAAGAGATGAATGATGATACCAGGATCGTCGAATAACTACAGGCCGGCGGATAGGAGACCGAAGAACACCTTGCAGTTCAATGAAGGGCACCTGTCCAAAACCTTCTTGGTGCCGATTATCAAGCAACAGTAAAAATGCCAAATACAGGATTTTGATTGATTGCACAAGCCTTAGATTGATTAATGTCAGAATAATTATATTAGACGGAGGCCTATTTTTATCATCTTTAGGTTATTTGCTAGTACAGACACGGGACTTTAATTGAATTTATCCATATTTTTGATATCATTCATTATAATTTTATAATAAACAATATGTAATAACCATTAAAAATATATATATCAAATTTTAAATTTCAGATTTTAAATTTCAAATTAATTTTTTGTTTAAAAAAATGTAAAACACTAATTTATTTGTAATACTAAATATGATATTATTGTAAACATAACATGCAATTATTTATCGGTTCCAATTTTAGCGATAATGAGAAGTAGAATTTGATATTTTTCGATAACCATTGCAGAATCAGTTGATCTCAAACCGCTAAACCAAACGAACTTAATAGTTTATTCGAAACATGCATGACTTATTATTTAGCCATAACAAATATAATTCAAATTGTTTTCCAAATGCTCAAACCAAACAGACAAACAAGATAATCTGCTTATCAGCAGATTATCAGGATAATCTGCTTATCCTGATAATCTGGATAATCTGCAGCTGCGCCAAACAGACCAAGAGGGCAAAGATTGATGAAAAACCAACAATCATTATTATAACCAAACCCAAGAAATAGGAAGTTCACATATCTTAAAATTATCATGCAAATTTCTGATTTGAGATGTTACCAATTGATATAGAGTCCACACAACTAGGCAAGACCATGAATAACATCTTCACCAAACATGCATTCTCTATAAAAAAATAAAATGAAATCCTTCTTTATGCCTTTATTTATTTATAATTGCTATTTTATTTGAAATGGTTATGTCATTAATTAATTAAAAAAATGATTATTTTATAATTGCTATTTTATTTATAATTGCTATTTTATTTGAAATGGTTATATCAAACAACGGCTACGGTTTAACCACCACATATCTAAAATAGTTACAGCGGTTAAAATTGCCACTATAGACATTTTTTTTAAGATTTTAGATACACCACTTGCAAAATAATGAATATCAATTCAAGTAACAAAATACAATCAAATCATCAAAAAGTGACCAACAGCTGTAAGACTAAACAAGCTTAAAATCTTTCGGTTATTCAACATATTTAATATCGAGAAAAGTTTAATCATCGCTATGTAAATAATATTCAATTCACAGTACAATTATGTATCTTATTGACAACTCACAGGACTTTATAATAATAAAAAATAAAAAAGCATGCAAGAAATAAAAAATAATAATTCACCACGCCTCATAACTCAAACAACCTCCAAAAAAATGAAACTAAAAATGCTCAAGATATATCTAGCTCGAGGAGCAATAACGCGTAGAAGGACCTCTAAAGGTCACATCTTGCTCCTTTTTTAGCTCTGGTTCTATTTGAAAGTCCAGCAGTGTTAGGTATGGCTCATATATCGAATATTTGGAGTCTTTTGAAATAAAGAAGCGTGTCTCTTGGAATTTAGTGGGTTGGGGGGAGTGAGGGTGTTTTAGTAATTTATCTGTGGATTTTATCTATAAATAGATGTGTAACCCTATAGGTATGGAATCGAACTTGTAACTACTCTGAAATAGTAAATTCACCACTATGCTCCCGAGAAAGTAGGCATCTTTGCCGAACCTTGTTAAATCTCTACGTTCTTCTGATTTTGTGTCGATTCTTACACTTCTTTGCTTTAAATTTCTCAACAGAACAATCGAAGGAGCATTAAATCATTGTTGCCGGAGGATTCATTTAGGATCTACTTTTCTCTCAGTGGTCTAATCTGAGAAAAAAATTGAATAAGTGTTAAAACTATTTAGTGATGACAAGCGCATTTAAATGAAAGAGTAATAAAAGCTATACCAGTATCAGTTTCTCACATCCTGCAAGAAATTCTCTAAATAAAATGGCATTTGGCTGTGGTGGTTCCTCCTCGTATTCAAATAATTTTGCCATACATTCTGCTTCGAGAGAATCAACTTCAAGGATATGACAGCTCCAATTTTACATTATTCTGAAAAGAGCAGCTAGATATCTCTAAGCATGTGTTGATCCAACATAATTGGCAATTTAAGAATTCAACGCAAATATTAGAAAATCATTAAAAAATGAAAAAAAAGTGGCTGTAGGTTGGACTATATATATAATTTCAAAAATTATCATTTTTTAATTTTGAAAATATGAAATCAACCCGATCTAATATATGCAATAGATTAAATAATCAAGCACTTCACCGCAATTCACGTATCTATCTTGAAGAATTGATACATTGCTTGGTGGTGAGGCTTGATCGAATAAACTAAAGAACTCATGACATCTGCTTCGTCTGCGAACCATTTATGTTGACCGACAATTTCCCTTATCTAATATAAAAGAATTAGGTAAGGTTTATATTAATCTGGGGACTTTAAGTTTCCTATAAGGGGAAGCCCCGATAGTTAATTACATCTTAGATAACCGAATTCACCTAAGAAAACTCTTGATATAGATCAGGAAATATTATATTCATAACTTTCAAAAGGTAAGATCTTTAAGAAAATGTGCTAATAGAAAATCAAATAGTTGAGTGGCTAAAGTTTCAGAACAGTTAATGTAGGAGTCCAAAGGAAAAGAAGACTAAGGGAAAGACATAGATCCAAGAAAAATCTTAGTGTTTTCCCAAACTATCATATGGTTTGGCTCTAATTTGAGATAATTATTTAATGTTCAATCTTGCTAATTTTATTATTTATGGCTTACATTCACTTGACACTGATCATGTGAATAGCCCGGAAGATAAGCTGATTTATGTCATTAGGGTCTTGCACAGGGTGCAAAGTCCTAAACAGATAAAGTGAGAATTTATGATGCACTATGCGAGCTACCTCGAAGTCCTATAGTTATTGTTTATTTCTAAGGAGTTTTGCTGTTGAAGATAACATTGCTGCCCACTATGCATGCTCCAAGCTCCTCGTCGTAGCAGGTTTAGTTTTAGAAGTGTCAAATTGAAGCGATTGGGGGAAGTAGCATGTTTTAGAAAAGGTTTAAATTAAGGCGTCTTAATTTTTTATTAGGGGAACATTTAAGTTGATTATGGCGACACCGGTTAGGATCTCATGGTTCCCTAATTCTAGCACCTCCATTTTCTTCGGATTCACTTATTCTAGATCAATTTACTAAACTCAACTTTATGAGTTTCGTACTTTCATTTAGACAGTGGGAAAGCTCTTTAACAGCCGTAGGTTCCCTTCTCCGAGGAATTCACGATCATCCAAAGAGACGTTTTAATTTAGTTTCACTTGTGATATTGTTTTGTTTGTGATTAAATTTTGAGTTGTTTTTTATTTTAGTTGTTTTAGAGTGAATTTTATTCTGATTTTATTTTAATTTTGATTTTAGTTTTAGTTTTAGTTTTGTGGCTATCCTAAAAGTTCTGGTTTTCATGCAGGGTGAAATTTGTTGTTTAACATGCAAGCTTGTAAGCAAGAAAAACAAAGTAAAGGAAGTACATAAAAGAATGTACTATAAACTTACAAAAGCGTACCTGGCAAGCCTTCTAACCCGATCGCAATTACGCTAGTAAAATAGCTTATAAAAATTATGGCCAAACTTGACCCCAAATCAGATTAAGCGGCTAATGTACGATAATTAAAGATTAAAGTTTTGATAAATATAAATATAAATCGTACACTAGGGATACTACGCATGTATACGTATATTTTCAAGTAATAAAGAGTTTTCTTTTTAAAACCTCAAATATCAATCCCACGGGGAAGCTAAGTAAAATAAAGAAAGAAAGAATAAAAATCTATTTAAAAGCTAATCAACTCAAGTAAAAGTATGAAAGTTACTCAAGTAAAAATTGGAAGTAAGAATGTAATTTAAATACTTTAACACAATAAACAAAGATTCTTTCTCCATATGAAATATTTAATGATTAGTAAACATCTAAATTAGCTTGAGAACTTTGAGAATTTTTTATTGTGACAAATATGAGCATATATATTCTTTACCCTTGTTACAGTGCATAAAGAACATTAACTAGTTTTTAAAGATTAGATCAGGATGTATTATTAATAGTAAGGATGAATTCAATGCTCTCACTTCTAGATTCCCATAAGGGTGTCTATGGTCGGGCCTACTAGTGACCTGTCATCTCTTTTTAAACTAAATTGATAGAATTTAGTCTGTCACTCTAAAAACATAATCAATTTTACGCTCTTTAAAGTTTATCTCCATATCTATTTTCACTTCCCCCTTCAAGGATTTACAATCTACCTTTCCAAGAGAAATGTGATACGTACAAGTTAATAACTCTTAACTCACGGTCAGATCTTAAGAATTCCCCACAGATTTTAACGATGCAAGAGGCCAATTTGTAGGGTAAATGAAGATCAGGTAAAGTATCATCACAAATTATGGAAGAAGAAAAGTAAAGCTCTCAATACCAAATTAAATCTTTAACTAAATCATTTCATATTCATAGGGAGAAAGAGACGAAGATTACTCAGAAAGCATAGGATTCACACCATAAATCATATTTATATAATTCAAATTCAAAGTACAAACCTTAAGAACCAAGTTATAAATACTTATCTAGAATGATATCCAAGCAATCCTTTGAAATTTCTCTGACTCCGACTGAATTTTACAAGACTCCAACTCCAGCAATCACACTAAAACACTCTAAACTCTCACTAAAGTAAAGTGAATAACACTCCAGACTCTTTAACTTGATGACAATACACGCTTCTTTCACTCTTATAATGCTTACACACACCCAACAACAACCTTTTTGCTATAGAATCGTCCTATATTTATAGAACTTCAAAAATGACATGAGGTTGCTTCGGTCATCTCTTCAAAATTAGTCCACATTCAATGAATATTCTAGAAATTAACTGTGGCGCCTAGGCGCCAACTTCCTGCACGAAGGGATGCGTCCCTTCAGATTTTGAGACGCACCTCTTTGTTGAAAAATAGATTCCCTATATCTATATTCATTGTATCTTGTTTATAACATATGGGAATTTATCTAGAGACTTCTAGATTACTTCTGATGCATCAATAACTGTCACAAAACCGTCCAAGAATTCTTTAGATTCCATTGTTGAGTCTGGAGTCTGGCGTCTGTGCGCCTGATCTGGCGCTTAGGCACCAGAATCACCATTTTTTCTTCTTTTCTTCATTTGACTCATTTTTACTCCTTTTACTACTTTTTTTACTCTTATTCTTCATAAACTCGTTTTTTTGTGTCTGTAACCAAAAACATAAGAAATACATTTCATTAAAGTGTAATATCCTTAAAATTTTAATTAAAAATGATATAAAATTTTAGGTAATTTTAAGGTGGATCAATTACCTCAAACTTAAATGTTGCTTGTCATCAAGTAACTCTTTACTACTAAAAATAATAATCTATGGAAAAAAAAATTCTTTAAGACTTCTATAACTGTTCGTTTTATAAATAGAATACTGAAACTTAAAAAGTTTTTCTAATAACTTAGGCTAAAATCAAAATATGTAAAATATTTAATAATTAAGTGTTATGAACTCTCTTCTCATATCTATTTCAAAAAATAATTGCAATTTTCCATATTAAGAACATGTAGATAATTTACAAGAAAAAAATTTTAATGATAACTCTACTAGTAAGGATGCTTATACATGAAACTTAAGTAAAAAATGTAATTAGGTCTCTTTTTATAAGATAATTCAAGTGAAGCCAATTTTTTATTAAGCATCTCCTCAAGCTTCTCCTTATATATTTTTCATTTTTAGCTTTTTTCATTTTTCTTTTGATTTTTGCCCCTTTTTCGGATATATAAGGATTACTATATCTGGATAGCATGTTAATGATTTTGAACTTCACTATCCTTAACTTATATTTAAAGACTTAACACATTTTGCACTTAATGAATATGTGTTTTAAAAAAATATTTTTTATAGAGTTTCAATTCTATCTTCTCAAGTAAACATCTAGATTCCCTAATACTTTCAAAAATACAATATTTTTTTAATTTAGATATTTGAATCAAATTTCTTACACTCTTTCATTAAATAATTAAAATTTTTAGAATTATCCCTTGTTATAAAAAAATACTTTTATAAGTTTATTATAATATTCATGAAAATAACAGCATATCTATCTTAAATTTACTTTTCTTTCATATGTTATGTTATTAATTTTTGAAAATATTGCTTACTAAGGATAAATAAAGTTAAAATTTAGTTCTTTTTAATAAGGTTTATACATTTTGCAATATGAAATTTTAAACTAAGCAGGAAGAAAAAGGTATAATATTTAAGAGTTTTAATACAGTAGAGTAATACAAGTACAAGCAGCAATATAAAAGAGTAGCAAAGTAAATAACATATGAAAGCTAAACTCTTTAACAATTTTAAAAACTAAAAACAACAGGAGCACAAATAGGATTAAGCTCTAAGCATTCTAACAACAGAAACTTAACTGAGTTACTACAGAGTACTCATATAGTGCAATAATACTTAAAAGGTAAAAATACACAGATATACATAACTATAGTAAAACATAAATAAAGTCTAATCATCCTCAGTCTCTTCATCATCGTCGAAGGAACCATCTGGGATAGGACTTCTGGGATTTATCCATGGGGTGAATTTAGGACAAGTAGGAAATTATATATTCTTATCACCCTTCAAGAATTTCACAAGAGCATCATTATATTCTCCATCATAGTCACTCTTCCTCTGTATATAATCAGACACATGGTCGATTTTATTATTCATATCGTCTACTCCGCATTGCATCAAGAATAGATCACTTTGATGCTCCAAGTACCTCTGATAAATAGTATTCCACACATCTGGTGGAGGCTCAGAAGTAGAAGTGGAAGGTCTGGGTGCAGAAGTAGAAGGCATAGAAGAAGTAAATGCTCCAGAACCTTAACTTTTTGTTTTTCCATAAATATCCACATGAGATTTTCCAATTGGCTTCAGTGGCTTAAGTATCTCTTCAGAATGAAAGTAAGTAATATCAGCATTTATGCATATTGAGAAAATGAGAGTCGGGAAGCCTAAAACAGAAATAACACATCCTCAAGCTGAAGTGTTGATTACATCATATATAATGGTTCCCACATCAATTGGCTTCATTTCTTGAATGCAATAATTTAAAATAGCTCATTCTTTCGTCACTTCACTCAAGTGATTTGATGGAAGAATGCGAGCATAAATAAAGTAGTGTCAGGCTTTAGAAGTAGCATTAAGCATAGAAGAGGAAAAATTTACCCGTTTATTGTTTCGGATTTTCCAAGATCCTCTTCCATCAGTTAGGTAGGCTAAAATCTCATCAAGCTCTCCTTCAGATGGAGTGACACGCCTAAAAAATATTTGATTTTTCATATACATTTTATGTTTAATTTTAATGATATTGCACTTTAAAAGAAGGTATTTTACATTTTTTTAGTTTTAGGTACAAAAAACAGTGATTGGAGTAAAAAGAAGCAAAAACGGTGCAATTGGGAGCAAAAACGAGCAAGAAATGAAATTTTGCTCTGACACCTTTCGATAAGTCTTTCAATGCTTAATCTCTTATACACTTCTTGCATATTTTTGAATGAGATTACACTTTAAAGAAATATTTTTTTATGCTTATTTTGTAGGGCTATATGTTAGAAATGCAACGCAACTAAAACGAGGTGAAACGGAGCTAAAACGGAGTCAAACGGAGCGAAACAGTGGAGCTGCGCAATTTGCTCGCCGACGGCACACAGACCGGCGCCGTCGTTGAGATTTACCCGAGAAGACCGAAAAATGACACAAAAAACTTGCCGACGGCCCCCTCGAGCCCGCCGATGACACCCGAGACAGTTTGGACACGTTTTTGGGCGGTTATGCCGAAATTCAATGTATTTTGACTCTTTTTCGAATGGGTGCTTAAGGGAGTTCTTAGAAATTCATCCATACTCTTTAAATTAGTGATTTTAGGTTAGAAGAGTGAAGAGAAAGGATAGGAAAAACTTAAAAAATTTTTAGGGTTTTTAGAGGAGTATAAATGTAGATTTCTACCCTTTTTGAGAGATTGGAGAGGAGATTTTGAGAGAATTTGTAAGGAGGTGTTCTAGCATTGCATAATCAACGAGAGACTTTATGGGAGAGATTTTCATCTTTCTTTCAAGGGGAAAAAGCTAAGTATTATGTTCTTCATTATCTTATGATTTTGTAAACACTTATTTTGTGAATTTGCTTTGAAATGAAGTTTTTTGTTGTGTTTTCTTCGTGATTTGTGACTTATCTCTCTTACTCTTTCTTCTTCTTTGGAAATAGTGGCATGAGAAGATTATGTCATTATTTTCCTTTTACTTTTCTTTTTTAATGAGTAGAATTCATGTGTAGGATGTTGAGATACATGCTAGAAGAAGTTTTATATATAAATGTGATGGTTTTTACTTGCACTTCATTTACATTGCAATTAAGGCCTGTTGTAATGCTAAAATTCATTGTGAAAACATACGATCCGAGAGGGTTAGGCTTTCTACAACTAAGTATGAACCACATTCAAATTCCATGGATGGTGAAGTTCATGGAGATTGAATGCAAATAAATAGGAAAATATAATTATTGGACATAGAAATGGAGATTTTAGAGTCATAGACTAAAATCCCCAATTCGGTCCTATTGTTTGAGTACTGAAGAGAGATGTTAGCCCTCAGGCGAGAGGAATGCGGGAGCTCCGAAGTGAGAGCGGTATCCTCCCAACCTAGCCACGGATTCAGTAAACAAGCATAGGATTAGTCAATTTTCTTTATTCCTGAACTAAAGAGTAAAGAATAGGATTGCTTCTATTCGACACATACAATATTTAATGCATCTCATTCCTATACATTATCCATTTCATTACATAAGAATAGTAGTTTTTAGTATCTCAAAATTCTCCAAACTAATTCATCCAAAAAAGGTTGTCTTTAGAATTAACACTTACATTTAGGAGTAGTTGCTAAATAAAACATCATTTTAATCGAAATTCCAAACTAAGGAGTAATTGTATTAGACTAGAGTTTGACTAAGGACCTTTTATCTCGCTTCCCTGTGGGATCGATAAGAAGGACTCCACTAGAGCCCTGTATTACTTGAGGGATACGTATACTTGCGTTGATATAAGTGACTTTATTATTAATCAATTGCACTCATTTTTATCACCACAAAAAGTCGCGGTCAAGTTTTTGGCGCCGTTGTTGGGAAAGCTTCGGTAAGAATTTTAAGAGAATTTTAGTTGAAGTAATTAGACTTAGAATTGGAAAAATTAGTGTCGTAAAATTGTGTTTGTGTGAAAAGTTTTTTTTTGTATAAAAAAGTGTTGTAAAAAAAAAATTTGTTTGTGTGAAAAATAAGGTGTTTGTGAAAATGTTTTATTGTGTTGAATATATTTTTCGTTTTATTTGTTTTATTGTTAATGTATTGCTTGTTGTGTTATGTATGTAAAACAAATGATCTGTAGGACTTGTGTCTTATGATCCCAAGTTAGAAAAATGGAAAAAAAATAAAAAACCAGAAAGGACTTGAAAAACTAGAATTGGAAATGGAAAACATTCAAAATAATAACTTGAAAAATCATCATAAATTATTGAGGGATTATGTAAATCCTACGATAGATAAAATTCACTCAAGTAAACAAAACCTTGTTGTAGAAGCTGTCTCGTTTGAACTAAATCTAGTGATTATCCAACTTGTACAGAACAACCAGTTTTGGGGAAGTCCTTCGGAGGATCCTTATTTACACTTATCTAGTTTTATAGAACTTTGTGCTACATTTCATTATAATGGCATGTCAGACGATGCTGTTAGGCTAAGGCTTTTTCCTTTCTCACTAAGGGATAAGGCTAAAATGTGGTTATACTCATTATTACCTGGCTCTATTAAAACTTGGGAGGAGTTATAACTAAGTATTTTCCACCTTCAAGGACTATTCAATTTAGAAACGATATTATCTCATTTTGTCACTATGAAGGGGAATCAATATACGAAGCCTGAGAAAGATTTAAGGAACTCCTAAGAAAGTGTCCACATCATGCTCAGACAGATTGGTTAATCATTCAAACTTTTTATAATGGGTTAGTAGGATCCCTTAGGTTAATTATTGATGTTGCTGCTGGTGGTTCATTAATGTCAAAAACATTTGATGAAGCGTATACATTAATTGAAGAAATTGCTACAATTAAATTTCAATGGCCCTCTACAAGGGTAAATCATAAAAATGTAGCTAGTGTTCATGATATAGATGCGATTGCAATTCTTGCATTTAAGGTTGCTACAATATCAAGGAAATTGGACCAATTTGGAATGAACCAACCTCAATTTAGTCCTGTAAGCGAGGAAAGTTCATTAGGGCGTATGATTGATTCCAATTTATTATAAGAGACTTTAAATACCATAAACAACCCATGTTGGAAGAACCATCTTAATTTTAACTGGAATCATACTACTGAGGATGGAAACCAACAATGAGAAAATAATCATGCAAATCCTAATGGAAGTTGGAATAGGCAGGGTAACACAAGATATAGGCCTTCACATCCACTGGACTATAAAATTGACTAACAATTTGAGGATAAGAAGATGTCTATAGACAAAGTGGTATTGCATATGGTAAACCAGTTACAAAGTCAAAATGCTGTGATTAGAAACATAGAGAATCAAGTGGGACAAATTGCTAATTCACTTAGCAATAGACCCGAAGGAACACTTCCTAGCAACATTGAGATCAACCCTAAAGAGAACACTAATGAACAAGTAGAAGCTGTCCAATTAAAAAGTGGAAGAGAGATAGAGGATGTGGTTAGAAAAGAGAAAGTTGTTGTGAGAGAAACAAAGGAAACTAAAAGACCAGAAGAACATGTTTCTAAGGATTTGAAAAAAATAATTTCTCCAACTAAAATCAGTTTGGAAAAATCACCACCTCCATTTTATCAAAAACTTAGACAGCATGAGTTGGATAAAAAACTTTCAAAGTTCATGAAAGTACTTAAGAAGGTAACGATAAATATTCTTTTCACTGAAGCTTTGAAATAGATGTCAGGTTATGCAAAGTTTATGAAGGAGATATTAAACAAGAAAAGGAAATTTAGGGATTACGAGACAATTGCATTAAGTGAGGAGTGCAGTGCTATAGTTCAGAAAAATTTTCCTCGAAAACTTAAAGATCCTTGTAGCTTTACAATTCCTTAAGCAATTGGAAAAAGATTATGTGGAAAAGCTTTATGTAATTTAGGAGTGAGCATTAATGTGATGCCTCTATCTATATTTAGAAGGTTATGTTTAGTCAATATTTCTCCCACTACTGTAACCCTTCTGTTAGCTGATCAATCTATCATTTATCCAAAAGAGTTATAGAAGATGTGCTTGTTAAAGTGGATAAATTTATCTTTCATTTGCACTTTATTGTATTAGATATGGAGGAACATAAAGAAATTCCAATTATTTTAGGGAGACATTTCCTTGTTACTGGATAAGCTATAATAGATGTGCAAAAAGAAAAAGTTAATTATGAATATTAATGACCAGGAAGTCACTTTTGATGTGTTGAAGACTATGAAATATCCAGTTGAGAGAAAAGATAATGGTTGTTTTTGGATAGATGAAATTGATTATCTAAGTAAAGATCATTTCCAAGAAAGTTTTGAGAGTAAATTAATAAATGAGATTTAAAAATACTTTCATGATGATTCAAAAACGTTATTTAAAGAAGATTGTATGTATTGTCAGGAGAGGTGTGAAATGATGGATGCTACCAAAAATAGTAAACTTTTAATTCCATCTGTTGAAAAATCTCATGAACTTAAGATGAATCTACCCCAAGCAATTTTAAAGTCTATCTATTTAGGGAATTCATCTACACAACTAGTTTTATATCTTTAGATGCTACTCAATCATAAGAAAAACCTGAATTGAATGATGAACAAGATAAAATTATTGAACTAAGACTTGGAAGAGAATTTGAGGATATATTTTAAAAGAACTTTGAGTTGAGAAAAGAGGATAAGGATATTGAAAGTCCAATAGAAGAAATTCCTATGGAATCAGAAGAACTTTTTCCTCAACTAAGATAGATATAGAAAGACCACCTCCACTATTTACTCAGTATCGAGGGGAAGAATTGGAAGATAATTTGAAACAGAAGAATAACATAGAAGATATTGATCCAGAATCTGAATTATCTAAAGAGAATCTGATCCAAAATTTGAGAGATATTGAAGTATCTTATAAATATCCATTTCTTATAAATTTCAAGGATGATATTAATATGACATTTCAAAAAATCAATAGAAGAATATTAGATCAAGAAAGAAATATGAGGAATTATGATATAAATCAAACTGAAAATGAAGAGCTAAATGAAAAATTAAAATTTAAGGATTTTATAGGAATCCCTGGATCTAGAAACGATTGGGTGATTGATCGAGGATTACTTTGGAGGCAACCCATAGTTATCAGTTTGCTTTGATTTAGTGTGCTTGACAGTCATGATTGTTAGTGTTGTATTGTATTTGCTTTATAGTGGATTGATCAGTTTGATTGATGATTGATAGATGTTTGGATTATTAGTGCTTTGATCTGATCTCTGTCTATGTCTTAAGGGAGGTGATTCCTTAACTTCTTATTATGGCTAGACTTGATCTCTTGTAGTAGTTGGATTAACTAGTCCACTATGACTTGGGTCTCACCCAGACTTGAGTTTTAAAATAAAAATCATGAATTTCGAACATTGATAGTTCCATCTTAATTTGTTACTTCCTTTCTGCAACTTTATTTTCATTAGGTATGAGTCGCGAACCTATTTGATGAATACCATGTGGATGATCTTACACTATCTTTATAACTGTTAAAGGTGCTTAATTATAAGGATTAGATGATGCATGAGATTGGTGCCTAGGAGCCAATATATCAGGGGTAATCTTATATTTCAGATTATATTCTATAAAACCATTTAAAATGCACCCTATTTATTTGTGTAGTGATTTCGATAGAAATTGGAAGTAATTTAGTAAGATGTGATGAGTTTATGGAAGAATTGACCTCATTTATCATGTGAGTTTGTATTTGAATTGTGTGTTTGTGCTATTGTTACAATTTTATATAAGACTTGAAGAACATTTTTATATTTCAATGTTGATAAATGTTATGCTAGTTAGACTTTGGAGTATTAATTAATTATAAAATAAAATTAAAGTTAAAAATTAAGTTTTATATTTTTCTTAAATCTCTCTGACCTCAAGGAACTCAGAGAAACAAATTTTATATTTTTTGGATTTTTCTTTGAATTTTTAGAATTATTTTAGTGGAAAAGGTTGAAAAGTCCATTTTTAATATCAAAAATTGCATTAAGCTTTTAAAATTCAATATCTTCACCTAGGGACTTAGGAAAAATATTTGGTTAGTTCCTAAGTGAATAGGAAACAAAATGTTATATTTTTTTTATTTTTATTATTTTTTAATTATTAAATACTCAAAAGTGGGTTAAAAATGAAAATTTTAGGAAAATTCTAATTTTAATTTTCTTAGGCTTCTTTGATCCCAAAGAGGCCTCAAAACTAATTTGGTATATTTTTGAAATGTATTTTGAGTTTTATGATTTTTTTAAGTTTAATTTGAATAATTCATTTAGTGGGTTAAATCATTTTTAATTGATTTCAAATTTTTATGTGAGACTCATCTGACCCTAAAGATCAGTGGAGAATTGATTTTGTGTTATTTTAATGAGTGGTTGTTTCAAATTAATTCAACCTTAATTTTGGGATTTTGGCCAAATTAGGGTTCATTTAAATAATTTAAGCCAAGTTACAATTTTTCTAGGGTCCTCTGGTCCAGAGATACTTCCCCTAATTTTTTTAGATTTTATTAATCAACATGCTAATTATTGGAATTAAAATACCAAAACAGACACATAAACTTGGAAAAGAGATAACTTGCCACAGAGATAGCCTCTGGCCTTGGAAAATTCAGGGAATGTCTCCAAGATCAAAGGCTATAAAAGCCCTATGGTCTCATCCCATGGTGAATTGTGTGTGTGAGTAGAGAATTAAAATACTCAGAAAAATATTAAATTAATTAAAAATTAAATACTTAACAAAATAACTTAATTCTTTTTCCACATTAATCTCCTCTATTCACTAAGCAAGAGGGTATTTTTAATTTATTTTTTGGACTTTTCTATGCAAAGATATGCATTTTAAAAGGTTCTGGTATTTAATTAAATAAAAAAGCCTATTTCCTACTTAAGTGAAGCGGCACCACCTAATCATAGGTAGATCCAAAACTCCACTCGGTGTAGTCTGATTCGGCGCTACCATCTTACTCGGCAGCCACGCGGCCCGCGGTTCCGTTCCACTGCTTCATCTGGCTCGATCTCTGCCGTCCATCCGATACACGCGCAATCAGACGGTCGATGGTCATCGTCACCAACTGAACTAACCCGAGAGCCATCCAACTTCTAGACTTAAGATCTCACTCGATACTCAACCAAATCATGCGTGATTGGTCTTTATATGCTCGTTTAGCCTAAACGAAGCTATCCATATGTCTAATATGTATTTAAATCGCACAAAACAAAATGGAGAATTACTGGAAGCTCAGGAGCAAGAGGGTTTTCCATACCTTTGTCCAAGAGGTGAAGCCTCAATTGGATGTGCTCAGCACGTTCTTTGGAGTCCAAGGAGCCTACGGATTGAGCCTCAAGCGCTGGCAAAATGCCTGGCTATGAAAGTAACTAGACCCGATTTCGAGCTCTGGCCGATAGAGTAATTGGGTGGTTTAGAGAGGGGGCTTTCACTGATGAACTCCTTCTCTTGGTGCTGGGAAGTTGTGGTTGAGTTTAATTTGATTTTGGTGGAGGTTATGGGGATGTCTTGTTTTTTTTCCTGAATTTTGACTGAGAAATTAAGCTCAGCTAGGGGGATTCAAGGTAGGAGGACAGTGGGGATGAACTTCTCTTGGCTAGGAGGAGTTCTGGGAGCAGTTTGGGGGAGTTCTGTGAGCAAAAATTCAGCACCTGATTCATGGCCTAAAGGAGGGAATTTTATAGCCATGGCCGGAGAGGGGAGCTGAGGGCCAAGCAATGAGTGGTTTAGGCCGCATATGGTGAGGGCAGTGCAGGCAAGGTGGCTAGTGAAAGGATTGGCCACTGTCAAGCCCAAATTTTGGGTTTCAAGGACAAGGGGGCGCTCTGGTGTGCCTGTTTCGGCGGCTGGGATGGCTGGCCAGGACGGTCAAGCAGCTGGGCAGGCTGAGGAGGAGTAGAGAATAGTCTCAGCTGCATTAATTGGGGCAGGGAGCTTGCTTAAAGGGAGATAAAAGATGTGACATGGCTTTAGCCATGTGGCTTGGTCCATTGGTCCAAAGTGGTGGACCATTGGTCCATGGCTCATGGGGTTTGGGTTGGGTTAGGTTAAACCCACCCTAGGAGGTCTAGGGTTGGCAGCCAAGGGGTTGGTTTGATCAATTTTGGTTTGGTTAAGTTCAATTTGGCTCATGTGTTCAATTGGACTCACTTGGGTTTGAGTTGGGTTAGCTTGAGTTTGGGTTGGAATTGGATCAAATTGATTGATCAACATTGTGTAAATGATTGTAAGGAAGATTTTTCATGAAGACATGAAGTGGATTTGAGTTCTTTTGGAGTTTCAATTTGGAGAGTTTTAGAGTTTTGGTTAATTTTGGGCACCAAGGGTTAGGTTGGATTTAGGTTTAGCTAGAGTTTGGTTCAAGGCCATTGATGGTTCAAAATGTTAAAAATGATTGTAATGGAAGGTTTAGGATAGAAATTGGGTGGAAATTTTAGGTTTAAGGGATTCAATTTGGAGAGTTAGGGGTAGGTGACAACTTTAGGGTAAATTTGGGGATTTTGATTTCAAAGGGATTTTGAGTAGGGTTTGAGTTTAAATTGAGGGCCAATTGATTCTGTGCTTGGTTTATGGATGTAGTAGGAAGAGTTTGGAATTGAAATTGGGGAAAATTGAGTTGAACTGGGTTGGTTTGAGGTAAGTTTGGGTCATAGGCCAAAATTAGGGTTTTAGGTTTCAAGTTGAAATTGAATTCAAATGCGAATCAAATTGGGATTGGATTTGGTTTAAACTGGTATTGTAGATGTTGAATTAAAGTTTAGAATCGGATTTGGGCAAAATTGAGTTCAATTGGATTGATTTGGTTTGACATTGAGTCCATTTAGGTTAAAAATAGGTTAAATTAGGGATTTTGATAAAATTAGGTTAGATTGGCAAAATTATCTTATAATGTAGTTGAACAAAATGAAATTGGGAATATTTGGGATTTTCTTGAATTTGTTTGGAATTTTGAGCTAAAATGGGTATTTAGGGTATTAGGAGGTTATTTGGAGGGTATTAGGGTATTTTGGTAGATTTAAAAGGTGGGGATTGTTTTAAAATGATTCTTAGGAATTTTGGGAATTTTGGATAATTTTTGAGAAATTTTGAAGAGTTTTGTGGTTGTGGGGGCAATTTAGGTAATTTTGAGTAAGTTTAGGGGACCTAATGTCAGAACCAGAAATTTGGCAAAGTGAATGGGGTTTTAAATATGGAGGAATAGGATCATTTTAGTTGGGTCAAAATTGAGTAAAAAGTGATTTGGAATGGAATTAGGTTTGGAAGCATGAGCCATAGACTTAGCCAAGTCCAACCACTTTGGGACCAAGTTTAGCCAAATGATAACCATTTTATGATCCTTCACATATTGACCTTAGCCATCTTAATCAAAGATTAGTGGCTTGGATTCAATAATGTGAGTTTCATAAAGGGTAGAAAGGCAAGGGTTCAAGGTTTGGGTTAAGTGGCTTAGGGATGTGTGTCTGTGTGCAAGAGAAGCTCAAGTCACCCAAGGTCACCCTAAGTCCAAACAATCCTATAGGAACTCACAATTGGTTGCACATATGGTGGTTTTAACCTTCTAAGGTGATTTAGAGGTTTGCAACCATCCAAGTGAAGCGGCTGAATTGCTAAAGGGTGGGTCCCAATTCTAGTTCTCTATGATAGTCAAGGAGAAGTCCTATGGCTAGATCCTAAGCACTAAGAGAAAAGAAAAGACCTCGCCAAAATGAGGTCAACACCATCACGTAGTCCGGGACTCTTCGCTGCAGCGGCAACAGAAGAAATTATGATACGTAAGGCTCTACATCAGGATGCTCCCTACTCTTGAGTAGCATCAAGGTAGCTGCGTACTTCTTGAACGTGTCGTACTCCTCCAACTATAGAACGTGACACTGCGGGCATTCTGAAAATGCCCCTGTGACTGAAGGCTGTCTAGGTAGACTCGAGTTGTAAGTCGAGCACCCTGTAAAAATTTCTTTCATCGGATCCCATGTCGGCGTGGGGTCCTCAGTAGTCTCTGGCACTGTCTCTATGCATGGTGAGTTGTCATCAGTTTCTTTCATTTCTGGCTCATAAAACTGCTCTGGAATAGGCGGTAGCTCGGCGGCTAACACACGGGCTTGTGTACTCTCCATCTTGCCCAAGAGGCGATGCTTGCATTGATTTACACTTATTCTTTTTGTATGCGCTAATGGCACATCTGGAACTCTCTCAGATATAGCAGCGACGAGACCACCTTCTGAAGTAGTGATCATGGATGGAATCTGACTATCTCTGACAGCGAGAAGTAGTAAGTTAACAAAACCTCTAGCGCCTCCATTCCTGATGTCTGTCCGGCCTCCTCACGACCAATTTTCATCTTTGATCTCATATTTGCAACCTCCTCGGAGAGCAAGGTCCAAGCCATCTTTGGAAGCAAATACCAACTTATGGCCAGACACTTCCTACATAAGAAAACAGGGGGAAATGTCAGTGGTTGGTATTTTGCACGAACAAGAACAATAACAAATTTATTATTATTTATTTAGTGATTTTTTGTTATTTTGATGCCATTATCTTATTTAATATAATTTTTATAGAGTTTGATATTACAGATTTAACAAGCGTATTTTATCTTGTAAGAAAATTTATTTTATTTTATTCAACTTTATTTTATTACAAAATTTGGACCCAGTCACAAACACTGGCCACATGGATTATTTTGGAACAATCATCCTCTTTCGGATTTTTTTTTTTTGTTGTGTAGTACTTCTTTAGGTAACATCCATTTATCGACAACATGGGTTTATCCCCTTGAGAATCTACTAGCTGGTACAACCTGCCGGAGTAAACCTTCTCCACCACAAATTGTCCCTCCCAGGTTGGTTCAAATTTTACACATATCTTGTGATGTGCAAGAATAAGACTTCTAAGAACAAGCACAAGGTCACCGACTTTGAATGACCTCGAGCGAACCAATTTATCTTAGGATTGATTCATCTTCGCTTGATAAAGCTCCAAAGTCTACTGCACGAGAAATCTCTTCCCTTCGATGCTTTCCAATTCTACAAGTCAAAGTCTGGCATTCTCTTCTATTGTAATCTGATTAGTGACGGCGATCCTGAGCGACTGTAGCTGAATCTCTACAGGAAGTACTACCTCGGACCCATACACGAGTGCATAAGGTGTAGACTGCGTTGGTGTCTTGTTTTTTATCCTGTATGGCCACATCATTTCCAGTAACTTCTCGAGCCATCCTCTTTTATTGTTGTCAAGCGTTTTCTTCAAAATATACATGAGCATTTTGTTGAAGGCTTCTGCCATGCCATTTTCTTTCAGATAGTAGATAGTTGAATATTATATCCTATGCCTTCTGATGAAGTTGTTGATCTTGGTACTCTTGAAGGCGGGCCCCTTATCTGAAATGATCCTGCGCAGCACGCCGAAGCGATAGAAGATCTGATTCTTGAAAAACTGTAAGACCTGCTGCGTTGTTACTTCTCATAACAGTACTACCTCTGCCCATATGGAGAATTAATCCATAGCTGCGAGTATAAACTTGTGTCATTTAGAAGATGGATGGTCTATCGGACCTACTACATCCGTGCCCCAACACTTGAATGGCCACGAGGCAATTGTGGGTTGTAGAACATTCGAAGGTTGGTGCAAGACCACTCCATGCACTTGACACTAATGACATTTCTTAGCTATGTCCATACAATTTGTCATCGTTGCTGACCAATAGTATCACAGTCGTTTGATTTTCATTTTCATCTTTGGTCCTGACTGGTATGCTCCACACAATCCGGCATGTACCTCTTTGACAATATTGTGTGCTTCTGCTCTGCTTAGGCATCTCAACCACATATGGTCGAAAGATCTTCTATATAAAACATTATCGATTAAGGCATACGACAAAGTTCACTTCTGAATCTGATGCATTGTTGACTTGTCTTCTGGAAATCTTCCTGTTTGCAGATACTCTATTAATGGCTGACACCAATCTTTTGTATCATCTGACACAGTGGCTACTACTTCTTCTTTTCTGAGCTTATGCAAACTGTCGAGAACGATCTGCAACAACACTTGACATCCTTGTACGGTGATATCTATAGAATCTTCGAGTGGAAAAGCCAATTCTTTAGTAAGCTTTGCTAAAACGTCTGCATGAGCATTGTCCGCTAGAGGAATCCTATAAAACGACACATTGAGGATCTGCTCCAACAATTTCATCATATATCGGTGCTATTCTTCTAATCTCAGATATAGAATCTTATACTGTCATGCCAATTGCTGGATAATGAGCTGTGAGTCGCCATAAATGGCAATGTCTGTTATTTCCATTAGTATCGCCAATTCCAGACAGGTAATTAGTGCTTCATCTTTGCTTCATTATTGGTGCACGACTCTGTCAAGTGGTAAGAGAATCTTAGCACTCCCTGAACTGGTGTCATAAAGATTAGATCAATTCCTGCTTTGCCCGGTATCACTGTTTACTGTCCTCTGTCTTTTCTCGCCAATGACGCTCTGTCGTAGTGCATCTCCTAATATTTGGCACTGTGTTGTTCCACTTGTAGTATCTGCTTGTCCGGTAGTTCGTTGTTGAGAGGAGACTCAGCTGGCAATGGGTGCGCTGCAAGAAATTCTGCGAGAATCTGCCCTTTGATAGCACGAAGGGGCAAAAAAGTTATGTTAAATTGCAAAAAAATCATTGACCATCTTGCTAAGCGTCCGGAAAGTGTTGGTCGGGTCATCAAATATTTTAACAGATAGATTTTCGAAATCAAGTTGACCTTATGAGATAACATGTAATGTCTAAGCTTTTGAGATGCGAAAACCAAAGTCATACAATGTTTCTCAATAGGAGGATACTTTACCTCTATTGGTATTAGACATCGACTCAGGTAGTAGAGTGTGTTTTCCTTATTCTCATCATTGACTTGAGCAAATAAGGCTCCGAGGGACTCATCTAAAGCCGCGAATAAGTATCAAAGGTTTGCCCGGGATTGGGGCTGCCAAAACAGGAGGTGTCGTTAAGTATCGTTTAATATCCTTAAAAGCCTGTTGGCATGGCTCTCCCCAAACGAAGTTGGCATCCTTTCGAAGTAAGTTTAAAAAGGGCAGACACTTTCCTCACAGATTAGATATAAAGCGTCTCAGATATGCCAATTTACCTTGAAAAGAATGTAATTGCTTCAAGGCTTTAGGGGGAGGAATTTCTAAGAGAGCTTTAATCTTATCTGGGTCGATTTTGACTCCCCCGATGACGGACATCGAATCCTAAAAATTTCTCGAGATAACGTCGAAAGCGCACTTTAAGAGATCATCTTGAGATTGTATTATTGTAATCGTACAAATATGATCATCAAATCATATAGGTGATTTTCTTTCAGTTTACTCTTGATGACCAAATCGTCCATATAACATTCCACTTGGTTGTGAATGAGTTCATCAAAGATTTTCTTCATTGTTCTTTGGTATGTAGCTCCGGCATTCTTCAGTCTAAATAGCATCACGGTGTAGCAGTAAATTAAAATTGGAGTTCATAATGTTGTGAGTGTTGCATCTTATGGTGTCATCTTAATTCCTGACGATCCATCCATGAAGAAGAAAACCTCATGTGTCGACGGAATGTCCACCATTAGTTCTGGTATTGGTAACGGAAACTCATCATTTGTACATGCTTTATTTAGGTCTCTGAAGTCGACACACAAGTAGCAGAGAAACAAAAAAGAAGAAAACTTGGAGAAGAGAGAGGGACGATTGCTGTGGGAGAGAAGAGGATGTCTGAGAGGAGGACAAGGACATCATAACCTAACAACATCCATGGATGTGCGCAGTTTGTTGATCTCTCCGGCTTCCAGAAACAACTGGAGGAAAATCTTGCTCTTTTCATTACCAAGAACGGCATTGTAAGCTTAATTTTTTATTGTAAAAAGATAGCTCCAAATTTTTGTAGCAATGGGTTTTAATAGAGAGCTTCCACCACAAGAAATGCTGCAGAAGATTACTTGACTTGTCCACTAGGAATAATGATGACAAGATGAACAAGAAAAAGCTAGAGTAAGGATAGGGGTTGACCAGTAAACAAAGAAAATAAATCCCATTCCTATACTTTTAGTGACTTGCCCTGTACGTTTTCATCTAAAAATGTAATAAAAGATACTTCCCTAATACAGGTGATGCACAATATTAAGCATTGAAGCCCATTTTGCAAATTTGCACTTTTAAAAAAGGCATACATAAAGGAAACTCGTCATCATTGCCTCTTATAAGGGTATATGATTCGGTTAAAACCAAAAAATCAACCCTAACCAAATAAGTTTGGTTAATTCAGAGTTCAGTTTCAAACATGCATTTTTTTTTAAATCTCAATATTCAATTTTTGTTTTGATTTTAATTTTCTTTTAACCAAAGAAATCTAAAGAGCTGAAATTTCAAAATTAAATGGAGCATTCATTGAATTAAATCGACATTATACATGTAGGATACCTAATTATTGATGTTTATTCATAACGAACTCCACCTAACAACCATATTCATTCATAACCAAACCAATTAGATCAAATTAAATTTTGGTTTGTTCAATCAAAGTTAAGAAAATGTGATTGATTCAGTTTTAGAATTCAGTTAAAATTGATTTGACAGATTTAAAAATCAATTCATCGAAACCAATTGAATGCTCAAATACACAATAATTGTGTGGGGGCCAGGGTTTTATTAGGTTTGTGATTTTATTAGTTTTTTTCTTTTCTTAGCACTTTTGGTACTCATTATTTAGTGGGTGATGTATATAAACTTTTATTGTGTTTTGAAATGAATTTCTGCTTCTGAATTATCAAATATGTCACTGCCACAGTTCTGTTTTAAATAGTTTCACTAGACATGGGCAAAATAGTCATTTTTCATAAACAGTTATTTTCACACAGCTGCAACAAACAAACAGTCAGCTTCTCCGCTGCAACTTCCCCATAGCAGCTTCCTGGGGTAGTGCAGCTACAGCTGAAAATCTGAGAAGCTGCAACTGCGCTAAACAGAGCCTACATCATCAATAGCGCCCACGTTGTCTTCCTCAATGAGCTGCCCCAGCCTAGGGAGGGAAAGGGCATCACAAATACCTGCGGTTGTGAGCGGAGCCTCCTCGACTCCTTCTGTTTCTGTTATCCCGGCTACAAGGCACCCCCCCCCCCCCCCCCCCCCCCCCACATTCTAATTACTACACATCTAAATCATTTTTCTCTAAAAAGTTCATGGTTTTGCAGTTAGTTGGCACTTCTAATGACCCAAAAGTGAAGTAGAAGAAGATGAGGAATAGAGGAAATGCTACATCGGGGTCAGGAGAGTCCCAGTCAAGTACGAGCTATGGCAGCGACAAAAGCACAGTGGTGCAAAGCTTTAACCCTTAAGCTCCCTAGCAGACCGCCATTAGTTTCCGCAGCGCTAGAAGGAGGAAGGGCATTCCGCATCGTGCCCCTTTCAGTAGCCTTATCCTTGAATTTTAAAGAAGCTAGACAAAGCCCCAATAGCTGTTATCTTTACTCTATTGTCTTCACCAATATATAAATATATACATAAGTTGGCTTCCAACTGGTCTGCACGCTCGTCTTCGTGGCGAGGAAGAAGAAGATCACTTAGAAAGGAAACGTTTTTTTTTAGCCGCATTATTAAGTTTAATCTTCTTATAGATTAAAGGTTGTGTAAATATGTAAATATTAAGTAAGTTGATATAGATGGATAAAATGGATTTCCTTAGTTGGGATTGGGAATAGAATAATAAGAATTTTGCTTTCCGCTCTTGGATGCATTGATGGCAGCGAAATGGCATTTTCTTCGATCTGGGGAAGGTGGTTAATGGCGGCAGGGGTGGTGGCTATCGGAATGCTGTGGACCATTCGGCGCTCCGCACGTGAGACAACATCACCCACGTGGCTATTAATTGTTGGCTCTAACTTTGGTTTTTTAAACGGGACAGGCGGTTCCACGTGGCACCGTTTCTTTTCGTCGCGGTAATACGCTTTCTCTTTTGCACCACTGCTTTAGACCACTGTAGTAACCATTAGACATGTGTAATATATTTGCGTTGTTTCTCTAGAAACCGGCTAGGTGCATTTACCGGGCGTTCAAGATGGAGTGATTTGACACGTGCCGGATGTGTAAGTTAGTGCACCACTCGCAACAGTTGGACACGAGGTGAATTCCCAGATCGCATGGATAGAATTACACTTTTTATACTTAAATATATATATATATATATCAGTAATTGCGGAAATATACATTACATCAAAACTGGTGCCTATTTAAAGGGAATTAAATACAATCCAGAACATTTGTACTGTACTAATATTATAACATTCAATTTTTTTAAGTTTAGAGTAAATCTAAGGATTTTTTCTGTTTGGTTAGATGGCGTGGGGAGTGAAATATAAGTAGTGCACTCGGATAGTTACAAGTTATTTGATTGTTTGTAAATGAAATGTAAACGTTTTATTTTTCATGTTAACACATTATATATCATATAATTTTTTTTTCAATATTTAAATATTCTACTATGTCATGGTAAAGGTCAATTGTTTGATGATCCTATTGGGAGAGTTGACATTTAGATTCAACTTATGTTAAGAAAGGCGGAGATAGACTTAAAAAAATTTGGGCTTATTGTATTAATAATAGTCTTAACTTACTACAATTAAATGAAAATATGATCATAATAGGATATAATGGAGGAAAAAAAGAGTTCATATAGCCTGCCCCACCTAGTAAACAAAAGTTTATTGTTGTTGTTGAATTCAAGATTGTTTGTGAATCACACTAAAAAAGTATAGCATGAAGTAAGAATAAATAAACAGAGAGGACTTATGAGCAGTGATAAATAGTGTCACTTTCATAAATTATTTTCTCTATCTATAAGGGAGATGATAAAATGTGAAACTACATTTTTGCCCCTGTTAGGAACGAGCACGCACAAGGTTATTTCTAATTTTTACATGTATAGCTAGTCATCTAACCACCTTTTGACTCTGCTGGCTAAGCTTAGTTGATTTATAGTCAACAGGGCCAGCTCGGTCGACTAAGCTTTGTAAGTATGGTCTGATTGACTGATCCAGCCTAATTTACTATTTCCGATCATTAGTGAGGAGCCTTTGGTGTCTCCATGGGTTAGTTGGAACATACTTTCTGAAATTGGGTCCTCATTTGGATCGACTTTAGCGGTGGTAGGCTACCTCATTCCTGTGGTGCTTGACTTAGATATTTCTTTATCTCATTTTTTTGTTAGATGACTCGCGTCTGGATCATTCAATCATTTTCTTGTTAGCCTCATGTCTCCGTTTTGGCATGGTTGACTAAGCTCGTTCAGTCAGGTGGCCCCTACGATCTCCTGACATTGGGCTTGCCTTTATCGTACTCTTCCCCTATAGACTTTCAGATCTCTTTAAGATCAGTGTAAAAAATAATTTTATACGTATATTTCCAAAAAAAAATTTTTAAAATTGTTTAAAAAAATTTCTATTTGGTTTACATAAAATAACACTTGATATTTCATTTTTCATTTTAAAAAATTAAAAAATCCTACAGTTCTATTAATTTTTTATAAATACTTGTGTGCATAATCAAATTATGCAGCTTCAGTTCGAGCTATATAGACATGCACTGTGAATAATAATACTGCTAGCTTAGCACAAAAAGCTAACTATTAAAATACCAAGCAGAAACATTAACTGTAGTTTCAAATACTGTTTTATAATAATTTCTATCATACACGCACAAGTAAATATATTTACACATATTTGAGCATACAAATAAAGACAACAATTCAACTAATAGAGTCAAGAATTATATATTCAAGAATTTGTGTCCTATATGGGCATGAGTTTGCTTTCAAATTTAACTATTAATGTAACATGAAATTCGATTTAACAAAATCTTGATATACATACCACTAAGTTTTAAACGATGTATATATCAAACTCCTAAATTTTAATTTTTACATCCATACCACATTTTGCTTTAAAAGATGTATTTCATTTGCAAAATTATCATTATCCTGATGGAATACATGACAAGTAAATTTTTCGTACAACAAAACATCTTGCTTTGTTTCATGATGGCTTTTATCTTCTCTGAAAGTTCAACAAGTTAACTGTGAACCCAAATAAGAAGGCAAAGAGTAATGAAACCCAACAATCACTATTATAAATAAACCTAAGAAATCATGTTTGAACCCAAAGTATTGGGATGTTACCAATCTTTATAGAGTCTACAGAACTTGGCTAGACCAGGAATAGCATCTCCACCAAACATGCATTCTCTAGGAAAAAAATAAAATAAAATCCATCTTTATGCCTTTATCTATTTATAATTGTTATTTTATTTGAAATGGTTGTCGTTAATTAAAGAAAAAGATGATGTCAGTATAATGTTTAAATATAATTTATGGGTCGTAGAATAACAATGCATAAGTGGAGATTCCACAACTACAAAACATAGGCTTTTCCAACATAAAAAAGAAGTCACGGTGGTGGTTTTAATTAAAAATCTAAAATTCTACCAACGGTTCAAAAACCGCTTCAAGACCAGCGCTGAGTATGCAAAGCCCTATAAAAATGGGTTTCAAAACCATTGTCGTAGCTCCAGTCTACTGTGGCAGTTTTAAAACCATTGTCATAGCATCAAACAACGGCTACAGTCTTAACCAACACATTTCTGAAATACTTACAGCAGTTAAAACTGTCATTATAGACATTTTTTTAAAGATTTTACACAGAGCACTTGCAGAAAAACGAATATCAATTCAAGTGACAAAATACAATCAAATCAACAAAAAGTGACCAGCAGCTGTAACAGTAAACAAGCTTTAAGTATTTTGGTTATTTAACAAATTTAATATCGAGAAAGGTTTAATCATTACTATGTAAATAATATTCAATTCACAGTACAATTCTGTAGCTTATTGACTACTCACAGAACTTTATAATAATAAAAAAATTAAAAAGCATGCAAGAAATAAAAAATAGTAATTCACTAGGCCTGATAGCTCAAACGAACTACAGTAAAATGAATCTAAAAATGCCTCCTGATACATCTAGCTTGGGGGCAATGATGGAATATTGACGTGGAAAGATCTCTGAAGCTCACAACTTGTTCCTCCTTTCGCTTTGATTCAATTTGAAAGTCTGGGAGGACAATCACAAGGACATTAAAGCATTGTTGCCAGAGGTTTCGTATGGCATCAACTCTGCTCTCAGTGGTATAAATCTGAGAAAATAAATTGATTAAGTATTACAAAATTTTAGTGAAAATAATGACAAGCAAATTTAAATGAAAGATTAATAAAAGCTATACCAGTATAACTTTCTCCCATCCTGCAAGAAATTCTCTAAATAAAAGGCTGTGTGTTGCTTCCTCCTCGTATTCAACAAATTTTGCCTTACATTCTGCTTCAAGAGAAGCATCTTGAAGTATATGACAGCTCCATTTTTGCATTATTCAAAAACGAGCTGAAAGATATCTCTCAGCAAGTGTCCATGCAACATCATTGATAATTCAATAATTCAAAGCAAATATTAGAAAATAATTAAAAAATGAATAAATTTCAATTAAAAGAATGGTTGTAGGTTGGACTATCTTCAACGAGGAAACACAAAATATCATATAAAATGCCAAACTTTGGAATCAAGCACACATATTTGAACTAATGATGTTATATGAAATTCAGCATGTGGGTTTACTTTTATTTTGCACCGCTTGAAGAAAACAAAGATTCATGATTTATGATAGGCTTCTATAAAAATTAGAAAGGAAGATTTACATACTTAAGTATTTATGTATCTAATGATATGTCATTTTTATGCTTAATTTCCTTTACATTTATCACATTTTTGGAATAAAATTGCACTTTAAAGAAAAGTATTTTCATGTTTATCTTGCAGGTATAACACTTGGAGCGGACTAGAGCTGAAACGGGGCGAAATGGAGGCAATCCGGAGCAAATGAGGGTGTTGCCAGTAGAGTGGCGCCTAGGCGCCAGTTTCCTACCAGAAAACAGAGAAGACGGCACCTAGCGCCGCAGACTGGCGCCTAGCGCCACAGACAGGTGCCTAGGCGCCAAAACTACCTTTGACGGTTACTCAGTTGTTTTTTCACGCGATTTGGGCTATTTCTTCACGGGAGAACTTCATTGGAGGGACTATTTAGCATTTCTAAGTCCTGAAATTCTCTAGGAAGGTTGAGAGGTCATAGATAGGAGTAGGAAATGTAGTTTTTTTCCTTTTCTAGAGAGATCGGTAAAGGGAATTTGAGAGACATCTGTAAGAGATTGTATTAGCATTGCATGAATCACAGGAGACTTTGTTGGAGGTATTTTCATCATTCTTTTAGAGTAAGAAAGCTATTTATTATGTTCTTCATTATCTTGTACTTGTTGTAAACACTTATCTAGTGGATTTTCTTTGCTTTAATGAAGCTTTCCATCGTGTGTGACACCTATTTTATAAAATAAAATCCTTTTACTTTTCTTTTACAATGAATTGAATGTGTTTAGGATGTTAGGATGCATGTAGAATAGGTTTTTCATATCAAAGTGATGATTCTTACTTCATGCTTCATTTATATATTAAATCTGGCCAATTTGTATGTTAAAATTTATCGTAAACCCATAAGATCTGGAATGGCCATGACTTTAACAACTAGGAGGAACCATATTGAACTTATGAGTGAAAGAATAATAGTCCTAAGATTCAAAGCAATGTTAGAAAGATATTCATTGATGGGTAAAAATTGGTATTTCCAGGGTTACAAGCTAAATTCCTACCAATTTGATCTTGGTCAAGTACCTTAAATCTAAGATTGAGCCAATTAGAGGCCTATTGTGAGAAGTACACTCTAGGGTAACAGGCTAGTTGTTTCGTCTTTACAGTCTAGTAATTTTTAGGAATCGATCTTAGGTTAACTAAGCAATGTTATACACTCAGAAGAGGGTAACTTAGATTTTTGCTTCTATTTTCATTATCCATATTAGATTGTAAGTATTCTATTCCTACACATTATCTAGACTACCACAAGAGAAAAGTAGTTTTTACACCTCAAAATTCACCAAACTAATTTAACTAGTTAGGATAATCTTTAGATTTAGGTTTATATTTAGGAGTAGTTGTTATAAAAACACTCTTAATCAAATTTTCAAACTAAAACCTGATAGTAGTAGACTAGTGATGCGACTTTTTTATATGTAAGAATTTATGATCTCAGATTTATATGTTTATAATGATATTTTAAAGTCACAATTTCAAACGCAAGTATACGTATCATATCAAGTAATACAGGGCTCTAATGGAGTCCCATTTATCGATCCCACAGGGAAGCGAGGTAAGATGTTCTTAGTCAAATTCTAGTCTACTACTCTCAAACTTTAGTTTGGAAGGTCGATATAAGTGGTTTTCTTTAACAATTACTCATAAAGGTAAATCTTAATTTTAAAATAACTAATAACTACTCCTAAAGGAAAATATTACTACTTAAGATAACCCTTTTGGGGAAATTGGTTGGTGAATTTTGAGATAATAAAAACTATTATTCTTATGTAATGAATTAGATAAAGTTTAGGAATGAGATGCATTAAAAATTGTATGTGTCAAATAGGAGCAATCTTATTCTTTACCTTCTTCCGAGTACCCCCTCTTCAGAGTGCTATAAAGAATATTGGTAAATCCTAGGCTTAGTCCCTAAATCCACAGTTAGGCTAGGAGGATACTGGCTCTCACTTCAGAGCTCCCATTGCCCTTCACCTGAAGACTAACCCTAGTTTTAGTTACCAAACTTTAGGACCAAATTGGGGATCTCAGTCTGTCACCCTGAAACCTCCAATTCAATGCCCATGAAGCCATATTTTCCTATTTATTTGCACTCAATCCCCATAAACTACGCAATTCATTCACAGACACTGAATGTGGTTCTACTTTGTTGAGAATTACACTGCCCTTTCGAGAACAATGCAATTACAATGAATTTTAACAATACAACGAGTCCTTTTTGTAATATAAATAAAGTGCAAGTAAAAACCATCACATTTATAATTAAAACATCTTTTAGCAAGCATCCCAATATCCTAAACATGAATTCTACTCATTGCAAAAGAAAAGTAGAGTGAAAACAATGGCATAAACTTCTTATGTCACTATTTCCAAACAAGAAGAAAGAGTAAGAGAAAAAAATCACAAAGCACGAAGAAAACACAACGGAAAACTTCATTTCAAAGCAAATCCACAAAATAAGTGTTTACAAAATCATAAGATAATGAAGAACACAATACTTAGTATTTTCCCCTTGAAGGAAAGATGAAAATCTCTCCCACAAAGTCTCTCGCCGATCCATGCAATGCTAGAACATTCCCTTACAGATTCCCTCAAAATCCTCTCACAAATCTCTCCAAAAAGGTAGAAATCTACATTTATACTCCTATTCTAAGATCTATAATCATTCTCTACCTTTTTCCTAACATCTCCCTCTCATTTTTTGGCTTCAAATTAGATTTAAAATAGTGTAGGGAAGAATTTCCCAAGAGGTGCTTAAAGAAACCATCCAAAAAACGTCCAGATTCGATGTATATGGCAAAAAAAATGGCCCAATATCGCATCCTAACCGTCTGGAGTGCCGCTAGCGCTGAATAGAGCACTGTCGGTGCCCTATTTTTTGTGGTCTCAGGCTTCTAGCACCGCCAGCACCGGTTTGGGCGCCCCCGACGCCCATCCTGTGTAGCTCCACCATTTTGTTTTGTTTGGCTCCATTTCAGCTCTGATTCGCCCCGTTTCAATTGCGTTGTGTTCCTAACAGATAGCCTTATCGAAAGGTGTAAGGACAAAATTTGCTTTCTGGCTCATTTTTGCTCTAAATTGCACTATTTTTGCTTCTTTTTGTTCAAATCACCATTTCTTGTACCTAAAACTAAAAAACATACAAAATACCTTCCTTTTAAAGTGTAATATCACCAAAAATGAGTAAAATCATATAGCAAAAATAGTATATATTTTTTGTGCATCAAAATTCCCCAAACTTAACTGTTACTTGTCCTCAAGTAACACTATAATTTTAAACACCAAATATATTGACTTGTGCTTGTGGGTTTCAATAGAGTTTCCTATGATTTCATCTCAGAAATGTTATAGTAAAATATAGGAGAAATTCTAAAAAATCAAAGAATATCTCATTTTCAACTTAGGAATCCTGATTTTTCTATTTACTTCAAAAGTTATTGAAATTTGTCAAACTAAAGATTCATTGAAAGTATAAAAACAGAATTTAAGCACCTTATCTATACCAATTTAACCAATACCTTTTGAAATAAGAATAAGCTTAGGATTGTTTTTAAGTCTTTTCATTTAAAAATATTTAAGTGAAACCAATTTTTGATTAGGTTTCCCCTCAAGCTTCTCCTCACTTATTTTATTTTCTTTTTTTTCTTTTCTTTCGGGATCATTTTCAATCCCCCTTTTTTTCACTTTTTTTTCTTTCTTTCGAGATCATTTTTAATCCCTTTTTTCACCTTTTTTTATGTGAGGATTACTATATCTGGATAGGTCTTTAATAATTTTGAATTTCACTATCCTCTCTCTAAAATCTAAAACTCAGAACTTTCCCTCACTTTTTATAAGTGTAAGTATTAGTTCAAAAAAGGTTTTCTATAAAGGCTCAATTCTCATTAAGTATAAATCTAAGAATTTTAGCTTTTCAAATATTTAACTCCTTTCTACCATAAATAAAAAAATCATTTTTCCAGTGTTTCCTACAAAATATCTTAACTCTAGAACAGTTTCTTCATTAAGGATTTCAACTGGATTATTTTTCTAACATTCCTAAAATTGAAATTATAGTAACCTAAAGGTAACACCACACACCACAAGTCATTTTAAAAGTGATATCAAATTAAATACAGGCTACTGAGGACAAATAAAGTTACATTTTAAAATTTTTTCTTCCACCCAAACTTAAATTTTAAAATATTTTGCAATTAATTCCATAAAATGTAGCAGAAATAAAAAGTAAAGGTTGAATCTACTTACTACTACAACATCCTATCAAATTCATATACATACATAATCAGGATAGAATGGCTGTAGGAGAAAATAAATCTAACCTAAAACATCCTTGTAATAAAATTACACTAAAATGAAGTATTTTTAAATTAAAATTTTATTTTTCTTTCTACCCCCAAACTTAATTTTTAACATATATAGCATTCAGTACAAAAATATAAGCAGGAAGAAAAACAATTTAGAAATTCTATCTACCACAAGTGTCTATCAAAACCATTTATAAGTATTCATTAGGACAGAACAATATGCATCAGAGAGTAAATCTAAACTAATCATGCTAGAATGAAATTCACTAAATAAAAGTTTAACTAGCATAGCAGGTATCAGCAATGGAATATAAAAATGTTCTTCAATTATTATATAAAACTATAACACAAACATAAACACACATAATGAGGTCAATTCATCATTTAACTCATCACATCACACTACCTTACCTCCAATTTCTAACAGAATCACTCACTAGTAAATTAGGTATATTTTAAAATGATTTTATAAATTATAATCCCAAAGATAAGATTATCCCTGATAAATTGGTTTCCATACACCAATCTCAGACATCATTTAATACCTTTAATTAAGCACCTCAAACTGTTATAAATAGTAGTGTAAGATCATCCATAAGTTATTCATCAAGTAGGTTCATGACTTCTATCAAATGAAAACAAAGTTAGAGAAAGGATGTAACAAAATTGAGATAAAGCTGTCATTGTTCAAATTCATGATATATCTTCTAAAACTCAAGTCCAAGTAAGACCCAAGTTATATTGAACTCTTCAATCCAACTACTACAAGAGAACATACAAGTCTAACCATAATAAGAGGTTAATGAATCACCTCCCTCATGACACACAAAGATCAAATCAAACTACTAACAATTCAAACATCTACCAATTAATAATCAAACTTATCAATTCATAATGACACATAAAGATCAAGTCAATCCACTCTAAAGCAAACACCATACAACACTAACAATCATGACTCTCAAGCACACTGATAACTATGGGTTGCCTACCATAAAGCGCTTGGTTTTAATGTCGCGGGCCCGACAAATGATTCCTCCTCGATCAAAATTCCAATTAAATAATCCTCGATCAATCGCCCAATCCTTTTCAGATCCAGGAATTCCTACAAAATCCTCAAATTATAATTTTTCATTCAGCTCTTTCTTTTCAGATAGATTTATATCATTGTTCCTCATATTTCTTTCTAGATCCAATATTCTTCTATTGATTTTCTAAATTTGCATATTAATATCATCCTTGAAATTTATAAGAAATGGATCTCTATAAGATAATGAAGATCTCTCAAATTTTGGATTGAATTCTCTCTAGATAATTCAGATTCAGGATCAAATTCTTCTATGTCACTCTTTTGTTTCAAGTTATATTCCAATTCTTCCCCTTTATAATTATTAAATGATGGAGGATCTATCTTAGTTGAGGAAATAGGTTTTTCTAATTCCTTAGGAATTTCTTTCAATGGTCTTCCAATATCCTTGTCCTCTTTTCTCAACTCAAAGCTCTTTTGAAATTTATCCTTAAATTCTCTTCCAAGTACTAGTTCAATAACTTTATCTTGTTCATCATTCAATTCAGAGTTTTCTTGTAATTGAGTTGAATATAAAGATATAAAGACTGGTGGTGTAGATGAATTCCCTAAATAGGCAGGCTTTAAAATTGTATGGGGTACATCCATCTTAAGTTCACGAGATTTTTCAACAAATGGAATTACAAGTTCATTATTTTTGGCAGTTTCCATCATTCCACACCTCTCTTGAACATACATACAGTCTTCTTTAGATAACGTTTTCAACTCATCATGAAAATTCATTCTGACCTCATTTGTTATCTTACTCTCAAAACTTTCTTGGAAATGGTCTTTTCTTAGATAATCAATTTCATCCATCCAAAAACATTCATCATCTTTTCTCTCAGCTGGAAATTTCATAGTCTTCAACACATCAAAATTGACTTCCTGGTCATTAATATTCATAATTAACTCTCTTTTTTGCACATCTATCATAGTTTGTCCAGTAACAAGGAATAGTTGTTCATTATCGTTCTCTTTAGGTTTGATCTCAGTGTTGCTAGGAAGTGTTCCTTTGGGTCTATTGCTAAGTGAATTAGCAATTTCTCCCAGTTGATTCTTTATGTTTCTAATCGCAGCATTTTGACTTTGCAACTGGTTTCCCATTTGCAATACCACTTTGTATATAGACATCTTCTTATCCTCAAATTGTTGATCAATATTAGAGTCCAGTGGATGTGAAGGCCTATATCTTGTGTTACCCTGCCTATTCCAACTTCCATTAGGATTTGCATGATTGTTTTCCCATTGTTGGTTTCCACCCTCAGTAGTATGATTCCAGTTAAAATTAGGATGGTTCTTCCAACATGGGTTGTAAAAGTTAGAATAGGGTTTGTTTATGGTATTTAAAGTCTCATATAATATGTTAGAATCATACGCCCTAATGAACTTTCCTCACTTACAGGAGTGAATTAAGGTTGGTTCATTCCAAATTGGTCCAACTTCCTTGATATTGCAGCAACCTGAGATGCAAGAATTGCAATCACATCCATATCATGAACACTAGCTACATTTTTATAATTTACCCTTGCAGAGGGCCATTGAAATTCATTTGTAGTCATTTCTTCAATTAATGCATACACTTCATCAAATATTTTTGACATTAATGCAACACCAGCAGCAGCATCAATAATGGACCTAAGGGATCCTACTAACCCATTATAAAAAGTTTGAATGATTAACCAATCTAGCAGAGCATGATGTGGACACTTTCTTAGGAGTTCCTTAAATCTTTCTCAGGCTTCGTATATTGATTCCCCTTCATACTGAAAAAAATGAGATAATATCATTTCTAAGTTGAGTAGTCCTTGAAGATGGAAAATACTTACCTAGGAATTTCTGAGTAAACTCCTCCTAATTTTTAATAGAAATAGGTTCTAAAGTATAACCACATTTTAGCCTTATCCCTTAGTGAGAAAGGAAAAAGCCTTAGCCTAATAGCATCGTCTGACATGCCATTATAACGAAATGTAGCGCAAAGTTCTATAAAACTAGATAAGTGTAAATAGGGATCCTCCAAAGGAGTTCCCCTAAACTGGTTGTTCTGCACAAGTTGGATAATCACTGGATTTTGTTCAAACGAGTCAGCTTCTATAATGGAGTTATGTATACTTGAGTGAATTTTATCTATCATAGGATTTACATAATCCCTCAATGATTTATGATGATTTTTCAAGTTATTATTTTGAATGTTTTCCATTTTTTTCTAGTTTTTCAAGTCCTTTCTATTTTTTTTCCATTTTTCTAACTCGGGATCATAAGGCGCAAGTCCTACAGATCATTTGTTTTGCATACGTAACACAACAAACAATACATTAATAATAAAATAAATAAAATGAAAAATATATTCAACACAACAAAATATTTTCACAAAGACTTTATTTTTCACACAAACCGTTTTTTTTCACAACACTTTTTCATCCAAAAAAACTTTTCTCACAAACACAATTTTACGACATTAAAGTTTTCCAATTCTAAGCCTAATTACTTCAACTAAAAATCTCCTAAAATTCTTACCAAAGCTTCCCTGACAACGGTCCTAAAACTTGATGCGACATTTTTATATGTAAGAATATATGACCTCAGATTTATATATTTATAATGATTTTGTAAAGTCACAATTTCAAATGCAAGTATACGTATTGTATCAAGTAATACAGGGCTCTAATGGAGTCCCGTTTATCAATCCCACATGGAAGCGAGTGACCCAAGAGAAAAAGGTCAAGATTTTCATACTTATTTTACACTGATTTTGATGATATTACACTTTAAAGAAAGGTACTTTTTGGTGTTTTTATGCAGGTATGATGAATTAAGGACAAAGGAACGAAAATATGCAAAAATGAGCGGATTTGGAGCAAAAAGGACTAATTTATGCAAATTTGACCTAGGCCGCCGACGGCGTGATTTTCCCGAGAGTTCAGAATTAATTACAAGGGAGGCCGCCGACGGCGAGATTGAGGCCGCCAACGGCAGGGACTGTTCAAATGCATGGTTTCTAGAAGGCTGCTGATGGCGCCTCGAGGCCGTCGACGGCAGGTACGGCGGATTGTTCCAGAATTACGTCGAATGTGGACGATTTTCGAAGGGGTGCCTTCGCAACCCTTAGAGACTCTTCTACAACTTTAAAAGGAACAAATTTTAGCTGAAAAAAGACTCTTCTTCTAGTCTCTAAAGTGATTGTTATTGAGTTCATAGTGTAAAGAGAGTCAATTATTGAGTTTAATTTAGTGAGTAGTGAGTTCAAATAGAGAATTTGTAATGAATTCTTTGAGGAATTGCAAGAGTGGAAGGGAAGTGAGAGTACTCTTCCACATTGACGTTTCAAAGGAGAATTCCAAGGAAAAGATCCATAAGAACTTCAAAGAGTTTGCTTGGGGAGGAGTTTAAGATAAGTAGTGTTTATTTGTTTTTAGTGTGTAGAACTTTACTTTATTATATGAAATCTAAGTTTTATTGTATCCTCTTCATGAATTCTAAGTAGTTGTTCTATCTTTCTCCTGGTTTCAATGTTTTTGTGAAATGATTATATAATTAGTCTATTAAATAAATTATAAAAGAAGTTGTGATGGTACTATACCTAAACTTACTTTACTATACGAGTTGGCCATTTGTATTATTAAAATTCGTGAAGAGTTCTTAAAACCTAATCGTGGGCTAAGGATTCTTAACTTGTATATCTCACATTTCTCTTTGCAAGGTAAACGAGTAAATCCTTGGAGGGAGAAGTGAAAATAAATAGAGAAATAATATTAATCGGGCGTAGAATTTGAGATTTTAGAGTGACAGGCTAAAATCATCAATTTGATCATATCGTTTGGGTGCTGATGTGTAGATTGTTAGCCCTCAGGTAAGGGGAATGTGGGGGCTCCGAAGTGAGAGCCGGTATCCTTCCATCCTAGCCGCAGAATCAGTAATCCAAGCATAGGATCAGTCAATATTCTTTATGCCTGGACCAAACGGTAAAGAATAGGTATGCTCCTATTTGGCACAACACATTAAAACTAATTATAATTATCATTTCACTTAAATATCTTAACTGAGGAGAAAGATTCTTGCTATTATCTATATTTTAAGTTAACTCTAGTAGTATTAGTATATTGTTAGTAAAAATAGTTTTTAATATAAGTTTATATTATTATCGATTGCATATTAGTGATAGATAGGCATTTCAATTTAGTTGTAATTTTGAATTGATTTTTATAATCCTAAGTCCGTAGGCTTTAATACTCTCCCTGTGGGATCGATATCCAGGACTCCATTATAGCCCTGTATTACTTGAACGATACGTATACTTGCATTTGAAAGTAACTCTCCGATTAAAAGATTAAAATATTTAATTGTTACTAAAGTACATTCGAATTTGATAAAGGCGCAGGGTTGGCGGTTCAAGTTTTTGGCGCCGTTACCGGGGAGAGATTTGTTATAGAAATATAACATAATTAGAGTAACGGACAATAATTTAGGACTGTTAGAAAACATTTTTAGAATTGCAACTTATTTAGTTAACCATTTTTATTGTGTACTGATTTCGAGTGTATGCGCATATTTGTTTCAAAAATCTTATACCTTACGATTCAGAATTAGAACGCACTGTTAAGAGAATTAGAAAACTGAAAAAAGAACCTATAAATTCTGAAATAATGGAAATCAACGTAAACAACCAAAGAATAGAAAATGAACAACAATCTAGCCCATTAAGAGATTATGCTAACCCTACATTAGATGAAATTCACTTAACTATTTAAAATCCTGATGTAGCTGCTAATTCATTTGAGCTTAAACCTGCTATTATCCAAATGGTACAAAACAATCAATTTGGTGGAACTTCAAATGAAGATCCTAATTTACATCTTGCAAGTTTCTTAGAACTTTGTGCTACTTTTAAGTACGACAGAGTGTCTGATGATGCTGTCAGACTTAGACTTTTTCCTTTTTTGTTAAGGGATAAGGCTAAGGCCTGGTTAAATTTGTTAGTACTTGGATCTATAAAAACTTGGGGAGTACTTTCACAAAAATTCGTATCGAAATATTTTCCACCATCTAAGAATGTTAAGCTTATAAACAATATCAAATCTTTTAGTTAGTATGAGGGAGAATCGATATATGAATCTTAGGAAAAAATTTAAAGAACTTCTTAGAAAATGTCCACATCATGCTTTACCAGATTGGTTAATTATTCAAACATTTTATAATAGATTAGTAGGATCTCTTAGATCTATAGTAGACGCTGCTGCTGGTGGATCACTAATGTCTAAACTTTTTGAAGAAGCATATGCGTTAATAGAAGAAATGGCTACCAATCATTTTCAATGGCATGCAGAAAGGGTAAATCCTAAGAAAGTAGCCAGTATTCATGATTCTGATGCTTTAAGCATGATATTTTCTCAAATTGCTGCTCTTTCAAAGAAAATAGATCAATATGGAATGAATCATTCTCAAACACCTCAAGTGTTAAAAGAAAATTCATTAAGACAAATCATAGATGCTCAATCTTCATATGAAACAATAAATGCAATAAATAATAGACAAAATAATTCTTATTTAAACTATTATAATCCAAGTTGGAAGAGCCATCCAAATTTTAATTGGAATAACCAAAATAATAATAATAATCCTCAATGGGGAAACAATTTTGTAAACCCATTAGGAAATATAAATAATCCAGGTAATTCCAATTATATACCTTCTAATCCACCAGGTTTTTATAATAATTCACAATTCAAGGAGAAGAAGTTGTCTATGGAAGAAATAGTTTTGAATATGGGTAACCAATTACAAAATCAAGGAAATGCTATTAAAAACATAGAAAACCAATTAGGGCAAATTGCTTCTGCATTAAGCAATAGACCTGTTGGAACTTTACCTAGCAATGTTGAAGTAAATCCTAAAGATCAAGGAAAAAAACAAATCAAAGCTATTAAATTAAGAAGTGGAAAAGAGTTGGAAACAAGAGTTCAAAAAGAACCTGTAGTTGAAAATAAAAAAGAAGAAATTGAAGGAGAAAACGAAAGTTTATATCCTGATTTTCCTCTAAAACTTATGAAAATTACTGTTAAAAAGACACCTCTACCATTTCCTCAAAGACTTAAGCAACAAGATAAAGGAAAAAGATTTGCTAAATTTTTAGATTTTGAAAACATTGTCAATAAATATTCATTTTGTTGAAGCTTTAGAACAAATGCCTGATTATGTTAAATTTATGAAGGATATACTTAACAAAAAGAGGAAGTTATTAGATCATGAGACTTTTGTACTTAGTGAAGAGTGTAGTGCTATAATTCAAAGAAAACTTCCTAAAAAACTTAAAAATCCTGGTTGTTTTATTATTCCGTCTGCTATTGGTGAAAAATTTTATGGGAGAGCATTATGTGATTTGGGAGCTAGCATAAATTTGATGCCTCTATCAACTTTTAAAAGGTTAGAAATTGGAGAGATTGCACCAACTTCAGTAACTTTACAGTTAGCTGATCGATCTATTACATATCCTAAGGGAATTGTAGAAGATGTTTTGGTTAAGGTTGATAAGTTTATTTTTCCTGTGGACTTTATCATTCTAGATATGGAAGAAGATAAAGAAATTTCAATCATTTTAGGAAGACCATTCCTAGCTACAGGAAGAGCTATGATAGACGTTCAAAAAGGAGAATTGACTATGAGAGTAAATGACCAAGAAGTAACCTTTAACATCTCAAAGTCAATGAAATATCCATCAATAGAAAAAGATCTTGAATGTTTCAGAATGGATATCTGTGATCATTTGAAAAGAGAATATTTCCAAGAAAATTATGAAGAAAAAGAAGATATAGAAAAAGATAAGTATGAAGAAATAGAAATTGAAGATGCTGATTATATTTAAGAAAAATATTAAAAGCTTAATTCAACATCACCAGAAAATCAAATATTAATTCCATCTGTTGTAAAACCCCCTGAACTTGAGTTAAAGAATCTTCCAAATCATTTGAAGTATATATTTTAGGAGAGTTTTCAACATTACCAGTAATTGTATCCTCAGACTTAAATGAAATTCATGAACAAAAATTAATGGATACATTAAAAAAATAAAAAAGAGCTTTTGGTTGGACTTTAGCTGATATTAAAGGAATTAGTCCTTCGATTCGTATCCACAGAATTTTATTATATGAAGATCATAAACCAAGAATTGACCCTCAAAAGAGATTAAACCCTATAATGAAAGTAGTTAAAAAAGAAATTTTGAAATGGTTAGATGCTAGAATTATATATCCTATTTCGGATAGTACTTGGGTAAGTATAATTCATTTTGTTCCCAAGAAAGGAAGAATAACTGTTGAAGAAAATGAAAATAAAGAATTAATTCCTATCAGACAAATTTATGAATGGCGTATTTGTATAGATTATCGAAAATTAAATGATGCATCCCGAAAAGATCATTTTTCTCTTCCTTTCTTAGACCAAATGTTGGATAGACTTGCTATACATAAGTACTATTGCTTTCTGGATGGATATACTGGTTACCATCAGATACCCATTGCTCCTGAGGATTAAGAGAAAACAACATTTACTAGTCCTTACGGAACTTTTGCTTTCAGAAGGATGCCTTTTAGACTATGTAATGCACCTGCAACATTTCAGAGATGTATGATGTTGATTTTTAGTAAATTAACAGAAAATGGAATTGAAGTATTTATGGATGATTTCTCTGTGTTTGGAACATCATTTGACGCATGCTTAAATCATCTTGAAAATTTTTTGGAGCTATGCGAAAAAACTAACTTAGTTCTAAATTGGGAGAAATGTCAATTTATGATTGCAGGAAGAATATTATTAGGGCATAAAATTTCAGAAAAAGCATGGAAGTAGACCCTACAAAAATTCAAGTAATAGCTAAATTGCCACCTCCTACTACAGTAAGAGGGGTAAGAAGTTTTCTTGGACATGCTGGTTTCTACAGGCGTTATATTAAAGATTTTTTAAAAATTACAAAGCCTCGATGCCAACTTTTAGAAAAAGACAAGAAATTTGAATTTACTAAAGACTGCTTGAATGCCTTTGAATTATTAAAGGAAAAACTAATCACAACACTTGTAATAGTTTCACCTGACTGGGAGAAACTGTTCGAACTAATGTGTGATGCTAGTGATTATGTTATTGGAGCTGTCCTTGGTCAAAAATATGATAAAATTTTTAAGATTATATACTACGCTAGTAGAACTCTTAATGATGCTCAAATTAACTAAAAGATTACTAAAAAAGAGTTACTGGCTATTGTATATGCTTTTGATAAATTTAGATCATATTTAATTGGAACAAAATGTATTATGCATACTGATCATTTTGCTATTAAATATCTGATGCAAAAGAAGGATACTGAACCAAGATTAATTAGATGGGTACTTTTAATGTAAGAATTCGATTTTGTGTTGATTGATAGAAAAGGAACTGAAAATTAAATTGCTGATCATTTATCGAGATTAGAATATAATGTATTATCTGACACCAACAAAGAAATAATAAACAGTTTTCCTGATGAAAAACTTTATAATATTAATGAGTAGAAAATACCTTGGTATGCAGATATACTAAATTATTTAGTAAGTGATATTATGCCACCTACGTTAACATTACAAAAACAGAAAAAATTTATTCATGATTCAAAATCATATTTTTTAGATGAACCATATTTATATAAGCAATGTAATGATCTTATTATTAGGAGATGTGTGCCTTATGAAGAAACTGAACAAATTATTCAAAAATGTCATGATTCTGATTTTGGAGGACATTTTGGAATAGATAAAACTGCATATAAAATCTTACAAGCTGGATTTTGTTAGCCTACTCTTTTTAGAGATGTTTATAGATATATCAAAACCTATGATAAATGCCAACGAGTAGGTAATATATCTAGAAGAAATGAAATGCCTCTAAATTTCATATTAGAAGTTGAGATTTTTTATGCATGGGGATTAGATTTCATGGGACCATTTATTCCTTCATTTGGGAACTTATATATTTTAATTACAGTTGATTATATATCAAAGTGGATAGAAGCACAAGCTTTACCTCGGTTGTATGCTAAAAGTGTTTCAAGATTCTTAATGAAAAACATTTTCACAAGATACAGTATGCAGAGAGTGATTATCACTGACGGAGGATCCCATTTTAGGAATAAATACATTCAAAGATTGGTAGAAAAGTTTAGTATTGTTCATAAATTCTCTACTGCTTATCATCCTTAAACTAGTAGTTAGCTGAAGTTTCTAATAGAGAGATCAAACAAATTTTAGAAAAGACTGTAAACCCTAATAGAGTATATTGGTCTGCAAGATTAGATACTGCATTATGGGCATACAGGACTGCTTATAAAACTCCTATTGGAATGACTCCTTACAGGCTTATATATGGAAAAACTTTTCATTTACCAGTAGAATTGGAGCATAAAGCTTTCTGGGCAATTAAAGAATTTAATTATAATTTGAAAAATGCTGGTGAGAAGAGAAAGCTGCAATTGAATGAATTAGAAGAATTAAGAAATGAATCTTACAATAAAAATAGAATTTATAAGGAAAAACTAAATTTAAGACATGATCGGAAGATTAACCGAAAGAACTTTGAACCAGGACAAGAAGTTTTGTTTTACAATACAATGCTAAAATTATTTCCTGGGAAATTGAAGTCTCGTTGGTTAGGACCCTTTACTGTAACTCAGGTTTTTACTTATGGAACTGTTGAAATTGAAGATCCGAAGATTGAGAATAGATTTAAAGTAAATGGACATAGATTAAAATCATATTTTGAGGGTAAAAGACCAAATTATGAAGATGTTTAATGCTCAGTTAACCTAAATAACACCTGAATAGGTCAGGCTGACGACGTTAAACCAAGCGCTTTATGGGAGGAAACCCATAGTTATCTTTCATAGTTGTGTTTTTGTTTGAAATTATTGTTAGTTTGTAGTAATATTAAGTCCTACTACCTATATTTACCCTTTGATTATCATAGAATTTGAATCCATAGAGAAAATTTGGAACGTATTGGACCACGGCGTTTTTATGCAACTTTTTACCTAGGGCGCTGACGGTGCGCTTGTCGCCGACGGTGGGTTTTTCCCGAGAGCTCTGGTATTTAATTACATAAGGCTCGCCGACAGCGTCTTTGAGGACGCCGATAGCGGGATCGGCGAGTGGGTAGTTTTTCGTGTTCAAAATGACGATTTTTTGCGGTTTTTAGTGAATTTATCCTTTAAAACTCCTATGGACGGTTCCTAAACATTCCAAACTCACTAAAACGAATGGATTCTCTCTTCAATTCTTCTCAAATGGCTTCGAATTTGATTAACAACCCAAGATTTTGAGTTTACAATAGGAGAAAGTTCGTCAGTGCGGAAGCGCAGCGACTCTTCAACAAGGTAATCTCGAAGAAAAGATTGATTAAAGAAAGAGGATTTGTCAATAGAGGACAAAGTGATTCTTTGTCACCAATTGAAGAAATGATTTTGCGAATAAGATGGGAAGTGTTCTGCTACACTACTGCCGCAGTAGTCGTTCTAGTGGTTAAAGAATTCTACGCAAATTTACATGGAATCAACCTAGGAAGTGTTTATGTGTGAGGTAGGTAGATTACAATTAATTACGAGAGAATTAATGAGTTATATATGCTTGAGACTGTTCCAGTCTGTTACTTTTCAAATTTCGTGCCAACGGAAGAAAAGATGAACGAGATATATCAATTTTTGATGAACGAAACCGTTGAATGGGAAGTTAGAGAGAACGGGTATGTTAGTTTTTCTACTACTCTCTTAAATCCCGTTTCGAAACACTAGCACGTATTCATCTCTGCAAACTTGTTGCCGATGATGAAAATTGGCAAGGTAACGAAAGAAAGTGCAATCTTAAACTACTGCATTTAGAGGGGATGGCCCATTGATATTGGATCGATTATTGTGAAATTTGTTTATAGCCTGATCGTTCAAGGATCATCCCAAGGGCTTGGACATCCTTCCACAATTTTCTCGATTTGCAGTTTGTTTCAAGTTTCGTTCGAGGTTTGAAAGAAGATATTGCTACCTTGGAAACCCTTAGATCCAACTCAGATGTTCCCAACCATTGATGGTGAGAGTGATGTAGGTTCAATATTTTGGAGAATCAGGTACAAAACTTAACAAGCACAGTTAACAATATGTTTGATTTCTTCGATCACATTGATTAGAGAATGAAAGAGTTTTTTTACCATACTGGACAATTTGAAGCAAGTTTGGTGTGAATGATGAAAAGGATGGGACAGATTGATGAAGATTCCACTGAAGAATTCCCATTCCAACATTTTTACAAGTTGTTTGTCCATGTTCAAATGATGGGAGATATCAAAGGAGAGACCAGTACTAGTTCAAAAGAGTAGTTGACTTAATTAGTTTATTTTAGTATATTGTATTTGATTTAATTAATGTTTGTATGTTTGTGTGTTTGATTAGTTTGCTTTTAATCTCAGTATAGATGAGATTAGGTTTGGAATATTTGTTTTCAGCGTTTTGAGTGTTGTGGCTTGGATTGCGATGCTGATTGTTGGATTTAGGTTGAAAGAAATTGTTGGATTTAGGTTGAAAGAATACATACTTATGTGTGTTATGTATTGTGCATTGCAAAAACTTGGATTTAATATATATATAAAAGTAAAGTTTGTTGTGTGTACATTTATTTGTGTTAATAAATCACTAAATTAATTAAAATATATAATAAAAAGGATCGAACGGATGATGACGAGGCATAAAATTGAGCAAAATCATACAATGTTCAATTTTAGAGAATCTCATCGACGTCACCCTCGAGGTCACCGACGGCGTGTTTTTCCCGAAAAGAACAGAATATTAACTCAATAGAGCCTGCCGAAGGCGCGAATGAGCCCGCCGACGGCTTGGTAGTGAAAAAATACATATTTACCACAATTTTGAACGGTCAAAAGCCACTATTCATCTTCTTCTTCTCCTTTTTACCCGAAAAAACCAACCTAGGGCTTGAGAGATCTTGGATTGGGAGCTATTTCAACCAATTTTAACACCGGATTTCATCTTCCCTTGGTAAGAGCTTCACTCCTATGTAAAAATTTTTTATTTTCACCATGAATTTCTTCCACATTGAGAAATTTTGGGAAATTTGAAAATGTCGAGAAAAGACTTGGAAGGAATTCATGGAAATTGATTTAGAGTATTTTAAACCCCATTTAGAAGCCATTGTGTTATTATTTTAGAGATTAGTTAGAATTTTTTGTGATTTGATAGATCGAATGATGGCTCCAAGATAAATGATAAGACTTGAATTTGATGAAACTCGATTCGTTAATGCAAAAGCCCAAATTGAGGACGAGCCTATCCAAGTAAGGGGTTTCTCTGTCGAATTTAGTGCTAATAGAATTAATTCTTTTTATGAGCTTCAAGATTATTATACTAGCGCGTTTGAAACATTTGGAACAATTGAAGGTCCGTTGGATGATGTTATCGAATTTCTCACTGATGGGAAAGGAGTTTGGAAAATTAAAAATCGTGAACGGATTAACTTTCCACTATCCATGATGAATTCCACCGCTAAGGCATGGCATTATTTCATCTATTCAACTCTGCTAACTACATACCATCATAGTGAAGTCTCGAGAGAGAGAGAGAGCTGTTCTGAATTTCTGTATTCAGAACAATAGAAGAATTAATGTGGGGAAGATAATCTATAAGAATATTATGGCTACTACGAGGAGTGAGACAAGTGGATCTTGAGGGCATCCTGGCCTTATTTTTGCACTTTGTCAACTGTCTGGAGTTGAAGCTAGGGATGACGAGGAATGGGTTTATCCTATGAAACCCATTATTAAAGGAAATATAAAGAATTATACATCCCATGAGGAATGGAGATCATGGAGTAGGAGCAAAGAACCATATACTAGTAGAGATATCCCTTCTACTAGCTATGACCCTCCTGTCTCCAGTTCCCCTACCTTGTATGATCTGAAGAATGCCATGACCCTGTAGAGAAAAAGTTTTGAGAAATTATATGAAAGATTAGAAAGGATTGATCAAAGGATTGAAGGGCTAGAAAGAAGACATGATCATGATAGTGAGTATCTTCAGACGCATTCATATTTTAAGATGGCTTATTACGATGCTCAGGCTAGATATTACCGAGGAGAGCCGGATGTGACTTTTCCAGAGTGCCCGAGATATACTCAGTATCAGCCCAATCCTCCTGATGACCAGGGTGATGAAAACATTGCATGGGATTTTAATGTTTGATTTGGTTTAATGTGATGTATTTGTTTATTTGTTTGATTTTAGTTTTGTCTGATGAACTTTGATTTGTATTGTATTGTATTGTGGACAATGCTTTATTTTCTGTGATATGCGTTTAGTTTGGTAGTAGTTTACATTTTCATTTCTAGATTTTTGTGATTTCTGTAATAGTCAGCGTAATTGTGAACTGTTTAGTTTAAATTTCTAAAATGTTTGTTCTGTGTTGTTAAATGCATATGTCATGTGTAGTGTTGTTAGTTGTTTTTGTTTAATGTTTAGTTTTATATACTTGTTTTAAAATTTCATTACCCCAACAAATTATTTTTTTTAACTGTTATGTGTGTAGAAAGGTTTTTAATATTACAGGACAGTTGGTGTTAGAGATTTTGAAAAGAACATGCAAATTTCAAAAAGACAAAAATGCTTAAATTGCAAAGGTATGAATTTTATATTTAAATTTTTCTTTCACCCATATACTATTTCTATTTATAGAAAAATTTAAGTTTGGGGGAATGAAAAAAAATCTTAACAATTATTTATTCTCAAATAACATATTTTCAAAAATTATTAATATGATTTATGAGATAAAATTTAATTCTAAATACTATATTTAGATTTTATCTAAATATTGTAAAAGATTCAAAGAAATATTTTTGATAATGAAAATTAATTTTGTAGATTAAGATATTTAGTATAAGAGGATAAGACTATAGTTAACTATTTAAAGTAAGGAAAACTATATTTTGAAATATTAAGAATCTTAGGAATTTAGTTGAGAAAGAAAAGATTGAGATTCAATTAAGTAAAAACTATGAAGTACATATAAGGTAAAGAATGTTGAAAGTTTCAAATTTAGGAAAATAAGAGTGAAGTTCAAAATTACTAACAGGCTATCCAAAAATAGTGATCCTCACTTGAAAAAGAAAAGAAAAAGAAAAAAAGAAAAAGGATTGAAAAACAATCCATGAAAAGAAAAGAAAAGAAAAAGAAAAGAAAATAAGTGAGGAGAAGCTTGAGGATATGACTTATAAAAAATTGGCTTCACTTGGATTAGCCTAAAAGGAAAACTAAAAACATTTCTAAACTTATATTTATGATTAGTTTCTTACTTATAGTTTCTTCATGAATTTCCTATCTTCTGAATACTCTAAGTGAATTAATATTGCAACATATAGTCATTCTTGAACTGAATAGAAAACTAGAACAATTAAACTTGATGACTAGATAGCCTTATATCTGCAGAATTAATCTAATTAATTGAAAATCTTTCTGAGAATTCTTATTATAATATTTATTTAAATCAAAATTATAGTATTTCTGAATTAAAACTTTATCACAATAAATCATAATTTTTATGTAGTATAAGAGATTATTTGAGGGCAACTAATAGTTAAGTTTGGGGAATTTTGACCCAAGAGAAAAAGGTCAAGATTTTCATTCTTATTTTACACTGATTTTGATGATATTGCACTTTAAAAAAATGTATTTTTGGTGTTTTATGCAGGTATGAAGAATTAAGGACAAAGGAACGAAAATATGCAAAAATGAGCGGATTTGGAGAAAAAAGGACTAAATTATGCAAATTTGACCTAGGCCACCGACGGCGTGATTTTCCCGAGAGTTCATAATTAATTACAAGGAAGGCCACTGACGGCGAGGATCGAGGTGCCAATGGCGGGGATTTCTAAAACGCATGGTTTCTAGAAGGCCGCTGACGGGGCCTCGAGGCCCCCGACGGCGGGGATAGAGGATTGTTCCAGAAATACGTCGAATGTGGACGAAATTCGAAGGGGTGCCTTTGCAACCCTTAGAGACTCTTCTACAACTTTAAAAGGAATGAATTTTGGCAGAAAAAGGGCTCTTCTTCTGGTCTCTAAAGTGATTGTTAGTGAGTCCATAGTGTAAAGAGAGTCAATTAGTGAGTTTAATTTAGTGAGTAGTGAGTTCAAATAGAGAATTTGTAAGGAATTCTTTGAGGAATTGCAGGAGTGGAAGGGAAGTGAGAGTACTCTTCAACATTGACGTTTCAAAGGAGAATTCCAAGGAAAAGATCCATAGGAACTTCAAAGAGTTTGCTTGGGGAGGAGTTTGAGATAAGTAGTGTTTATTTGTTTTTAGTGTGTAGAACTTTACTTTATTATATGAAATCTAAGTTTTATTACATCCTCTTCATGAATTCTGAGTAGTTGTTCTATTTTTCTCTTGGTTTCGATGATTTTGTGAAATGATTATATAATTAGTCTATTAATCAAATTATAAAAGAAGTTGTGATTGTACTATACCTAAACTTACTTTACTATACGAATTGGTCATTTGTATTGTTAAAATTCGTGAAGAGTTCTTAAGACCTGACCATGGGCTAAGGATTTTTAACTTGTATGTATCACATTTCTCTTTGCAAGGTAGACGAGTAAATCCTTGGAGGGAGAAGTGCAAATAAATAGGTAAATAATATTAATCGGGCGTAGAATTGGAGATTTTAGAGTGATGGGCTAAAATCCTCAATTCGGTCCTATCGTTTGGGTGTTGATTTAAATTGTTGGCCCTCATGTGAGGGGAACGTGGGAGCTCCAAAGTGAGAGCTGGTATTCTCCCAGCCTAGCCACAGAATCAGTAATCTAAGCATAGGATTAGTCAATGTTCTTTATGCCTGGTCCAATGGGTAAAGAATAGGTATGCTCCTATTTGGCACAACACATTAAAACTAATTATAATTATCATTTCACTTAAATATCTTAACTAAGGAGAAAGATTCTTGCTATTATCTATATTTGAACTTAACTCTAGTAGTATTAGTGTTGACCTCATTTTTGATGAGGTCTTCTCTTCTCTCTTTAGTACTTAGGATCTAGCCTTAGGCTTTTCCTTTGACTATCTTAGAGGACTAGAAGTGGAAACCACCTTTTAGAATTTCAAAAAAAAACACCTCTTAACTCCCTGCAAACTCCACAAACTTGATTGTAGACCCCTAATCACCTAGAGGGTTGAAATCAAATGTGGAAGTTTAAAGGATGAGTTCCTATAGGACTCTTTGGCCTTAGGACTGCCCTGGTGGCCTGATGCAGTGAAGGGCCGACTCACACACACTACACTTATACACTACACTTTAACACACCTCCTAAAACCACACCTATACCCAACTTGACCTCCCCGACTCATGAAGGTGATTCACATGGATGATCCTTAACCCCTAAGCCCTCGCAAGAGGGTTAGGAACAACATAGTGAATGCCTCAAATGAGTCCCTTCATGGCTCATGTGGGCTTGATATGGCTTCATGGCTCAACCAAAATGATTTCATTCCACTTACATTTACCCAATCTTCAATTTTCTAAATTTTCAATTTTCGACCCCGGGACCCCGGACCCGCCAACTTCACCCAAAACCCTCGAAATCACCCAAATTTTTCAAAATTCTCCAAAATCACCCAAATTCCTCAAAATCAATCTCAAACATCCTCCCACCACTCAAATTGACCATTTTTTTACCCAAAATACTCAAAATTCCAAAAAATACCCTCCAAATACCCAAAATGCCCCTCTTGACCCAAAAATCCAAAAATTCAGAAAATTCCCAGAAAATTTCAAAAAATCCCAAATATTCCCAATTTCATTTTGTTCAACTATACCATGGGCCAATTTTGTCAATTTACCCCACTTTTGTTAAAATCTCCAATTTGACTCATTTTAACCTAAAATGAACCCAATGTCAAACCAAACCTACCCAATTGACCCAAATTCTGGTCCAATTCAATTCTAAACTTCAATTCAACATCCTCAACACCAATATAGACTAAATCCAAGCCCAATTTGATTGTCATTTGAATCCAATTTCACTATTGACCTTAAAGCCCAATTTGGACCCATGACCCAAACTTAGACCAAACCAAATCAATTCAACTCCAATTAACCCCAAATCTTTTCTAAACCTTCCCTAAAATCCCCAAAAACAAAACACTAACATAATTTGCCCAAAATTTGGACCCAAACCCCACTCAAATTCAACCCAAAGCCAAAACTCTTTACGTGGGCCTACACCTAAACCTAACCCAAATAGGCCCAAACCCCAAAATCCAAACCCAACCAAAGTTAAAACCTCTTTGAAACAGCCCTAAAAACATTTCTCAACATTAATTTTACACCAATCTCAACATTAGCCCAACATTAGCCCAAGTTAACCCAATTTGGCCTACTATCGTCACTTTACCAAAAAAGCCCAAATTCAACCCAATTCAAACCCAAACCACCTCAAATTTGTTTCAAACCACTCATGACACATGCCTAAACCAATTGCAACATTTATTTGACATGGTCCTTCACAAAACTTTCATCCCAAAAGCCCATTTTAAAATCCAAAAGCCCACTTCCATGAAGCCTTTAAAAGCCCACTTCCACCAAATCCAAAAGCCCAAAAATTCATCCAAAGTCCATATGACACTCTTCTTCATCATGCATTCAATTAAAATCATCCCTAAGTCCTAATCCACTGATCAAATAATTCTAAATAAAGCTTCATCCAACTTTCCACCAAAATATCCAAAATCCTTAAAATCCATTTTTATGAAGTTGACTAAACTTTTCCCAAGCCAAATGGAGCCATGAACAAGCCATTCTCAAGCCACATGAAGCCATGAGAGCTTTGACTTGTCATTAGTCCATTTATGGCAAGAAGAGGGGGTTCTTTCTTAAACCTCCCTTAAACCTTTTTTACCTTAAACAAGTCACACATTATACCATGCTTAGCCACCTCACCATGGATGGGGACTTCACTACCCCAATTCAGCTGACCCAAATGATTCTCCCTCAGCCCAAGGTCAAGCCTTGGATGGTGAACCTAGCCCAAATGCATGAGTTGAACCAAACCTAGACAAAATGAGCATTCTCCCATTCCATTTAAATCAAACTCCTTTACACATGTCCATGGCCAATCGATCGCACTAAACCCGCACTCGACCCACTCGAACAAGATGGTGACCGATGCTCGGCCGGCCAGCCACCGAGCCGCCGGAAAACACCATGGCCGAGACCTCGGGAGGAGCCAAAAAATTCAATTCTCCCTCGCCGACTTGTCTCAACCCAAATGGACAAGCATAGCTCGTCTTCTCCTCACTGCAGCAGACTGATCCCCGACCTTAAACCCTCTCGGGAGGCCCTCCACCCTCTCCTATTTAAACACCACCTCCTCTCGGCCATGAGAGGTGCTGAACCAACCTTAAGGAAACTCTGCCAAAATCATTCCAGACTACTCTCCACACATAGAGAACTTGATCCTCACTGAAATCCCCCTGCCATTTCCTCTCTGTGAGCTCAATTTCAGAGTTGAAATCCAAGCCCAAAACCAGGACACTTCTCCACAGTGAGCCAATCCCCAAATTGATTGGTCCTACACCTTCACCAGACCAAGAGAAGAAGTTTGCCAGCAAAAGCCCCTTCTCTAGGCCACCCATCTATTCCAGACTCCAAGCTTTGTAATCGGTCGTGGTCGAAATCATACTCCGGACAATTCACTGTGCCAAGGGACTTCATCTAGAGCTTGCTTGGACCCAATCGAAGGTGACACAACCCTCGGATTGAAGCTTCACTTCTCTGAGCAAAGGTATGGACTCATTCTTCTTCCCGAGCTTACAGAGATTCTCTATTTAATTTGAATTAATTTCAATGCATGTTTACCGTATGGATGTGTTTGTCTCTTCAAGACGAATCCATAGAGCATAAGAACACAAAAATCCGTCGAGAATCGAGTGAGAAATTAGGGTTAGAAGGTCGACGGCCACGGTGCACACCGGCCGTAGACGATGACCGGGAGCCGTCGGATCTAGAGTGTATCGAGCGGACGGTCCGGATCGAGCGGAGCGACGCGATGGTGCATGAACCACGGGCCCCTGGAGCGCTGAGTCGGATGGCGGCGCCGAATCAGAAGACGACGCGTGGCCTTTCGGAGCTGCCGAGGATGGTGTGGCGCCGCGTGGATAAGTAAGAAATTAGGGTATTTTTAATTTATTTAATTCCCTAAACTTAGAAAATTCATAACTTTGTGTAGGAAAATCCTAAAAATAAAATAAAAATACCTTCTTGCTCAGTGAACATAGGAGAATAATGTGGAAAAGAAATCATTTAATTGCATTGAGTATTTGATTTTAATAATTTATTTACTCTCTGCACTATTTCAATTCTCCATGTATGTATACAATTCACCATGGCATGAGACCATAGGGCTTTTGAAGCCTCTGAATTTGGGAACATTCCCTGAATTTTCCAAAGTCGAGGCCACCCCTATGAAGAGTTATTGATTTTTCAATTCTAGGTCACTATTCCGAGTATTTTAATTCCAATAATTAGCATGTTGTGAAATAAATTCTAGGAAAATTTGGTGATGTTTCTTATGACCAGAGGACCCTAGGGAAAATGGTTTTTGAGTTAACTCACTTGTAGTAACCCTAATTGGCTTAAACACACAAAATGGAGCTTTAATTAATTAGAGCTAATCATACATCAAATTGACTTGAAATCAATTCTCCACTGACCTTTAGGATCAGAGGAACCCACCATAAAAGTTTGAAGTCAATTGGACTTGGTTAGCCCTATCAAATGGGTTGATTAAGCCATTTAGCCAAAATTAAACTTCGAAAATTCATAACTTCCAAAATACTTCTCAAAAATTCACCAAATTGGTTTTGGAGCCTCTCTGATATCAGAGGAATTTAAGTAAATTAAAATTGCAATTTTCTAAAAAGTTAATTTTTTGCATTATTTTAATATTTTTAATAATTAAAAAATAATAAAAATCACAAAAATAATAAAATTCACCAAAATGTCACATTTTGAATTTTAATCACTTAGGAACAAGCCCCATATTTTTCTTAAGTCTCTATGATGAGATACCAAATTTTAAAGCCTTAAGGAAATTTTAAAATTAAAAAATGTATTTTCTAGCATTTCCACTAAAATAATTCTAATAAATCAAATAAAAATCAGAAAATTATAAAAATTGATTCTCTAGTTTCCTTGATATCAGAAAGATTTTTGAAAAATATAAAATTCATTTTTCAACCTTTATTTTATTTTTAAATTAATTAATACTCCAAAACTCAAAATAATTATAATAAAAATAATATAATTCAAAAAATCACCAAAATTGGTCCAAGTGGTCCTCTTGTCATTAGGAATGTCTCATAATTTTCTTAAGGACAAAAACTTTCTCTTGGTCATATTATTAAATTTTCCTTGAAAATCCCTATTTTCCACCAAAAAATAATTACATAAATAAATTAAATACAGAAAAAATCACATTTTCTCTTCTAATGTCTTGATTGACATGTGAGTGAAGTCACATAAAAAATTTCAAATTCATTTAAGCTCAATTTAATGAGTTATGAAATTAGTAAGTTTAAAGGGCAAAATTGTAATTAAAATTTTAACCTATAATTAAAAATTTTAGGTTTAATTAAAAGGGTGGGTAAAATATTTGATACTAAGTTGATTTTGGATGTTTGAAACTTAGGTAATTAAAGGGTGAAAACCTACCAAATAATTTAAAAATAATTAAAATAAACCTTAATTAAATGATTAATTAAATTTGGAAGAATAATAAAAAATTGGAATTATTAAAATAGGGATATTATTAGGAAGAGATTTATTCTTTAATTTAAAAATCCCTAAATTAATCACCTCAATAACATTTAATTCCTAATTAAAATGATAATCCAAATTCAAGATTTAAAATGATAAAAGACTTAATCATTAAATTAAATTAAAGATTAAAACATTCAAATTAAATCCTTCCAAAATTTCAATTAAATTAATACTTTAACAATTAAATTAAATCATCTTTAAAATAAAAAAAAGAGATATAAAATACTAAATTAAAATTAAAAATTTAAATTAAATTTAAATTAAATTAAAACATATTAAATTAAATAAAATTAAATTAAATTAAAACATATTAAATTAAATTAAATTAAATTAAAATATATTAAACTAAATTAAATTAAATAAAATTAAATTGAAAGTAAAATTAAACCAAATTAAATTAAATTAAAATTAAATTAAATTAAATTGAATTAAATATAACATCACTTAAGACATAAAGAATTCAAAATAAATCTAAAACAACTCGAACACTATTCCAAACTTAAACCCATTAATTAAAATTAAGTCGAATCACAAATCACTTGAACATCGATTTGCCCTCAAAAGCTCTTGTTGTCATAACTCCTAAATGGAGTGTTAAGTGAAGTATTACTTCACTCATAGGATATTCAAATGTCCTAGTTCACTAAGCAAGATAACAAAACTTGAACCCCTAGATGATTAATTCATTTGTATAATTAAATTCTCTTGGACTTAAAACAATCCTAGAAGTATTAAAAAGATGTTTAAGATTCATCTTAAGCACTTCCTCAGTATGATAGGATATTTATAAGAACAATTGGACTTAATTGTTCTTTGATGAAGAAAATTGTCCTCAAACCAAAACACAAGAACCTAGATGTCATAGGAGATGACTAGCTATAGGATTAGGAACTTGGTAGAAAACCATAACACTTCCCATAGATTTTCCTAGGAACTTGCTTTAAATGCTTAAATATTCTAAATTGTGTTTAAGTGCAGCTTGGGATGACGGGAAGACCCTCCAGGTACGCTTTTATTTTCTTGCAATTTACCTTATTGCAAATGCACTTACTTTTCTTGCATGATAAACAACTGTTGCATGAAAACCCACACCTTTAGGATAGCTCCTAAAACTGAAACCAAAACTAAATTAAAAGTCATTGCAAGATAAAATTCACCGCCACAACATTTCAAAATATAAAACAACTCAAAATTTAATCACAAACAGAACACAAAACTACAATTATAACTAAATTAAAACGTCTTGTTGGATGATCGGGAATACCTCGGATGATGTAACCTACGTGTTGCTAACCTGGATTTCCCACTGGTCTAAATGAAAGTGTGGAACTCATTTAGTTGAGTTTAGCAAATTCATCCGGACTAAGTGAATCTGATAAAAATAACGATGCCGGAAGGATGGAACCGTGGGATCTTAACCGGTGTTGTTATAATCAACTTTAAGATTTGTTTTAATTAAAACATAAAACACTTAGATTTTAAGATTTCTAAAACCAAACTCTTCTCTTCTCTTTTGATTACAATCTTCTAAAACTAAACCTCTGCAACAACAAGGAGCTCGGAGCATGGTGGGCAGCATGGCCATCGTCATCACAGAAACTCGAGTCTACTTCAGCAGAAACTTTCTTAGAATTAAATAACCAAGCCATAGGATTTCGAGGTAGTTTCACTTAGTGTAACATAAATCCTCAATCTTTTTGTTAGGCATTTGCATTGCAAATTAAGCCCTAACCAGTCTTAGGATTCCGAGGTAGTCGTCCGATACGACATAAACCCTCACATCTTCGAGGCTATTTGTATGATCATGTCATACGAATATAAGTCCTAATTAATTAAAATTGGCGTGGATCAAAACATTAAATAAACATTGGGACTTTCCTAAATTCAAGCCAAACAATAGGATAGTTGGGAAATTACCGAAGTTCGCTTCGAATCTGTAATTTCTCCTACCTTTCTTTCTTTGAATTCCCAAAACAAAATGTTCCAAACTTGATCCATTCCCTATTGAAATTCTAAAATTCAATCCCTTGAAAACTTAAACTTTGAGATTCTTGAGAGCAGAATTATTGATTATTATCGAGAGTTTTCTTAAGTGATTCCCGTCATTTAAGATGTAATTAACTATAGGGGCTTGCCCTTATGGGAACTTTAACAACCCGGGTAATATAAACCCCGCTTAATTCATTTATGTTAAGCGTGGAATTTGTCGTCTTATAAAATTGGTTCGCAGACCAAACGGATGTCACAAATCTCCTAGTTTATTTAACCGAGCCCCATCATCAAACAGTGTGTCTATTCTTCGGGATAGATACACTGTTTGTGATGCGATGCTCGTTTATATAAACTATCTGAGATGTGAGATCGGTTTGATTTCATATCTTAAAGTTATTTTCAAAATCAAATACTACTTTCTAAACCATATATATATATATATATATATATATATATATATTTAAATTAAAATTAAAATCTAAAATTCGCCGACAATTTATGTTAGGCGACCCCCTTTTTAAAATACAACACACAAACCTGAAAAATAAGCCATACAATTAGTATATTGTTAGTAAAACTAGTTTTTAATATAAGTTTCATATTATTATCGATTGCATATTAGTGACAGATAGGCATTTCGATTTAGTTGTAATTCTGAATTGATTTTTATAATCCTAAGTCCGTAGGCTTTAATACTCTCCCTGTGGAATCGATATCTAGGACTCCATTAGAGCTCTGTATTACTTGAACGATACGTAAACTTACGTTTGAAAGTAACTCTGCGATTAAAAGATTAAAATACTTAATTGTTACTAAAGTACATTCGAATTTGATAAAGGCGCAGGGTTGGCGGTTCAACGAGGTAAGAGGTTCTTAGTAAAATTCTAGTCTACTACTATCAAACATTAGTTTGGAAGGTCAATATAAGTTGTTTTCTTTAACAACTACTCCTAAAGGTAAATCTTAATTTAAAATAACTAATAACCACTCCTAAAGGAAAATATTAATACTAAAGATAACTCTTTTTTGGGAAATTGGTTTGGTGAATTTTGAGATAATAAAACTACTATTCTTATGTAATGAATTGGATAAAGTTTAGGAATGAGATGCATTAAATAGTATATGTGTCAAATAGAAGCAATCTTATTCTTTACCCTCTTCCGAGTGCCCCCTCTTCAGAGTGCTATAAAGAACATTGGCAAATCCTAGGCTTAGTCCCTAAATCCATCCTTAGGCTGGGAGGATACTAGCTCTCACTTCAGAGCTCCCACTGCCCTTCACCTGAATGCTAACCCAAGCTTTAGCTACCAAACTTTAGGACCAAATTAGTGATCTCAGCTTGTCACCCTGAAACCTCCAATTCGACGCCCATGAAACCATATTTCCTTATTTATTTACACTCAATCCCCATGAACTACGCAATTCATTCACAGACATTGAATGTGGTTCCACTTTGTTAAGAATTACACTGCCCTTTCGGGACAATGCAATTACAACGAATTTTAACAATACAACGGACCCTTTTTGTAATGTAAATGAAGTGCAAGTAAAAACCATTACATTTATAATTAAAATATCTTTTAGCAAGCATCTCAATATCCTAAACATGAATCCTACTCATTGTAAAAGAAAAGTAGAGTGAAAATAATGGCATAAACTTCTTATGCCACTATTTCCAAACAAGAAGAAAGAGTAAGAGAAAATCATCACAAAGCACGAAGAAAAAATAATGGAGAACTTCATTTCAAAGAAAATCCACAAAATAAGTGTTTACAAAATCATAAGATAATGAAGAACACAAAACTTCACTTTTTCCCCTTGAAAGAAAGATGAAAATCTCTCCCACAAAGTCTCCCGCTGATCCATGCAAAGCTAGAACATTCCCTTACAGATTCTCTCAAAACCCCCTCACCAATCTCTCCAAAAAGGTAGAAATCTACATCTCTACTCCTATTCTAAGATCTCTAATCATTCTCCACGTTTTTCCTAACATCTCCCTCTCATTTTTTGGGCTTTAAATTCGATTTAAAATAGTGTATGGACAAATTTCCCAAGAGGTGCTTGATGAAACCGTCCAAAAAGTGTCCAGATTTGATGTATATGGCCAAAAACTGCCCAATATCGCATCCCAACCATCCGGAGCGCCACCGGTGCTAAATAGGGCGTTGCCAGCGCCCTATTTTTCATGGTCTCGGGCTTCTGGCACCGCTGGTGCCGGTTTGGGCGCCCCCGACGCCCATCCTGTGCAGCTCCACCATTTTGCTCCGTTTCAGCTCTAGTTGTGTTTTGTTTTTAACAGATAGCCTTATCGAAAGGTGTCAGGCTAAAATTTACTTTCGTGCTCATTTTTGCTCAAAATTGCACCATTTTTGCTTTTTTTTCTCCAATAACCATTTCTTGTACCTAAAACCAAAAAACTTATAAATTACCTTCCTTTTAAAGTGTAATATCACAAAAAATGAGTAAAATCATGTAGCAAAAATTGTATATATTTTTGGTGCATCAACTAGATATTAGCCTAAGGAATTTCTTACCTCACTTTTTTGTGAGATATATATTTTGGGTTTAAAGAAAAAACCGTATATTACATGAACGATATGTATAATTTCATAGAAACCCTAGTGTGTAAACTATAAATCAAATTCAAAACTCTATAAAATATCCATTTTGCACACTAGCCGCCTAAAGAATTGAGTTACTAGGAAACTAAATAATTTTGGGTCGGGTCATGTTTTTTGCGTCGTTGTCAGTGAATCTATGATAAGAACTTTAGGAGAACTTTAGTTGAACTTAGAAGAGTTATATTTGGAAATTTTAGTGTTATTATCTAGTATGTTGTTTATTATCGAGGGTTGCTCATAATGTTGGGTAATGCTCTCATACTATTAGGTTATCAGTTGGTTATGATTCCTTTCCTGACTTCCCTAATTTTTGTGTTAGTCAGATTCCTTATTATCTCAAGAGGATCATCTATCTTCCTACCTCAATCTGACAGATGGAATAGGATCCTCCCTCAGTTTTCGCTTGCTTCTTGGTGGGGCTCTCTTATGGACCTGATGATCTGGTGACTCTGGCTTGGGGATGCTCTCCTCGACGAAAATGTGATTGTTGGTCATTTACACAAATTCCGCAAAAATTGTAGGGATCGCATAAGCTGACGCTTATTGACCTCACATTTGTTGAGCTTTAGTCTTTTTTTAGAATAGCCTAGGGTCTAGCCATAGGACTTTCCTGATGACTATCATAGAGGAATAGCAATGGAACCCTTACGTCATAGAAATTCAAAACATTTCTTTGCTTCACTTGAAGTTTTCAAATGCTTAAAGTTTAATCTCTAAATTCTTAGGAGGATGAGACCAAGCATAAGGAAACACAAGAGGAGTTCTCTATAGGATGGTCAAGCTTTCAGACTTACCCTGGGTAGTCTGGGTGAGGCACACACACTTGCACATCACACTCTCACACACAACCTCACAACCCTAAACCAAACTTCTCCACACCCGATCCCCTACCCTTTTGGAAACTCATGTGGGTGGTTTCCTCAAGCTCTTAGCCCCAGGCTAGGGTTTGACTAGTACCAGCACATGGAGTATCCAAATGGGGAATTCCCTTGGTCCATGGCATTTATGGGTTATCAATCTCACTCAACCCTAATTTTACCAACAATTCAAACTTTTTTAACCCCTAAACTCCACCAAATTACAAATTACCCCTAAAACCCTAATTTTGTCCAAAATTCCCAAAATCAACCAAAATTACCAAAACCCCTCAAAAATTGCCCTAAAATATTCTTCACCACTTAAAATACCCAAGACACCTCAAATTTACCAAAATTCCCAAGATAGCCCCAAATTCTCCAAAATTATCAAATTGCCCTCCTAGCCCAAACATTCCAAAAATAGCCAAAAATTTCCAAAAACCGTCCAAATATTCCCAGTTTCAATATAAACCACTTTATTTGACCCAATTTGACCAAAAGCCCGAAATTGTCCCTTAAGGCCCAAAATGCCTAAATTACCTCCAATGTCCACCAAATTGACTTTAATCCTCCAAAATTTCAATTCTAAACTCAAATTCACAATGCTCAATCCCATCCTAAACCAAATCCGCGTCCAATTGACCCACATTATAACCCAATTTGAACCCAAACCAAAAAGCCCCAATTTTAATCATAAGGCCCAATTCCCCCAAATTAAACCCCATGAGCCAATCAATTCACCAAATTAATATCTAAAAACCCTTCATGACATTCCCCTAAGCCAGATTGAACCATCAATTGCCACCAATTTGAGCCCAAACCTCATCCAAGTCAAACCAAACCTAAAATTCCCAAATTTGCCCCAAATATGTCACATGCCCAAATTCCACCAAATTGAATGCCCTCACCCTAAAATTTCTACCCAATTAATATTGGGAACTCTTTATAACATCCCCCTAGACCATTTGAAACCATCAATTGACCCTTAGTCCCACTCTAGTCTAACTTAAACCCAAGCTAACCCAACATAGCCAAAATTGACCAAATACCTAAATCAAGCCAACTTGATCCCCCAAACCAATTCAAAACCCCTCCAATCCTCTCCCCAACACTTTATGACAATCATACACAAAATATTGAACAATAAACTAGACTTAATCTAAGCTTGAACCCAACCTAGTCCAATTTGAACCCAAGTGACCCAAATTGAACCCATGAGCCAAATTAACCAAATCAAGCCAAATATGACCAAACCAAGCTCACCATAGTCAGCCATTGAGCCTAAAAACTGACCTAGATGCCTTTATCCCACCCTACTCAAGACATGGACCAAGGGTCCACCAAATTGGGGATCCCTTTCCTTAAATGGGTAAAACCTAGGGAGATTTGCCCTAATACATTAACCACTTAAGCTCACCCCACTTATGACCTGCCCACTGGCTCACCTGACCACTGGTCACCTCTCTTAACCTAACCGGCCGACCTAGTCACTGGAGGAGCTCAAACTGAGAGCCTCCTCAAATCAAATAAACCTAATTGAGCCCACTCAAGCCGTCCAACTCTGACTGCTCAACAGGGTTGATCTGCCTTCCACCTAAGCAAACATTTCCACCCACATGGCCCCCTATGCTCCACTAGGCAGCCATGGCCATAAATAGAGTTATCCACGGCCGAGGGAGGGTGCTGAAATTTTCTTAAGGAAAACCTGCCAAAACTTCACCAGAGCTTCCCTAAGACCTCCTAAGTGTAATCCCGCTGTATTCATTCATTGAATCCCACTATCCTGAGCTAATTTCTCCACTAAAATCTCAGTCAAAACCAGGATAGACTCCACCACAGCTCTACAGTGCACCAAATCCAAATTAATTACACCCACACCATCCCCACACAGAAAGAAGAAGTTCCCCCATCAAAGCCCCATCACAGAGAGCCTCCATACCATACTTTGATCAACACCTGAAATCGGGCCTATCGAACTTGGGTCTAGACATTTCACCGGGCAAGAGGCTTCATTTGGAGGTTCATTGGGACGACTCAAAGCTGATACAACCATCTGATTGAGGCCTCCCCTCTCAGACAAAGGTATTGATCTCACTCTTTATCCCGAGCCTATTTCAATTCTCCATGTATTTATAATGTATTTCATGGTGTATTAGCCTTATAGATAGGTTCATCTCACCTAAATGAGTCCATAGGATCAAACCCCAAGTGATTTGGCTGAGCCTAGGCTGAGATCTTAAAGTTTTAGGTTTGCGGGTTAAGTCAGTTGGGGACAATGACCAGGAGCCGTTGGATCTTACGTGTATCAAATGGAGGGATGAGATTGCGCCGGACAAAAGATCTTAACAAAAAGCACTAACGCATGGCTGCTGAGTCAGAAGGCGGCGCTGAATGAGGAGACAACGCGTAGTGCTTCGTAGCTGCCGAGGATGAGGTGGCGCCACACTGGATAAATAAAAAAATAGGGATGTTTGAATTATTTAAATCAGTCCCCATAGAAAATTCATAACTTGGTGTAGATTAATCATAAAAATAAAAGAAAAACACACTCTTGCTCAGTGAACAGAGGAAAAAAATATGGAATTAGTTTCAAGTTTATTTGATGTATATTTTATTTTTAATTAATTAAATATTATTTTGATTATTTCAATTCTCCATTTGCATAAATATTTCACCATGACATGAAACTTAGGGTTTTTGTTCTCTCTGTCATGAGGCATCTTCCCTGATTTTTCCAAGGTCAAGAGAGATCTCTATGATGAGATCTCGATTTTTCAAGTTATTGTGTTTGTTTTAGTATAAAAATTATAATAATCAAAATATTGATTAGAAAAGTCCAAACATATTTTGGTAGGTTCCCTGTTACCAGAGGATCAAAGAAAAAATATAAACTTGTTGTATCCCATTACAAATCACTCTAACTTTAATCAATTCATTAAAAAAAAGAAAAATTATTTTTGGGTTAAATATAAATATAATGGGCTTAATTTTGGTTCCCCATTGTGGGTTAGGGTCAGAGGAACTCTCATCAAAATGTTTAAGTCAATTGAAGTTGATTTGACCACTCAAAAAAATTTTTAAGTTAAATGATATTTTTGACAAAAATGATTTTTAATAATTAAAATATAAGTAAAAAAATTATGAAATTAGTTTTGGGAGTTCCTTGTGACCAGGGGAATTTTCTAAAAATAAAATGGTAATCAAAATCAACACTTCATTTTAAGCCTAATTTTGAAATTTTAAAATATTTAAAAATTATTAAAATGAATTAAAAATCACCAAAATCACAAAAAACACAAAAATACACCAAATTGTTACATTTGGTCTTCTAATCACTTATGAACCATTAAAATAATTTTCCTAATTTTCTAAGACAAAATATCTTTTTTTTAAGGCTAAAAATGGAATTTCCCTAATTTCTCATTAAAATAATTCTAATAATTAAAATATAAATTAAAAAAATATGAAATTTGGTTCCCTGGGCTCATGACCTTAGAGAGATTTATGAAAAATATAAAACATAATTTTTCAATTAAATAATATTTTATACTTAATTAATACTAAAAAAATTAAAATAATTATAATGTCCAAATGATTCTCTGGTCTATGTAAACCTCTAGTAATTTTTTTTGGACATATGTTTCATTTTTACTATGTTATTGAATTTTCTTTGAAAATCTTTATTGTGCATGAAAATAATTATATAAATCAAATTAAATTAAGAGAAATTACATTTTCTCCTTCAATGTTTTAATTCACCCATAAGTGGGATAATATAAAAATTTTGAAGTCACTTGAACTAAATTTAATGAATTATGGAGTGATAAGGCCTTTAGGGGCAAAAGTGCAATTTTGAAGATTTAGCCTTAGTTAATATTTAGGCTTGATTTAAGGGGTAAAAGGATAATGGATAATCTTAATAAACATGTTTAAATGATTGAAACACATGAAGAGATAAATGGTAGAAATTCGTCTCATTTTTGTCACATTAAAAGATAAGCTTATAATTTTCTTAATCACATTAATTTTGATGAAAATTAAACTAAAAAAAAGAGATTCTTAAGGTTAGGGGTTTGGCTTTGGAAGTTAATAATTCATCAATTAGATACTCCTTTTGTGATGTTTAAATGATAATTCATTAATTTGATAAGAATCATAACTATACAACTAAACTTTTCTAAGAATTAAAAACATACGCACTAAAGTCTTAAGGGTTTGGTAGTGAGACTAGGCTTAATCAAATTTGACTAATGAGGTTTAGAAAAGAAAACATAATTGATTTTACACACATTTGAAACACTACAAGCCAATCAAAATTGGTTAAATTCTTTCATAAATTAAATTGGCCCTAAGGGCCCCACTTACATAATTATAAAATTAAATATCAAGTGATATTTATCCCACCTTTTGGGATAATTAAAACATTAACTCGCTAAGCATAAGGGTATGAAATAGATGAATCATTTAGTGGGTATGATAAGTTTAGATGAACTCAAGAAAGTTCAAAAGGGTTGTGAAATTCTTAAGTATCCTCTAGATCTTTTCACAAGTCTTATGGACATTTTGTAGGATAACTGAACCTATCATATCTCTTAAAGGAAAACATCTCCCAAATAAAATAAATAAGACCTACCAAGTTATGACATAGGAATTTGTAAGCCTGTGATGAACCTATCTATAGGTTTTACTTTCCTGCAAATTATAAACATTTATTGAAAAGATACTAAAGTTTCAGGTAGAGGAACGAGAAGACTCTCCAGGTACACTTTTTTAAGTTTATAATGTCCTCCTTTATTATACTTTGCTTGCTTACAAGCTTGCATGCTAAAATAACAATGTCACATTACATGAAAATCAAAGCTTTTAGGATAGCCACAAAACCAAAATAAAAAAAATCAAAATTAAAATAAAACAAGATAAAATTCACCGCCACAACAATCAAAATATAAGACAACTCAAGATTTAATCACAAACAAGACAAAAAAAATCACAAATTGCAACTAAATTAAAACACCTCTATCGGGTGATCGAGAATATCTTGGAGGACGTAACCTACGGCTACTAATGAGATTTCACACGATCTAAATGAAAGTATGAAACTCATTCAGTTGAGTTTAGTAAATTCATTTAGACTAAGTGAATCTGAAGAAAATAATGGTGCCAGAATGAGGGAACCGTGGGATCCTAACCGGTGTCGCTATAATCAACTTGAATATTCCCTAATAAGACATTAAGACATCTCAATTTAAACATTTCCAAAACATGACACTTCTCTTTTATCTTCAAATTGACATTTCTTTAAACTAAACCTGTTACAACAAGGAGCTTGAAGCATACACAGTGGGCAACACGGCCATCTTCAACAGCAAAACTCTTTAGAATTAAATAAAAAGCCATATGACTTCGAGGTTGCTTGCCTAGTGCAGCATAAACCCTCACTTTATCTCTTTAGGCCTTTGCATAACCATGTTGTGCAATATAAGCCCTAACTCGTTTAGGATTCTGATGTTGTCATCAAATATGACATAAATACCCATATCTTCTAGGCTATTCACATGATCAGTATCAAGTGAATGTAACCCATAATTAAATAAAATTGGTAAGATGAATAATTATCTCAAAATTGAAGCCAAACACTAGGATAGTTTGGGAAAACACTGAGATTTTTCTCAGATCCATGTCTTTCCCCTAGTCATCTTCTCCTTTGAATTCCTATAATAAGTGTTCCAAAATTTGATCCACTTACCTATTGGACTTCCCATCACCACATTTTCTTGAAGAATCCTACCTTTTGGAAGTTATGGATACAATATTTCCCGATCTATATTAAGAGTTTTCTTAGGTGACTAAAGTTGTCTAATTTGTAATTAACTATAGGGGATTGCTCTTATAGGAAACTTAAAGACCCCAAATTAATATAAACCCTATCTAATCCCTTCATATTAGATAGGAGAAATTGTCGATAAACATAAATGGTTCACAGACCAAATGGATGTCATATATCTTTAGTTTATTTGATCAAGCCTCACCACTAAGCAATGTATCCATTCTTCGGGATAGATAAATGGTTCGCGGTGAAGTGCTTGATTATTTAAACTATCGCATGTAAGAGATCGGTTTGATTTCATATTTTCAAATTAAAATGATATTTTCAAAATTCTATACATATGCATATATATTCACATAAATTAAAACCTCCGATATTAAGCTAACTATCCGCGCCGACAACGCTTTAATGAAAACTCTCGGATCTCAAGCCTTACTTCAGGGCCACTTATGCCATGTCAGCTCGAAGGTCTCTCAAGTCCACCATCTTCCTCAAGAATTTGAGGATATAAAAGCCCAAACTCTCATTTGGTCCCTGTTTCATCTGTCACAGGGTCTGCACGTGCTTCATTGGAACCCTAGCGCTTGCAAAAAGTGCAAGAAGAGTTTTTGGAAGTTCAAAAATATGTTAATGCTCCCAGTCAAGAGAGAGTTGAATCACTTTAGGGTTGATGACCTCATGGTGGTGAAGAACAGGTGACACTTAAATGTGTCCAAGACCTTCAGCAAGCACGCCGCAAATTCAAACAAGGCATTGTAGTCATCGCTCCAAGCGTCCACAAAATGCCTCCAATGCCGGAAGTTTGAAATTCTCCGGGGGTTCAACTCCTGAGATGTGGAGAGAGAAGAGATTTTGTTGCTAACACGGCGTCTCAGTACGTCTGAATTGTTGCCTCTCCACTTGCAACATCAGTGTTGTCTTGGTATCGTGAGTCTTCGACCCTCTCGAGGTTGTTGTTCAACCTTTGCTGTTTTGCGCTGGTGCCACCTCCTGAGGAGGGTTCTACCCCTGGGGGCCGATCTCTTGCAATTCCACGGTGGTTCTCAGGACCTCTATAATTTAGCTTGATACTTGATTGATTATTTGGTTCCTTAACTCCTGCATTCTTCATTGCATGTGTTCTTCCATGTCTTCTCTTGTGCATTTTGCATTAGCTATTTCTTTGTGATGATTCGCTTATCTTTGTGATCATTGCGCTCCTTTTCTTGTCAACAACATGACTCCACGCTCACCGTACTCTTTAGGACATTGAATCCAAAATTTTGTGTGAGAAACGCCTAAGGAATAGAATGTGAGATTAAGGAAGAGAGCATAGAACTTGACAATGAAAAATAAAATCGTGTAACAATTGTTCATAAATGAGTCTTTATTTATAAGAATGAGGGAGGTCTAATTATATTATGTACCCCTAGAAAAATAGGTTCGGAGGGAGATTTTTGGTCAGTAAATATTATATAGGGTCGAATGCCTCCAATTGCATCTGGTTGTGTGGGGCAGGGAGTCCGGGAAGCCATACAACCAAATTTTGGGTGGGCGGCCATGTGCCAGGGGCCTGAGTAATTAACCGGCCAGACCATTTTCTGGACTGCTATGATTGAAGGGTGGACCGGGAGAGCCCCAGATGACCGCTTTAGATCAAAGCAATTTTCATCATTCGCCTAGCTTGGTTGAAGAATGCTGGCAAACTCATCCGCGTGAGCCTTGCTCCTGTGGACTTTAAAGGATGTGGTCGAATCATGCTCGTTTTTGGATTATTTTCTTCTAGTCCTGCAGATGCTGGTTGAAAAGACAGAGGCTTTTGAGTTGCTTCTGGTAGATCCCAATTAGTTGTATCATTATTTTTGGTAGGCATCAGATCTCTTTATGATTCGCCCAGACACATTTTAGATGTACACTTCTATATCTACTTTTTACTTAATAACAACACTAATTCACTCCAATTTCATATTATTCCATTAGTTTTCTTAAACATTCTCACAAACGCTACAGATTAAAATAATTTCTCTGAGTTCATGACAAAAATCCACCTAATTAGCACTCAGATGTCAAGTCAAAAATAAAATAAAATAAATCTAATAAAACAGAAGAAAACTTATACTTCGTTGTAAACGTAGAGTTTCAAAAAATTTGTTAATAAATAGTCTCCATCCACTCCACAGTGAAGAATCATCCCTCTAGTTTTCACTTTTATTTGCTATAAAAACATTTCAAAGGTTAGTGGGCCATAAAGCTTCTTCAGCTAGTTCTTGCTCGTCCAAGTTTCAGATAAGATGCTGGTTCTATTTTGTTTTGTATTATATATATCTTCAATGATTGTTAAATAGGAATAATCTCTTCTTACTTGCTCAAGAAAAAGTTGCACATAAAAAATAAAAAAAGTCTGCAATGCAATGTAAGTCTCTGAAGGTTTTTTTATTTTTTCCGGTTCTTCTTTTAATTGCAGAATACAAGCACAGAGAAGCAATAATTGATATGTGGAAAGTTGTGTTATTCCATGTTTCTTCCTTATCCTTGCTTGCAGAATCTACGGTTTGAATCTCTGGTTTGATTTGGTAATGGTGTGGAAACTACTCCGAGGAGAAGAATAGATCACAGTACGTTCTTTCAAGGTACATATTTAGCAATTTTTTCATATAAATAATTCGAACTTTCCATACTGAAAAATACTGCATAAACTTACAAAATCGACATTATTTTTCTCCTAAATTCAATTACTTATCACATCATTTATTCTTTATATCTTATGTTAAATTCATCTTCATAGTTAGTGTAATCAGAAATGAAAAGCCATATATAAGGCTACAACATATTTTACAAGAAAATTCAATAAAGGAGAACAAGGTAGAAGACTCTGCAGTTTCTCAAAGAATGACAAGTACTACAACATATTTTACAAGAAAGTTCAGTAAACTCAAAACACTGAGTTATCAATAACAATCAAGTAAGCTGTGCCTTAGAAAATCAAGCATTAATGAACTGAAAATGACCCAACGATAGAGAAACTCACGAATTCGTGAGAATTCTGTCAGGCATCAGGTGTTGAATGCAAATAAATTTAACTTTAGAGCAATAAAAAAAAATAATAATTATGTCATATTTTTTTTTCTCTTTAATTTTATTTATTAAAGTAGCCTTGCTTATTAAAAAAGAAATTCAATTTACATTGGACAATAGCCCACAATATTTGTAGCTATTTGTATATGTAACATGAAACTCAAAGATTTGGACTTAGCACTTAGCAGATATGATTAGAAAAAAATCTTCCCCTAAATTCTGCATAATAAGCACCACAACTAGTATTCTTAGAACTCCAAATTTTATTATCATTGCTAACACACGTTAGCTAATCTAAATTTTTATGTGAATGTAAATAATCTCTCTCAGGTGAAAATCAACTGCATCAACAACTTGCCCTTGATGAAAGATCTTAACATTGGCAAATTTCATGTAAAAAGAACGACTTAATTAGATTGAGCTTATACGGGGGTAATTTGCTATTTAATTTTGCTTAAATTATAACAAAACGTGCCTAGTCTGAGGACCATAAATCACATAAAATAATTTATCATGGCTGAATTGCTCTTCTCATCCACATAATCGACATTAACATCTATTTTTAGGAGAGCGGAACATAGGGGAGAGGTAAATTGAGGGCAATGCCTCACAAATTCATTAATAAACATAGATATTACATTCAATAGACATAAAAAAGGTCACATTGGGCTACAAACTACTAGGTGACAACAAAAAGACCACTAAGAGTCTATTTTGTATCACAGGAAAATTATTTATGATCATAGTGTAATTGTTTCTAAGAGTCTGACAAATATATATAGAGATAATAAATGTATTTGCTATGAATTATTCAATTTTTAATTAGTTTAACCTTAAGGCTAGGTCAATGTTATGTGACCATATCTCCAACTAACAAGCTTTGTTATAGGCCAGCTTAGTATGATCTAAATTCAAGCTAGACATGGTTCGATATTTTCAATTCAAAGGATTTTATGCTCATTCGATTCAATTTTGGTCAATACCAAACAAATTATGACAATATATCAGTTTAGTGTTTAAAATATGGTAGACCTTTATACATACACATGTACATGTATGCATTGTATGGATACATACATATACATACATACATCGATAAATATATATGTTTGTGTATGATACATGCATACATCTATATAGACATGGTAAATATATGTTGACCTTCTTTCAAGATCTTAATTTAATTCAAGCATTACTTAATTCAACTTCAATGTAAATGAAACAAGCCTATATTTGACTTGTTTACATCAATCGAAATCTTGAATGGACTTAATATTAATACTACATTATATCATTAAGTCAAATCGTACTCTAGAAATAACGATGGAAAAAGAAATGAGATGGTTAGTGATAGAAAAAAAAATCATTAAATATCTCATCCATACTGTCTTTTATTTTTGTATTTTCTATTTAAGGGACAATAAGATAAACGTGACATCTACAAAATATTTACTGAAAAAATAGCATATATATAATTTGTACTTCCTTCTTTTTTTTTTTTTTTTTTTTTGGTTTGATTGCTTCAAAGAATTCTTTATTTTGATACAATTCATGCTAATAGTAAAATTTAAGTAAAATAGTGAGATTAGTGCATTCAAATTCGTATACAAACATATCTTTTAACTATCCATACATGTAAAAAGTCGAAGCTTTTGATGTGCATTATAATCTCAAATTTATTTGAGAGTTTTTCATATCAGCCACCAATCTTTTCATTAAAAATATTTTAGCTTCGCCAAACATCGTGCAACAAATGTCATAGTTGCAACTCAACCACATGATGGCCTTCATAGCAAGGTTCTAAGAATTTTTAATTTTTTTTTATTTTTCTGATTGTTCTTTCTAATTCAGAATCGTAAGACAGAAGTCCCTCAGACTCTGAACTATGCATACAACGTTAAATAAAACAAAACAAAACACACTAACAAAAGCAAAGAAATGTAAAAAAATTTTAATTTTTTCTTAATTTTTTTCTAAATGAAATTTTAGTCAATGTCCCCGGCAACGGCGCCAAAAACTTGATCCCCGAATATTTATGCTTACGACTTAGAAAATTTATGATTTAGAATATGGGATATTAAGCAAGTATACATATCGTTTATCAAGTAATATAGGACTTTCTCATTATGCCCCGAGAAATATAACCTATAGGAAAATGTGTAAAACTTTAAAGAAATAAGAAAAATAACTTTTTACTTTTTTAATTGATTTTTGCAAATATGTTTTAAGGTATTAAATTTGAAAAGTTGTTTTTAATATTTTTAATAAAAATTTAAGCAGGAAATAAAATTATCAATACTCTAAACACGATACAAAAGTTATAAGAATCAAATATATTTGTCCTTCTTCAATGAATCAGTAATAATTATGGAATTTTATGTTGTGGAAGTATTTAAATGTATTGTGCCAAATATGAGCAATTATATTATTTACCCTTACTTGGTTCTATAAAGAAAATTGGTTAATTTGAAATTTTAAAATTTTGTAGATGGGTTAGGCAGGGAAGATACCAGCTCTCACTCTAGAGTTCTCTATTCTCTCCACCTGTGGCTAACATCTCATAACAAAATTTAAAATAACAAACCAAATTAGAGGGCTTTAGCTGTCACTCTAAAGTCCTCTAATTTTACTCCCCAATAAAGCATATCTCCCTATATATTTGCATTCAATCATATGGACTACAATTCTCACCCATATAATTGCATGTGATTCTTTCCAATTGTTATTTGAGACAATACCGCATTGGATCTTACATAATCTCACAAAAAATTTTAACATCTTAATTGGCCAAATCAAGAAGTAAATTAAGTTTAAGGAATTGAATCATCACAATTTATTCCAACAATAAACACTTATACTTTTCACAACATACTTCCATATTTTAATTACTTTATCATCTAAGAAAGAAAAAGACAAACTAAACTACTCAGATTTCATGAAGAAAACATAAACACAACTTGATTTGAAAGCATAAACTATAATGAAAACACAACAATCTTACTTAAAAATAAAGTGTAAAAACAAAGATAAATACTTATCTGAAAATTCTCTCCACAAGATTTTGGAAGTTCCTTTGAAATTTTACTTTCTACAATACAACTTTAGAGAGTTTGGCGCCCAACTCTGATGAATCTAATAAGAACTTTAAACTTCAATAAAAACTAGATACAAGGATAAAAGAAATTTGGTGAGAAGAGGCTTCACACCAACCCTTTTTCCTTTCTTACTCTTTACTCTCTACTAAAAACTATAGAAATAAAGAGCTCTAAAACACACTTTCAATACTAACAACTACCACTCTCTTCAACACTAACACACACACACACACTTGCAAATTATGAGGCTTCATTTTTATATTTTTCCAAAAGTTCCCTTGGTGTCTCTTCAAATCAAGTCCAGATTCAATGTATCCACCAAAAGATGCATCCCTTCAATCATATTTGTCGCCCAAAGGAAGTTAAGGAAGTCACCAACAAAAGTTGCTTCAAACACCCCTTGAAAAAGGCACCAAATTTGATTAAAATTCAATTTTTAATTGTGGCACTTAAGCGTCGGCACTTTGGCGCTTAGGCGCCAGAGGCCAAATTTCTCAAACTTCATAATTTTGCTCCAAATTTGATCCTTTTTTGCACTCCTTTCATCATAATTAATAATTTTCATCATACATGCAAGAAAAACACAAAATACCTTCCATGAAAGTGTAATATCATCAAAAATAGGTATAAAAATGTGCATAAAAACACTATTTTTTTGTATCAATGCCCCATGTATAGGTACCATCAACATTCTAATCAAAACAAAGCTTGTTGCTCAAATAATATAAAATGAGAGATAGCAAACAGTATTTAGATTTTCACATATATATACATATGTACAAATTGAAGAACAACAATTTAAACAACAATATCCAATAAAATCTCACTTATGACATAAATCTTTTATTTTAACCATAAAGAAACTAGCAGTTATACTATGATTTCAATCTTAAACAGCAAGCAAGCAAGTGAATAAGGTGTAAAGCCCGTCGAGTTTAGGGATACCAAACTACCACTTGATCCTTTAAGTGCTTAATTGAGGATATGCAATAATCGATAGTGATTTTGAAGGGGGGGCACAAGATAACCAATTACAATATTATTAGGAGCACGAATAACATGATAACATTTCCATTTAACATCAATAGTCGAGTGCATAATTATTAGTCAAGTGCTTTGATAACAAAAGAAAAGGGCATTACCTACATGTCATGCATCTATTATGTATTACAAATCAGATGCCTAAACATGCCACATTTACACACATATATCGCAACCCCTCCATGCTATCAAGCTCTTCCATCCTAAGTTGGATATTATCGATTTTATTAACGTTATTTCTTATAGCGAAAAGTAATGAAGGTAGCCCAACTTCCAAAGGAAGTACCGTTTCAAACGCAAAGGTCAATGTGTATGGAGGAGAGCTAGTAGGTGTACGATATGTCAAATTATATGCTCACAAAGCTTCTAAGAGCTTCTCATGCCACTCATTGTTGTTGTCATGGAGAATTTTTTTGAAAGGCTAGCTATGTTCTTGTTAAAATCCTCAGCAATAATAATGGCTCATGGAAAGTAGATGATTGAAAACCACCAATCAAGTTGATGGTGTCGAGTGAAGCTATTAAGCTTGGTATTTTTAAATGGCAGCCCATTATCGGAGATAACGCGGTGCGACACACCAAATCTATAAATGATGTTATTCTTAAAAAAATGCATCACAATATACCTATTCTTCTCTTAGAGAAATAATTACTTGCTACAAGAACAAACTGATGTCCTCCGGAGGACGGAGGGTCAATAGGCCCTATAATATCAATACCCGTAGCCTCAAAACACCATGATTCGAGGGTGAGGCACAGAGCTAAAAACTTGACACTCATGGCACCTCTTGGCATACTCAACGCAATCAAGGGTCATCGAAGGCAAATAGTAACTAAGATGTTTAATCTTTATTTACATTTTGGGACCCGATTAATGGGATTTACAAAGGCCCTCATGGCCTTTAATCATGATCATTTTGGCTTCATCATTCCCCATGCATCGCAACCACATCTACTCAAAAGAGCTTCGATACAAAGTATTCTTGATCATGGTAAATGAGAGTGCCCTCCTTTGAATATGAGAGGCAAGGTAACAATCATCACTGATTATTCCCTTCATCAAGTTTGCGTGATGGATTGACACCAGTCATCAGGTACTTTATAGAAAGTGACTAAGGCAACGATCTCGATAAGCAGAGGTGTCTTCCGGAGAAATGGAAAGAGCCGATGACAGGAGCCTTCTCTCTCTGATCACCACTTTCACGGGGTTCCAATCAGAATTTGATAGCTCTTTAGCTAACTTAGAAAGAGCAAAGACTTGTCTTAAATGGACCCGAGTATTTTAACAACTGCAACCTCGGGAATGAGTTCTAATAATACCATAGCCTTCTCATGGTAGGATAGGATATTGAGTTTGACGACCTTGTAAGTTTTTGGGACTTGTTTAATTAGATATCTTACCATAGACATCTTCTGGAAGGATAGATGTGAGGAATTCGTCCCCCAAAATATTATCATAATTGTCCCATCAATATAGACAACATTTTTCTAAACAGGTCTACTCAGAACTTCTATTGCTAGGGCCTTTCCATGCCTCTAACTCGAGGCCCCTAGTACAACAAATTCATTTAGATTTATAGCCCTGATAAGCTCATTGGTCATGTTCTGGAGGTGTCTGCATTCTTCCGTATCATGGCAGTGGTCTCAGTCCTCAGGACTTCGGGGTAAGCTCCAGCTCTCATCGGTGTCACCTACTTGAAGTATTTCGTGTATTGGATGATGTTCACAACCTTTACCATCGACAAACTCAATGAAGTGATTTGAGGCCCCTCGTACTCATCGAAGGGTTGTTCATAATGTTGGGCCATCCTCTCGTACAATTGGGTCGTCAGTTGGTTCTGATCCTTGTCTGACCTTTCTAATTGTTGTGTCGTCGGATTCCTTAATATCTCAAGAGCATTAGCTATCTTCGTACCTCAATCTAATTCATGTCCTTGGATACTCCCTCAGTTTCCGCTCACTTCTTGGTGGGGCTCTCTTCTAGACCCAGCGATCTGGCGCCCTCGGCTTAGGGATGCTCTCCTCGGTAAGAATGTGCTTGTTGGTCATTTCCAGCATATTGGCAAAATTGTAGTGATCTTGTAAACTGACACCTTTAGAAAACCTCTCAAATCTCAGGCCTTACTTCAGAACCACCTATGCCATGTCGGCTCAAAGGTCTCTCAAGTTCAACATTTGCCTCTGGAGTTTGAGGATGTACGAGCGCAAAATCTCATTTGGTCCTTGCTTCATCTGTCGTAGGGTCTACACTCTCTTCTTTAGTACCCTGGTGCGTGCAGATTCGAATGAGGCAATGTGGTCATCGGGATCCAAGAGTCCACGCTACACTTTCAATGCCAGAAGCTTGAACTTCTTTGAAGGTTCAGCTACTAAGATGTGAAGAGAGAAGGGATTCTGTGGCTAACTGATCCACTTTAAAAATTACCTATTTTTAGTGTAGAATTCATGTTAACTTTATGCACATTTTTAAAGATATTACACTTTAAAGGAAGGAATTTTGCATATTTTTATCTTCAAGTATAAAAATATGATTTTAGAGAAAATCAAGCAAAAACTATGCAATTTTGAGCCAAAATAAGCAAGGAAGAAAATTCTAACTTAGCACATATTGATATTTCTTTCAATGCTTAATATCTTTTATATTTATCACATGTTTTTGAATGAAATTATACTTTTGAGAAACGCTGTTTTTATGTCTATCTTGTAGGTGAAGATGTTAGGAACGCAACGCAACTGAAATGGGTCGAAACGGAGCCAAACGGAGCAAAACAGTGGAGCTGCGCAGAGGGTGGCGCCTAGGCGCCAAACCCGGCGCCTAGGCTCAAGTGAAGATGAGAAAACGGCACCTATGCGCCATAATCAAGGCCTAGGCGCCAGAATCATCCAAAAACGGTTATTAGATGGATTTTTGACAACTTTGAGAGTTATTTTGACGGTGTTAAGTAGTTTCTAGACCTTATAGAAGACTGGAAGTTGCTCCTAATATATATGGCATGTGATGCAATATATTTGGACACATTGGAATGGTTTTAATCGCGAAGAGGTGCGACCCAAAGTGAAGGGGTGCGAAAACTTGGTCACAGGAGTCTGGCGCCTAGGCGCCAGTGTCGGTTTCTAGAAGCTTCAATGAATGTGGACTACTTTTGAAGAGGTGCCTTAAGCAACCCTTGGCCATTTTTAGAGCTCTATAAATAGAAGATATTTCTACAGGAAAAAGTGCCTCTCTCTTCTCTCTCTCTCTCTCTCTCTTTCTCTCTCTCCCCTTAGTCATTTTAGAGTCATGAAGATGTAGATTTCTACATCTTATGGAGAGATTAGTGAGGAATTTTGAGATATTTATGTAAGAGATGTACTAGCGGCGCATGGATCGATGGGAGACTTTGGTGGAGAGATCTTCTTCTTTCTTTCAGAGGGAAAAAGCTAAGTATTATGTTCTTCATTCTCTTGTAATTGTTGTGAACACTTTCTAGTGGATTTTCTTTGTTTTAAATCAAGTTTTTTGTCGTGATTTATCCATGCTTCGTAAGTGATATTCTTTACTCTTTCTTTTAATATGAAGTAGTGACATGTGTAGGAAAATTATTTTTGTTATATAATTAATTATACGTGATAGATAGTTGCATAAATATAATAGAATACTAATGAAATAAGTTCCTTGTTGGCACTTAAATTATTACATAATTCTATCAACCATTTTACTTCTTATGTCATTATTTTCATTTACTTTTATTTTGTAATGAAATAGATGCATGTTTAGGAATTAAGATTTTCAGATATTCTCTTATTAAATTATGGTGATGATATTCATACCGGATCTTCATTTACTTTACAAATCGATCACTTGTATTGTTCAAACTCGTTGAAGAATTCTAAGACCTATCCGGAGATGAGTTCTTAACTCAGTAGATATCACACTGAATCCTTGGTTAATCGAATGTTATATGCGGGTTATTCATGGCGAAGTGCAAATAAATAGTGAGATATTGTTTATCAGGTGCGTAATCGATTGGCTTTTAGAGTGACGCACTAAATTCTAATAATTTGGTCTATGAAGGGAACGGGTCACCGGTAGGGCCCACTATAGCAACCCTTGGACATCTAAGTAGTGTGAGCCTGCGATTAACCCATTCTACTAATAAAACATCACGAACCGATCTATAGATTAGCCAATGTTCTTTACACTCGACCAAAGGGTAAAGAATAGTGATTGCTTCTATTTGGCACTACTACATAAAATTCTAAGCATTTCTTTCCTACACATTATCTATGTAATTTCAAGAGAAAGGTAGGCTTTAACATCTCAAAATTCTCAAAACCAATTTATCCATAAGTTATCTTTTTATTTAAGAACTTTATTTAGGATTAGTTATTAAAAAAAATATATTTTAATCGAAATTCCAAATTTAGGCCTTATAAAAATAGATCGAAATTAATTTCAAAGGATCGTTTACCTCGCTTCTCTCGTGGGATCGATACTCGGGGTTATAAAAAAACCTATATTACTTGAAACGATACGTATACTCGCAGTAGTACTCTCAGTGCGTAAAATATTTTCTAAAATTTTACAACATTTCGATTTTATACACTACCGCTATTCGAAAATCGGTCAAGTTTTTTGCCATCTTTTGGAAGCAAAAATTACTGCGTTATTGCGGGTCAGGTCACTAACTCAGCGTCTCAATGCACCATAATTTCTGCCTCTCCACTTGCACTATCAGTTGTGTCTTGGTATCGTGAGCCTTTGGCCCTCTCGGGGCTGTTGCTGAACCCTTTGTTGTTGTGTGTTGGTGCCACCTCCTGAAGAGGTTTCTGTCCCTAGGGGCCCGATCTCTTACAATGTCGCAATGGCTCTCAGGACCTCTATGATTTGGCTTGATACATGATCAATTATCTGGTTTCTTAACTCCTGCATTCTTCATTGAATGTGTTCTTCCATGTCATCTATTGTGTGTTCTACATTAGTTATTTCTCTTTGATGACTCTCTTCTCTTTGTGATCGTTGTGCTCCTTTTCTTGTCGACAACATGACACCACGCTCACCGTACCTTTTAGGATGTTGAATCCAAAATTTTCTCAAACAAACACCTTAAGGAATAGAGCTCGAGATAGAAGAAGAGAGCATAGAGCTTGATAATGAACAATAAAATTGTGTAACAATTATTTATGAAAAGAGTCCTTATTTATAAGAATGAGGGAGGTTTAATTATATTATGTTCCCCTAGAAAAATAGGTTTGGAGGGGCTTTTTGGTCAGTAAATAATAATAGGGTCGGGCGCCTGAAATTGAATCTGGTTGCCTAGGGCCGACAGTCCAGGAAGGCTTTCGGCCAAATATTCGGCGGGGGGCCATGTGCGAGGGCCCGAGTGTTTGGTCGGCTGAACCATTTTCCAGACTCTTATGATTGAAGAGTAGACCGAGAGAGCCCCGGATGACCGTTTTAGATCAAAGCAATTTTCATCGTTCACCCAGCTTGGTTGAATAATGCCGGCAGATTCATCCGTGTGAGTCTTACACCAGTAGACTTTAAGGGATGTGGTCGAATCATGCTCTTTTTTGGATTATTTTCTTCTAGGCCTGTAGATGTTGGTTGAAAAGATAGAGGCTTTCGAGTTGCTTCTGGTGGATCCTAATTTGATGTATCATTATTTTTGTTGGCCATCAAATATCTTTATGATTCGCCCAGACACATTTTTAGATGTACACTTTTATATCTACTTTTTACTTAATAGCAACACTAATCCACTCCACTTTCATATTATTCCATTAGTTTTTTTTAAACTTTCTCACGGACACTTCAGATTAAAATAATTTACTATGAGATCATGACAAAAATCAACCTATTTAGCACTCAGACCTTAAGTTGAAAATAAAATAAAAAATCTCAAAAAACAAGAAAACTTATACTTAGTTCTAAACGTAGAGTTTCAAAAAATTTGTTAATAACCAGTCTCCGTCCACTCCACAGTGAAGAATCATCCCTCTAGTTTTCACTTTTATTTGCTATAAAAACATTTCAAAGGTTAGTGGGCCATAAAGCTTCATCAGCTAGCTGTTGCTCGTCCAAGTTTCAGATAAGATGCTGGTTCTATTTTGTTTTGTAGTATATATATCTTCAATGATTGTTAGATAGGAATAAGCTCCTCTTACTTGCTTATGAAAAAGTTGCAAACAAAAAGTAAAAAAAGTCTGCAAAGCAATGTAAGTCTCTGAAGGTTTTTTATTTTCTCCAGTTCTTTTAACTGCAGAATACAAGCACAGAGAAGCAATAATTGATATGTGGAAAGATGTTTCTTCCTTATCCTTGCTTGCAGAATCTACGCTTTGAATCTCTGGTTTGATTTGGTAATGGAGTGGAAACAACTCTGAGGAGAAGAATAGATCACAGTACGTTCTTTCAAGGTACATATTTAGCAATTTTTTCATATAAATAATTCGAACTTTCCATACTGAAAAATACTGCATAAACTTACAAAATCGACATTATTTTTCTCCTAAATTCAATTACTTATCACTTCATTTTCTCTTCATATCTTATGTTAAATTCATCTTCATAGTTAGTGTAATCAGAAATGAAAAAGCCATATATAAGGCTACAACATATTTTACAAGAAAATTCAATAAAGGAGAACAAGGTAGAAGACTCTGCAGTTTCTCAAAGAATGACGGTACTAAAACATATTTTACAAGAAAGTTCAGTAAACTCAAAACACTAAGTTATCAATAACAATCAAGTAAGCTCTGTCTTAGAAAATGAAGCATTAATGAACTGAAAATGACCCAATGATAAAGAAACTCACGAATTCGTGAGAATTCTGTCAGGCATCAGGTGTTGAATGTAAATAAATTAAACTTTAGAGCAATAAAAAAAATAAAAATTATGTCATATTTTTTTCTCTTTAATTTTATTTATTAAAGTAGCCTTGCTTATTAAGAAAGAAATTCAGTTTACATTTGAAATAGCCCACAATATTTGTAGCTATTTGTATATGTAACATGAAACTCGAAGATTTGGAGTTAGCACTTAGCAGATATGATTAGAAATTTTTTTTCCTAAATTCTGCATAATAAGCACCACAATTAGTATTCTTAGAACTCCAAATTTTGTTATCTTTGCTACGTGTAGCTATTCTAATTTTTATGTGAATGTAAATAATCTCTCTCATGTGAAAATCAACTGCATCAATAACTTTCCCTTAACTGAGGAAAAAATTTGGGTGCGGACGACGTACGGAGGAGATGTGTACGTCGCGGGTTACACGGGGGTTACGCGTGGGGTATAAGAGGGTTATAAACCACTTGTACCCCTCGTGTAACTCCCGCGTAACCCTGTAACGTGTTAAGAGGGTTATAAGATTTTAATATTGGCAGATTTCATGTAAAAAGAACGAATTAATTAGATTGAGCTTATAGGGGGAAATCTGCGATTGAATTTTTCTTAAGTTATAATAAAACGTGCCTAGTCTGAGGAACATAAATCACATTAAATAATTTATCATGGCTGAATTGCTCTTCTCATCCACATAATCGACCTTAACATTGTTTTCTAAGAGAGTGGAATATATTTGCTAATAACATAGAGATTACATTCAATAGACGTACAGAAGGTCACATTCTAAGTGACAACAAAAAGACCAGTAAAAGTATTAAGATTTGTAAATAGAAATGCAAAAATCAAATTGAGTATGAAACCAAAATAAAACTCAAAAGATGAGCTGAAAAAGATCCATATTCCACCACAATGATGAGTGGTTCTAACTATAGCTATCCAGACCAAGCATAAAAAGGGATCTAAAGATATAGTCCCGGGAGATGAAAATGAGAAATGACATAGGGCTTGTTCTTAAACCACACACAAGCATGCGCGCGTGCGCACACACTAGTGAATGGATACCTATAAACCAAATAATAAGCTAACCACTAATTAGTGAGGACTGTTGCATGCATATTAGTAATTCGAACTCTTATTTTTCACTTCAATTACATGATTACTTTTGACTTTAATATGTGTCTTATTTTATTACACTTACATAATAGTAAAAATAAACTTGAAAATATTCATAAGAGAAGATTATTATGTATAGAATAAATTGTGTATTTATCAAATTTTTTCCGACGTTTTTAACCTTTTGTTATAAATGACAGTTTTGTATGACAGAAAAAAATTATTTCTGATCATAGTGTATTTGTTTTTAAGAGTCTGAATTATACATATAGATAATAAATGTATTTGCTATGAATCATTCAATTTTTAATTAGTTTAACCTTAGGCTAGGTCAATGTTATGTGTCTGTATGTCCAACAAATAAGCTTTGTTATATGACAGCTTAATATGACCTAAATTCAAGCTAGAAATGGTTCGATATTTTCAATTCAAGGTTGTTAGACTCATTCGATTCAATTTTGGTCAGTACCAAACAAATTATGATAATATCTTAGTTTAGTGTTTAAAATATGGCAAATATTTATACATTCACATGGACATGGATGCATGTGAATGTGAAAGAGATGGTTGAATAAAAATTTAAATGTTTTACCGATTCAATTTATTATTCTACACATGTCAATTGGATTTTGATCAAAATTAATTTTGGATGTGGGTCGAATCAGTTGAAAGGACTAGATCATTGAATTTATCAAACCATCTAATTAGATCCAAGTTTAAAAGCTTTTTTATGAGTTAGTTTTGCTCGAGTTTTACATAATCATAATAAAATGAGATTATGAATAAAGAGGCTCATAAATTATATGAACCCGAAAATTGTTTGCACTATTTCAGTAATGATTTTTAATACTATTCTTGATAAAAAAAATAACGAAATATTTCTCAAGATTATTGTAAAATAAACACTAATTTTGGATATTTGAGAGAGGGGAACAAGGCTGTAAGAGATATTCAATTTGAGAAAAATGTTAGCACAAAGTCTAATTTGATCTAGGTTTAAAAGCTTTTTTATGAGTTAGTTTTGCTCGAGTTTTACATAATCATAATAAAAGTAGATCATGAATAAAGAGGGTCATAAATTATATGAACTCGAAAATTGTTTGCACTATTTCAATAATGATTTTTAATACTATTCTTGATAAAAAAAATAACGTTATATCTCTCAAAATTATTGTAAAATAAACACTAATTTTGGATATTTAAAAGAGGGGAACAAGGCTGTAAGAGATATTCAATTTGAGAAAAATGTTAGCACAAAGTCTAATTTGATCCAGGTTTAAATGTTTTTTTATGAGTTAGTTTTGCTCGAGTTTTACATAATCATAATAAAAGGAGATCATGAATAAAGAGGGTCATAAATCATATGAACTCGAAAATTGTTTGCACTATTTCAGTAATAATTTTTAATACTATTCTTGATAAAAAAATAACGAAATATCCCTCAAAATTATTGTAAAATAAACACTAATTTTGGATATTTGAGAGAGGGGAACAATGCCGTAAGAGATATTCAATTTGAGAAAAATGTTAGCACAAAGTCTAATTTGATCCAGGTTTAAAAGCTTTTTTATGAGTTAATTTTGCTCGAGTTTTACATAATCATAATAAAAGGAGATCATGAATAAAAAGGGTCAAAAATTATATGAACTCGAAAATTGTTTGCACTATTTCAGTAATGATTTTTAATACTATTCTTGATAAAAAAACAACGAAATATCTCTCAAAATTATTGTAAAATAAACACTGATTTTGGATATTTGAGAGAGGGGAACAAGGCTGTAAGAGATATTCAATTTGAGATAAATGTTAGCACAAAGTCTAATTTGATCCAGGTTTAAAAGCTTTTTTATGAGTTAGTTTTGCTCGAGTTTTACATAATCATAATAAAAGGAGATCATGAATAAAGAGGGTCATAAATTATATGAACTCGAAAATTGTTTGCACTATTTCAGTAATGATTTTTAATACTATTCTTGATAAAAAAAGTAACGAAATATCTCTCAAGATTATCGTAAAATAAACACTAATTTTGGATATTTGAGAGAGGGGAACAAGGCTTTAAGTGATATTCAATTTGAGAAAAATGTTAGCACAAAGTCTATCATCACTATTAAGATTGATGCACACCATCGATGCTATTATTGATGCTCATCATCACTACCAAGGTAATAACACTAATGAGGTAAACTTCTATAACTGACATCAATATTGATGTCTGTCATTCCTAATATGAGTGCTATTTCATTAACGCTGTCATTAATCCTCATAGTTACCAACAAAGCGTATACCCACCATTGAAACCATTTGTGGAATAGAGGGTGGTCGAGCGATACACTCACTACCCCCTATATTTTTACTAAACATTTTCATATTATATAATCCAGAAAAAAATTTACCTTTTATAAACTTAAATATTAATAATAATTTAATTTTAATAATATTTATTAATTAGGAATCTCATTTCAACAATCTTAATGTTATACTTGATATTTAATCGTTGCAAAAATAATAAAATAAATAAAAGAAAGAACACAAATTTTACTTAAAAAACACAAGATGGGAAAAACTACTCTAGAATAGGAGATTTACTATATAAAATAAGACATTACAAGTGAAAGTATTTTGTAGAAAAAAGAAGAGTATAGTTTTAGCATGACCTTTTTAAAGTAAATAACTAAAAGAGAGCCAACAATGCAATACCACATATATTGCAAAGGATAGACTATTATAAGCTTGATCTAATTAACTAAACCTTCAATATGTGTGCTCACAATTTTTTTTCTAATTAAATCCTTAATCCAAGTGATCATAATTTCTTTATGAGACAATATGTAGAACCCACAAAATTTGGGTCTCAAATTTAGCAATCTCCTCTTTAGCACAAAATTTTCAAAGAATATAGAATAAAATATTCTCCATCCCTTCCACAAAGCTCTTATGATCTGAAATGAATACCAACAAAGTCTAAGCAATGCTCGAAGTAAAAATGCTTTGGTCATCATATCCACATTATTATCCTAAGTACTAATCTTGCTCACAACAATACCATCACGATTGATAACTTCACGAATGACCTGTTAACAAACATTAATATTCTTAGTTCTCTCACGAAACATTTGATCTTTGCTAAGATAAATATCACTCTAACTATCACACATCAGTGTGGTTACAATTAAATTGTCGCTAAGCTCTTTAATTAGACCTTTCAATGAGAGAGCTTTTTGTAAGCTTTAGTAATTGTCACCTATTTAGCTTCAGTTGCAGATAGTGTCACTATTGTTTTCAAAGTAGCATTCATGAAACAATAAACATGTATCTTGTAAGTGATCTCTCATTAATTTCTCTAGAAAAATCTGAATCAAAATAGATAATGACTCTATCAACTGTTATCCCAAGCATCAAACAAACATCATGTTGTTTCACATAGATACATGAGAATCCACTTAACCACTTTCCAATGTTATTTACCCATATATATATATATATATACTAATTGCATTGACTATACGTGCTAAATCTGGATAAGAGCATAACTTACATACATGAGTGGTCCCGCTACACCGGAATATAGAACTCGAGACATATATTCAATCTTATTATCAGATTGTGAACAAAAATCTGATGAAAGTATAAAATATATAGTTAATAGAGTACTAATTGACTTGGCATTTTGCATGCTAAATTTATACAAAAAATATTCAATTTACACTGTCTGACTTAGAAATAGTTTAACTGCATTTTTATCTCTCTGAATCTCCATGCCAAATATTCCCAAATCTTTCACCACAAAGTCATTGTTAAGTCAAGCTTTTAACTTCTTAATATTTTATTTATCCTTAACAGCTTTCAACATATAAGTGCTAGTAGATAATTAATCTTTTACTATTTTTCTCGAAGTACATAGAACTATCATAAATACTTCTCTTAAACTCATGAGCAATCATGAATGAGTTAAATTTCTCATACCACAGTCTATGTGACTATTTCAAACAGTAAAGAGATTTCTTCAAAAAAAAAATTTGATATTTTTTCTATAATAATGAAAACCTCTATCTACTGCAAATATATGTTCTCCTCAAGTTACTCATGCAAAAATACAGTCTTTACGTCTAACTTTTCAAGATCAAGGTCGTGCTTATACCCGATATTAAGTAATGCTCAAATTAAGCTTTCTTTGACTATCGTGGAGAACAATATGTAAAGTCTACACCTACGATTTTACTGATTATCTTTGAAACAAGTTTAGTCTTATATCATCCATCTTCAACTCTTGGTGTACATTCATTCTTCTTAAACACCCATTTTTAGCAAACATTTTCTTGTTTTGAGGTAATTTAACCAAATTACAAGCTATATTTCTATGTAGGGATACAATCTCCTCTTTAATAGTGATCATCAACTTATTAGAGTCAATTGAATTCAGAGCTTCATTATAGCTAGATGTTTTTTCATCATACTTGATACCTTCAACTATATTTGGAGCATAAGCAGGCAAATAAACCTCACTATACCTTTGAGGCTGCTTAATTTATCTTCTTATCCTATTCTTGTTAATATAACACTGTGACGGTTGATATCGTGATGACAGGAAATTAATATCTTCATGATTATGACAGTTTCATATGAAAATAATGCCCGAGGTTGTACTTGTATAATTCTAGAGCTCCACTTATCTGCTAGAATTTTTCTGCTAACTATCTTTAGATTCTATAGTAAATTTTATGTCCAATATGACAGATTCATTAAGTACAACATCTCTTTGAACGATCACTTTCTTAATTTCTCGGAACCATAACTTATAACCTTTAACATAAAATCTATAATCCAAAAAATACACACTTCATAGATTTAGACTGTAATTTACCGTTATTAATATGAGCATATGTGGAATAAAAAAAAATTCTCAAATTAAAGCAATTTGTAGGTTTACCTGACCAAATCTTGTATAGAGTATTCTCATCAATAACAATGAAAGGAAAGCGATTCCCCAAGTTTTAAGTTGTAGAAGTAGCTTCATCCCAAAATGATTTAAGTATCTTGACATTGTAACGTTTGAAAAAACCTTCTCTATTATTGTTCTGCTCATTTGCTCACAATTTTTTTGAGGTACGAGTCAAACTACGAAGGCTCTTATAAGTTTTCCAGATTTGTAGAAGGATTTAAATTCTCCTTAACAGAACTTCAACCCTTTATCAATGTGAAGATATTTAATACACTTTCTAGTCTACTTCTCGATCATGATATTCAATTCTTTACATGTACTCTAAGAAGAGCACCAAGCATTTTTGGAAGAAAATCATCAATGACTGCTAGCATATATTCAACGCCCCTTTCATATGGTACAGTTGTGGTCTCCAAATGTCAGAATGTATGTCATCTAATATTCCATTATAATTGTGAATATAATTATTAAACTTAACACTTTTCTATTTTTCAAATACATGGTATTCAAAAAAATTCAATTTAATAATGCTTTGACTATTTAGAAGTTCTCTTTTGCTTAGTTTATCCATGTCATTCTCACTCATATGCTCAATGCACATATGCTAAAGTCTGGTTTTGCTACATCACCTACTATAGTAGAGCCTTGTAAGACATGTAGTTTTGCTATCATCTTCTATCCTATCGTCATAATAAGTGATCGTTTACTGAATTTCAAAAATAATACTTTACCAATGTACTTATACCCTTTAGCATCAAGAGTACTTAAAAAAATTAGATTCCTTTTCAGATCCGAGACATATCATATCTTTATGTTTTTTGACCATTCCATCAAACATCTTGATTCTAATAGTTTTGAAACTAATGATTTTACAGGGAACAATATTGCCCATTAACATGGTACCATTTGACACTGTTTTATATGTTAAAAACCAATCATTATTTAGATACATATAAAATGAGCAGGCTAAATCAAGAATCTAAACATCACAAGGTTCTTTGTCGGAGAAAACTAGTAGTTCAGAATCATTAATAGCTTCTTTAACAACATTGGCTTCACTAGAATGACACGAATGCAATTTTTTTATGATTAGAAGTTAATTTCTTTTTTTATTCTATAATTTATAACAATCTACACTTTTTATCAACATTAGAACTCCTCTCTTCAATTCTACCTACAAAAAAAAGGTCTTCTCCTTGAGCAACAGGTCCATCCACAGGTTGCTTCATCTTATCTAAAAATAATAAACCATCATATACTTTATCTAGAGTAAGTTTCTCTCGATCATACAAGATTGTATCTCTAAATATTGTATATGAAGAAGGCAGTGAGCATAATAAGATTAATGTCAAATCTTCTTTGTCATACTTTACTTTCATTGCTTTCAAATCAGAGATGATTTCCTTAAAAGACAATTAAGTGTTCAATATAGATACATCTTCTTTCATTCTATGAGAGTGCAAACACTGTTTCAAGTGTAAAATACCAGTTAGACTTTTTTTTTTATGCAAAATTACTCTAAATTGAGACACAATGCAATAGTAGTTTTCTCCCTAAAATTTTTTTTTTTTTTGATAGATCAATATGAATTTGAGAAAGAGCCTTTGATCTTTACATTGCTTCTCCTCCAACATCTATGATGAGGGCATCTTTTTTAATCTCTGTTGTGTGTCATCTAAATCTATATGTGGTAAGACACTCACATCTTAACCTGCCAAAGAGGAAATCTAGTTTTGTGAGCTAAAAGAGAGATTTTGTTATTTACTATTGTCACTGTCAAAATTAAAGAAATTTCTAATACAACTTCTTTTAAGTTGATATTTACTTGATGCAACAAATAATAAGATAAACAAAAGATATAACACAATTTTATGAGAAAAATTCAAGAAAGGAAAAACCACAGACAAATGAGGAGAATTCACTATATGAAATAAGAAAGCACAAATAGATAGTATTTTGCACAAAACAGAAGATATGTTTTAGAATGACCATCTTAAAGAAGATAATTAAAAGAGAGCAAATAAAGTAATAACACAAATTTAAATCTAAAAACTATTATAAGCTAGAGCAAATAGTCAAAATCTTAAATACATGTGCTTATATTTTCTTTTTAAAGCCTCAATCATTTTGATCATAATTTACTTATGAGATGATAAGCGGGCCCTAAAATGTTCGAATAATAAATTTAACACTTCAAATATTTAAGAATAGAAAAAGATTATGCATAAATATTTGAAACCCCATAAAATTTTATTTTGTCACTATTTTCTTTAAGTTTTTTATTTTCCCGTTGTTCAATATTTATAAAAATCTTTTGAATATTAATACCAACGCTCATCATCATCCCAGAATCACATTGAAATTTTGACTCACGCCGCATATCAGTGGGAAAGAATTTGCGTCCGGCAACCATACGCAGAGATGCGTATGTAAAATAGTACACGGAGGTTATACGGATGTTACAATGAGGTTACAAGCGCGTTATAACCTGCTTGTACTTCTCATATAACTCACTTGTAACCCGCACTTCTATTTCATTTATATGTGCACGGAAGTTATATGAAAGTTACAAAAGAGTTATAACCCTATTATAATATTTGTAACCCCCATAAAACTGTTATTTTAAGAAAACGCCTCTGCTTAAGCAAATTTTTTTCCATATCGGTGTCCTAACCTTCCCACATCGCTCCAATCTTGTACTTCGCACTACGCTTTAGCACGGCTTCTCTTCTCCATGCCGAGTTCGTTGCCTACCTTCGTTAGCTCGATCGGGAAGGGCCGCAGGTCTGCAAGCCTTCCTAGGAAGGGAACGTTTCCGACACGTACGAAGACCTCCTATCCTTCATGGCATCACTTCCTCTCTAAGTTCTGCAGGTCACCCGAAAACATTAAGGTAACCCTCATACTGAAATTGAAATATCTCTCTGAAACCATCAATTTCTCATGTTCTTGTGCCAACTCTCAATTGCTGGAGCCAGATTGAACTGTTGGTTTGGATTCTATTCCTCATTTGCTCATTTGCTTCAGGCACCTCTGGTGATCCTACATCGTGTTGCATCTTACATTTGCTCCTCCTACTCTCGTAGGAATTTAGGATATCGGCTGTTGTGGATTCTCCTTATGTATGTATTTTTCTCATTATTTCACAAAGCTGCTTCCTCTTGTGTTTTTTCTCTATTTATTTCCATCAAATTTGTCCTTATTAATATTTTATTGTTGAGATATCTGAATTTGCATCTCTCTTTTATTTCATTATTATTTGAAGGGTTGTCCCAATCTCCAGATTGTTCAAAGATTCATCTTTCTTCCCATTTTCTTCTTATCTTGATTAATCTATTTTTATTCAAAATCATGTCTTGGATGGTTTTTAAACAAGGATGATTATGCGCTCTCCAATTTTGGTTTTACTGAGAAATGCTTATCACTCCAACTTGGTCGCATTTTCTAGGCTTCATGTTCATTAAGTCAACCAAATCTTCATGTTTTCTCTAGGACCAACATTTGGAAAACCATTTCAATCAATTGGATGTCGTGATAGCTATGCTTTCCTGGTCAGTAGTGGTTAGGAGTTTTGTAGAAATGGATGTCACAATCCTTTTGTAAAATGAGATTTGTATTGATTCCACTGATTGTAGTTATTGGGAGAAGGTAGAATTTGAAGGCATTGTCCATATTGTTTCTTTCTGTAAAATTTTTTTGCTACAACTTTTCTAGATACTTTGAGCCTCACCCATAATAGCAAAAATCATCAATTAGTTACCCTAGCAATCATGATTGTGGAGAGCATTCAAATGATCAAGCCTCACTTTCTAACATTTTTGTTAAAATTCCAACAACTTCTGATTTGGAGTATGCATGATAAGAGGAATTTACATACATACCCCGGAACTCTTTTGTACTTACAAATCTAACACCCATAGTTTTATATTTACTCTTTTAACACCTTGGTCTCATAAACCTATATATTAGAAGGTGAATTTCTCTTTTAAGAAAGCATTGAATGTGGCATTTTTAATGCAATGTTAATGGTTTGCGTGGCATGCATGTAAATATGAATACTTAGGTGTTACTAATTATGTAAATTCATAAGAATTATGTGGTATGTACGTAAATACCCTTTTTTGGAAGTATAATTTTTATATAATCAACCAAAAAGAATTTGATTGTAGTATTAAAGCATTGTTGTATTCAACCTTAGAACAACCCATCAGTTGAATCTTTATTTGGATTGATGAAACTTGATTTTGGATTATACTCACATTGGACTTGAGGAAACGTTGATTGGTTTGTTCACTTTGTAATTTATATTAAACCAGACACCCCACGAGCCTTTGACCCATGCTGATCATGTTGGGTTGTAGGAAATGTAAAAATAAATGGCCATTTACATATATACTACCCAATTCCTCTATAATTACATATCTAATACTGAAACTTCAATGCAAAAAGAGTACTCAATTGCATTTAAAATTTTGAAAAATCTCAAAAATAAACTTCATGTCACCCTTAAGAAGCTCCAACACCTTATTAAGAATAAATGTACAATGTGAGTATTAAGGTGAAGCTGTAGATAGAAGCCTCGTAACATATATCAAACCAGAGAATATGGAAAACCAGCTAGTCTGAGAGACTCGATGTAATTATTTCTCCTTTCTTTTGTTTCTTCCTGACTTATTTTGTTTGTCTTACTTAGAGTGACTAGTGGGTTATGTAATAATTTTTATTTATCTTAATTTAAAATATGAAATAGATATGTTATTTTTGTTTAACATTAATTTTTTCAGTACCTTATAGCATTTTGTGGCCATCACTATTAGTTTTCTGCTCAAAGTCTCAATTTCTCCAGCCATATAAAGGTACACATTCCCTATTTTCTTTTATTGCCACCATTTATATTTACTTGTTATTTGATGTTAAACGCTTAGGCTTGAATAATTTATTTGTTTGACATATATTTAATGTTATGAATACTGGATTAGCAATTTTAAATTATTAATATTGATATTATAATTTTTTCTATTAAGCTTTAATAACTTGTAGCCGACCCCACTTAGTGGGATTAAGGCTTTGTTGTTGTTGTTGTTGTTGTAAGCTTTAATAAAGGGATTGCTATTTAAAGAGAAAAAAATGGTTTGAAACTGATATTGAGAATCTTCCATTTGATCCTAAGTTTTATCCTTTAGTTTGGTTTTATGATGTTAATGATATGAACATAATATGAAAAGTGTATTTATTGAAGGGACCACGTCAGCTGAAAATTAACAATCTTCCTCAATAAGTGATGGGTAAAGTTGCACAAAGATTTAATTCAAAATCCTTTGAGGGGTATCCAACTTGGTTAGAATATAGTGTGCAGGAAGTTGCAATATATTATTTTTATTATTATCTATTTTGGTCTCAAGAAGTTGCTACAAGTAAAGGTGGTGAAGATTGATTTGTTGGTGAGAGATTTAAAATTAGAAGAAAAAAAAAAACCTTTATCTCATGTTGGTGAGCATAACATTGCCTACATTAATAAAGCAAGACAAAAATATGAGGATTTAATGAAGTGGCAAATAAAAAGTTTTCTTGCAATGTGGTTAAGGACGAGAGAAACAAAAAGAATGTAGGATTATATTCACCGCAACAATTTATTATATTCTATTTTATTTGAAATAAAAATTATCATTTCGTGGATATGATGAATTATCTAAATTAATTAATGAAAGAAATTATTTGGAATTGCTTTATTTACTTGCAAATCATAATAAAGAAATGAAAAGTTACTTTGAAAATGTCCGTTGACCTCATTTTTGGGTCACATACAACTTCGGTAATAATATGTAGCTTCCTGAAAGGTCACCGTGCCTCTGAACAACACACTTGTCCCTTTCTGGCCTAGCGTGGGGTCTGGCCTGGAGTGCGAACATGCCCACGATTACGCCTAGGCGTAGCCACGCCCCATTCTGGGCGTGGCTACGCCCCCAATCCTACACACTGATCCGTGGCCTTTGTCCATGGACCTCACGGTTGTAGAAACCACCAAAGTAATCTAGACCGTCAATCTCCCGTCTGATCGACGGCCTGAACAGCCACCACCGCTTACAAAAGGTGGTAGTTCGTCCTTGTGAAGGGTTTGTGTGTGCTCGGTATGCTACGCTTGCTTGGAGTAAGTGAAGAAATCCAGTGGTGAAGCAATTAAGCTGAGCTCTCCGGTCAACCTCCGCTCTGTTCTTTTTAAGTTAAGTGTTTAATTTAAGCATTTAATTTCAACGTTTTAAAAGTCTAGTTTAGGTTAACTCAATAGGCTTGGATTAGGCTTTGCATTTGGTTCGACTTAGGTCGACTCGAACTCGACCTAATCCTAATCCCTAAAATGGCTTAACCTAAATCCTAAAACTTAACCCAGGTTTGACCCAATGCAGACCTGACCCAACCAAGACCCGACCCAGCTCAGTTTTAGCCCAACCTAATCCATGTCCTAAAAATTAGCCCGGGTCTAACCCAACTCGGACCTGGCTCAACCTAGACTAGGCCCAGCTCAAGTCCGTCTCAACTTAACCCAATCCCTATAAGCCTAACCTAACCCAAACCCTAAAACCTAATCTAGATCTGATCCAACCCATACCTGACCCAACCCATACCTGACCCAACCAAAGCCCAACCCAGCTTAGTTCTAGCATGATATGTTTTATATGCTTAATTTCCTTTACATTTATCACAAGTTTTTGAATGAAATTGCACTTTAAAAAAATATTATTTTCATGTTTATCTTGCAGGTATAACACTTGGAGCGAATTGGAGTTGAAACGGGCGAAACAGAGGCAAACGGGAGCAAATGGGAGTGCTGCCAGCAGGGTGGCGCCTAGGTGCCACTTTCCTCGCAAAAATAGAGAAGACGGCGCATAGGAGCCGCAGACTGGCGCCTAGGTGCCCGAACTGTCAAGGGGCGGTTTCTGCACTCCCCCGTGAGTTATTTGATGAATTCGGATGGTTAGAAAGGCACTTTTTGGCATTTTTAAGTCCCGAAATTATCTAGGAAGGCGGAGAGGTCATAGATAGGAGTATGAAATTGTAGATTTTTACCTTTTCTGGAGAGATTGAATAGGGAATTTTGACAGATATTTGTAAGGGATTGTATCAGCATTGCACGGATCAACAGAAGACTTTGTTGGAAGAATTTTCTTCTTTTTCTTCTAAGGAAAAAAAATTAATTATTGTGTTTTTCATTATCTTGTACTTGTTATAAACACTTGTCTAGTGAATTTTCTTTGATTTAATGAAGCTTTCTGTTGTGTGTAATACCTGCTTTGTGAAATAACATTCTTGTACTTTTCTTTTGCAATGAATTGGATGAATGTTGAGGATGTAAGGATGCATGTTAGAATAGGTTTTCATATCAAAGTGATGGTTCTTACTTCATGCTTCATTTACATATTCAATCTGACCAATTGGTATATTAAAATTTGTTGTAAACCATGAGATCCGCGAGTGATATGGCTTTAACAACTAGGAGGAACCAAATTGAACTTATGGGTGAAGGAAAGGTAGTCCTAAGATTCAATGCAATGTTAGGGAGATATTTGTTGATGGGTGTAAATTGGTGTTTCTAGGGTGACAGACTAGATTTCTACCAATTTGATCTAGGGATTCGTACCTTAAATCTAAGATTGAGCCAATAGAGGGCTATTAGGCAAATGAGACTCTAGGATGACCTGCTAGAAGTTCCGCCGTGGCAATCTAGTTATTTTAAGGAATCGACACCCTAGGTTAACTAAGCTACGTTATACACTCGGAAGAGGGCAACTTAGATTTTTGCTCCTATTATCAATGGCTATACATTAGATTCTAAGCATCGCATTCCTTCACATTATCTAAGTTCCCATGAGAAATGTAGTTTTTACATCTCAAAATTTACCAAACCAATTGATATTTTTAGGTTTAACTTTAGATTTAGGTTTGTATTTAAGAGTAGTTGATAGAAAAACACCCTTAATTGACATTCCAAACTAAGACCTGATAGTAGTAGACTAGAACTTAGCCTAAGGGATTTCTTACCTCGCTTCTCCACAGGATCGTATTCGGGACTCCATTAGAGCCCTATATTATTTGAACGATACGTAAACTTGTGTAGAACCCCTAATGTTAAACTATAAATTAAATTCTAAACTTCATAACATATTTTGCACATTAGCCGCCTAAAGAAATTGGGTCAAGTTTTTGGCTAAGAAATTAAATAAATGCGTAACTGCGGATCGGGTCATAGCTCAACCTAACCCTAACCATAAAACCTAACCCTAACCATAAAACCTAAGCCAGGTCTGACCTAACCTAGGCCCGACCTAGCTCAGGTCTAGCCCAACCTAATCTAAACCCTAAAACTTAACCCAGGTCTAACCCAAAACAGACCTGACCCAATCTAGACTCGACTTAGCTTAGGTATAGTTTAACCTAATCTAAATGACTTGAAACATCTCAAAACTATCTAAATAAGCAGAAAAAACAAATCGATATCACTCAAATGACCCAAAACATCCCAAAACTCTCCGGAACCACCCAAATGACCCAAAACCACCCATTGACCCGAAACCACCCAAATAACCCGAAACAACCCGAAACCACCCAAATGATCCGAAACACCCCGAAACCACTCAAATGACTCGAAATACCCCAATATCATCCAAATGACTTCAAATGACCTGAATTACCCAAAATAAAATGGTTGACCTCATGTTCAACTCTAAATCCTAGTTCAATCCAAGGCTATTAATATGTTTTTTTTTGTTGTTTCATGTGTGCTTCAAAATTCAAAATGACAAAAATACATAAAATAAAAAGGGTGGAGCAAAACCTCTTGCAAAGCGGTTTTTCTCCGCAAACATAAAAATTTTAATCAAAACCTAGGGAACAAAACCAAAAGATGAACTAAATATTGAATCTAAAATAAATATCTAAAATACATGAAAATAAAGAAGGAGAATCAACCTTAGGAATATCTGACATAAACTTTAGGATAACTAATTTAGACACCAAACTTGAGGCCATAAACCTACCCCAGTTTAGTATGAGTATAAAAGCCTAGGTTAGTCTAGGTATCCTAGCTAGCTTTAGGGAGTAGGACCTATAAACAAACCTACCCTCTGAAGCTAGAGGAAATACCCTAGAAGGATGCAACCCATGGTTACGGAAGAAAGTATTTCATACTACTTCGACACTATGAATCCTCTGAGCTACGATATTTAAAGGAGATTCCTGGTTATGAGGCTGGTCTTAGTGGACGGATACCAATGTGCTTGGAATGATGGAAAGCCATGAGCATCTTGACCGGGTACATTATTCTTAAGGTCTAGGTTAGTCCATCTATTAGGATTCTTTATATAGTATAGGGTTTCATTTCTAAATCTAGCAATCTTCTTACCCAACTGTATTCCTTGATTAAGATTCCTAATTATTTATGTCAGTCAATTCAGGTGTTCTTGATTAATCTCTTCACCTAGTTTATGTTTTTGAAATCACTTCCCATTAGGTATATTTCTCTATCTAGACCCTTATTTTGTAAGTTCCATCCATTTAAAATCTTCTTTTCTGGAGCTTAGCGTCTTTTTGGGGCATCTTCACCTTATTTTTGGGGCAGCTTTAGCTTATCAATAATCTGCTGATGAGCAGTTGATTTGGATAAGCTGCTGATCAATAGCTGATCCGGATATGCTGGCTGACTGTTTGGTTTGTGCTGTTGAAAAAAAAAGTTTTGCAGTTGTTTCTGGATAAATGATCATTCTCGCACTCATGGAGCAATGTTGTTTGCTGACGTAAACTGTCATATCAATATATTCGACACTTGAGAAGCAAAAAACCACCCAAAATAGTATAAAAAATAAGATATACACCTTACTTAATAGTGAATATCAAGATTGCTAAAAAAAATATTAAAATTACAATTAAAAATATGATAATATTAATTTTAAAATCCAGACGGCGTATGTCACGAGCTACGTCGTCCTGCAGGGATACCATCCAACCTTGATCACTATCGGTAGTGGAATCTGCTGGACCGCATGCCCACCGAAAAAGTTACACTTCTTCGTGATGCCTCGTAGACACCTATAAAATTGTCTCTCGTAGCTATGTGCCCGAGGTGACATCAGTAGAGAAGTCTGAAGTCCGTAGTGGCAGAGCACTCATCGGGAGGCCCTTGAAATCTTAGAGTTTATCTTTCCCAAATGATTCAAAAGACAATCCATTAGTCATAACAAAAGTTGAAATTGCTAACAGAAGTAATTAATTACAGTTTTTTTTGCTGGCGCGAGATTTCAGAGAACTCAGGATATCAACCAACGAATCTGTTACTACAAGACGACAATAAATCTTATAAAAAGGATTTTTGGTTGTTTTTAGCCCACTAATACCAGACTTGTGTGTGTCATATATGCATATCACCAAAAAATGATCATCCAAAAGTACTTGAAAAATCATACATCGAAAAGAAGAGAGAAACTTGATAGCCTTTATCGAGATTTTACATGCGACACCAACCAAAAGCGACTAACAGACTATCGAGGCCCTAAAAAAAGTGAAAAGGAATCGAAGAAGAAGAAAAAAAAATTGCAAACAAAATCAAAATTTACAATATCTAAAATATTAATAATTGATGAAAAATAAATTTAACATGCACTTTATAAATTAACAAAAGTAGTAATCAATTACGTTTTTGTGTGGGCGTGAGATCTCAGAAAACTAAGTGCACCAATCCCATCTAACTTGTCATAAAAAAAAGTTAACAGACCTTATAAAACAGGGATCCTTGATTGCCTTTATCTCACTTAATACCAAGCTCGTATGTGTCACATATGCGTACCACAAAATATAAGGCCATCTAAAAGGACCTCAAAAACCCAAGCATCGAAAAGAACAGAGGAATTTGATTGCCTTTATTAGAATTTCACATGTAACACCAACCAACAACAATTAAACAGACCATCCAGAAGTGCCTCAAAAACTCTCATATTTCAGATTCAAAATAAAACAGAGAAATTTGGTCCATTTGTTTGTTATGTAAGAAAACATGTTGGATTTAACATATTTTGCTTAAAACTATTATTCTGTTTTTGTTGTGGTTGTTCTATTCTGCTATTTTTCTGTCATTTTTTGAGGTTGTTTCTTCCTAGGAGTCGTTAGAAGAGGGTTATATATATTTATCGAGCCCTGACTGACATATGGATGAAAAAACTGGGGAGAATGCATTCTTTATATCGGGACTGCTTATTCAGGCAAGGGAAGCCTTAAGAGCTGTATATAGGCTGCTATTGATTTCTAATAGATAGACTTTCATTTTCAAGTTTTCTATTTTTTGTGGTTGATCTTACATCTCAGTTCTTATGTATCATTCAATTCATGTTATCACCATTTTTTTGCAATCTTTATGTTTATTTCGCTGGAATCCTCAGTTCTTTTTAAATTCTTAATGATACTATATATGTATATCTATGTATTCCTATACATCTACACACATATTTATATAAAAGCAATTGGGAGAATGTGCTCCCCACTTCGCTTATGAAAGTTTAATTAGTAAGATTTTGGTATGGATGAATTCACTTGCAAGGTTTAAACTCACACACACACACACACACACACAAATATATATATATATATATATATATATATATATATATATATATATATATATATATATATACACACACACACACATCTACATTATAATCAAACCAGGAACTCTTTCCCAAGTTTAAACTCTCACATTTGTACCGACTAAAAGCAGCAGCTCACAAATCATTTCTCGTAAATAGCAAATTCAAGGCACATGGTCATGCTTAAATCAATTACAGAATGATGTTGATTGAACAGTCCATCCAAGGCTATACCAATTTTAATGATAGATCAAACCATTGCTACCACCTGAATAACAATAAAGCCATAACAAAAATAACAAAAAACAGTTCAATACCCAGAACAGTCCACCACTCGAAATCTCTGCAGATGAAGCACCATCTTCCATCCATATTTCATATTTTCAAAATCAAACAAAGAAAAATAAAAACAATCGGGAATTTAGATTTTAGGCAATTACAAGCAATACTTCGAACATCGCGGATCAAACAAATCAATGCACCCTGTTTCATCTATTCTTCAAACCAACCTCAATGGCTGCAAACATGAAACCAACCTCAAAATCCCATGGATATGGAATACATTGTTGAAAAGATCAACTATAGTCATGGAAAACAATAAAAAGATCTAATTTTTATAATTATTTTTCAAACAGGGTACTCGAGAAAGCCACAAATCAAAGATCAGAGAGAATCGAATCGCAGAAAGCCCCGACACAAACCGTAGAAAACCGAATCCATAAAAAAGAAAGCCCAAAGCAATTGTATACAGAAATCTCTAACCAACAAATTACAAATCAGAGAGTTGAATATCACACACTACAAACCAATCCATCTGTAGTTGTCGTAGGTACTTACAGAGCACAATAACGAAGGGTAGGAGGGAGGCGGAATAGTAGTACGACAACACTGAGAGAGACGGGTGAGAGAGAGAAGCGCGCGAGAGAGAGATGGTCGAGAGAGAGAAGCGCGCGAGAGGGAGAGAAGAGGAAGAATGGTGTTAAAACAGGCATGCACGTCGCTTATCACCAGACACTCCTCCATATATTCTATGTCACCTTCGAAAAACTACATCCATCAGGTCCTTACCAGAGGTTGTTAAATCACCTATTCGAACAAATGATACGGGTGTAGAGTCATCATTTCCCAGTTCATCTGATGCAGAGAAGGTATTACGAGTTCCAGAGATATCAAATCCTGAGATAATTCTAATGAAAACAAACCAGAAAATCAAATTCATGTCATGTCAAACTAAGAGCCTTAATATATTCCAGTTGATCCGAACCATGTTGAGGGGCAACCAATAAATGAAGTTATGAGTGAATTGGAAGCTAGTATCAAATAAGTCATAAAGGAAGAAGAATAAAACCGTGCTACAATCTTGGTTATTAGGACTAGATTATCAGTAAGAGAGCATCAAGATAATAATGATTCTCAGGACACAATGATATATGAGGGTACAAAATCTGATGCTGCATATAATCTGTTGGAACAGTTAAAACAAAGGGATGAAAAAAATATTCCAACCTCCACTTAGAAGGTTAGGGGATGTCAAAGCAAGGGGAGATTGGGACTCCAACCTGCTGGACTTTGCGATAGGGTTCGCAACAAAGAATAACTCGGCTCAACGAAGGGTTTGAACATGCATAGATTCCTATCCAAAGTCTTCCTCTAGGGAAAGCCAGAGGTCCATCACAAATGCATGTGGCCACACTGACTAATGTCGGCTGGCATACTTACCCCGTGTGGGAGATCAAACCCACCCGCCTACCAAAACTAAACCCTACATCTAGCTAAGAAGGAAGACGCAAGGGGTTTGAGAAGGTTATACTGCCGCAGTGTTTGCTCGACGTCCAACGAAGTCCGAGAAGCTCTTCCGATAGTAGGAGAGAAGCCTACGATTTGGACCAGCATTGCTCCGACGATGCTTCCCTGAACCGAGATGAAGCTCTTCCCTTAGAAAGAGAGTATGACGAAGTATTGAGCTCCAACGGAACTCCTCTCGGAATGAGAAAGCTTTTCTCAAGACAGGATCTTCCTTCTCCTCCTCTACCGACAAGGCAATGGCCATAAGAAAGAATGGAGAGGAAGAAGGAGAAAAAAATGAAATAGAGAATTGGAGGAGGAAGAGGACCCAAACTCTCCCCAAGAAACCCCTTACAGCTCTCTCCCAAGGCTCTCCTCAATCTCCTTCGATGCCAAATGTGCTGATCCTACGAAATGAAGGGATGCTCAGTTAAGCAGCAGCTAGCCTCCTTCAGAATGACCAAAAAGGCACCAAAAGATGCCCAAGAAGCTTCCAAAGTGAGGGCATAATAGTCCTTTCACACCACCTTTTGCCACTCCCAAGGAGCAGCTAGCCTCCTTCAGAATGACCAAAAAGCCACCAAAAGATGCCCAAGAAGCTTCCAAAGTGAGGGCATAATAGTCCTTTCACACCACCTTTTGCCACTCCCAAGGTTCATCATCATGTTGCATGCCATTCCGGCGCTTAAGGAGCCCAAACGACGCCTGGAAATGGCTAATATTGGTCACCCGGGAGAAACTGGCGCTTAGGCGCTCGATCCTTAGGCACCTTGGCGGCGCCTAGGAATAACCATGTGGCGCCTAAATTTTGTGTTCTTGGGTAAAAAGGTTTTTTTTGCCTTTTTATGTTGTCCAAGTGCCAAAAACAAGTGACAAACTTCCAGAGGCTCAAGCTCGATGTTCCAAAAAAGATACCAAGGTTTTCATAGACGAAAGTCGGGAGCACCCTACAGACGATTTTTTTGATCCGTAAGCTATAAGAGACTCCGTATGAGAGAAATGTGGTTCATTAAATCCGAAATGGAGTATTCCCGTTGGTTATTCACTGAAAAAACTAGTGCCAAAGGTCTTCCTAAACCACAACGCGAGTATCCCAAACCCTAAATTTCCCGTAGTGCGTGTGGGATGATTCCGTGGGTTCCTTTGGCCATGGGAGGCTCCAGGCGGATGTGTGGTGATCCCTAAACACTAGTATGAACACGTAACATATCCTATGTTCCGAACGAACCTCCCCGACAACAGGTTCTCGGGTAATGCTAAATCGCCGCAAACCCTATCTTCTTGCCTCGAACAAGTGCTAGGGAGTCCTAGGTGGGTTTCTTGATCTACCAGATGCTACAGACGAACCGTAGACTATCCTGAGTCGTGCAGGTGGACACCCTACACTTGTGACATCAAAAAATGATGCCAACAAAAGACCCCCATCTCAATAGTAGAATCTGGCATCAGAGAAGAATTTCTTTTTCTAGTGGCAAGTGAGATCATAAGGAATGATCCCGCTAACAATGTAATTTACAATGTTACCATACCACGGAGTTATCTCCTTAGAGATGGCAAGGAGTTGCTCATCAGAAAAATTCTCATTTACATTTAGAAGACACTCATCAGATTTCTTCTTCTTGAGCCTAGAAAAATGGTCAGTTACCTGATTCTACGTACTCTTCCTATCGATAATTTACAAATCAAACTCTTGCATCAAAAGGATCAAGATGAGTTTTGGAATCCTTTTTAGCTACAAGATATCTGATCGCAGCATGGTCGGTGTGAACAATGACACGGGTCCCTATTAGGTAGGCTCTAAACTTGTCAAGTGCAAATACTATGCCCAGTAGTTCATTCTCAGTAGTGGTGTAGTTCAATTGGGCTTCGTTGAGGGTTCTATTGACATAGTAAATGACATGAAAGAACTTGTATCGCTTTTGGCCTAAAATTACTCTTACAATAAGGTCACTAGGATTACACATCATCTCAAATGAAAAATCACAATCAGGTGCAATCATCATAGGTGCAGTGACTAATTTGCCCTTAAGACTTTCAATGGCAGCTAAGCAGGCATCATCAAACTCAAATGACACATTCTTATGTAATAGATGACAGAGGCTTTGTGATCTTAAAGAAATCCTTAATGTATTATGCCCTGAAAAGCTCCTAACTCCTTTCATAGTGGTGGTGGTGGGGGGGGGGGCTGGAAGTTTTTCTATTATTTCAATCTTGACAGAGTCAACTTCCATACCTTTATCTGAGATGTTACGTCCCAAGATTATCCCCTTAGTCACCATGAATCTACTCTTTTCCAATTCAACATAAAATTTGTTTCCTCACACCTTTGTAAAACTCTTGCAAGATTATTTAGGCAGGAATCAAATGAAGTACTAAATACAAAAAAAGTCATCCATAAAAGACCCTATACTAGTCTTAATCACGTCAGAAAATATGGACATAATGCAGTGATGGAAAGTGGCTGGCACATTGCATAGTTCGACTGATATCCTTCTAATAGCAAAAGTTTTATAAGACTAGTGAAGGTGGATTTTTCCTGGTCCTCATGGGCTATGGGGGTATCTGGTTGTATCTGAATATCCATCTACGAAACAATGGAAATGATGCCCTACTACCTATCCAATATCTGGTCCCGAAAAGGCAGGGGAAAACGATCTTTCCTAGTGGCAACATTCAGCTTCCTATAGTCAATGTAGATCCTCCATGCTGTAACAGTCTTTTTGTAAATCAGCTTATTCTTATCATTCTCCACAACTATGACCTTTCTTTTCTTTGATACACAATGAATTAGACTAACCCAAACACTATCTGATATGGGGTAGATAATGCCTGCATCAAGCCACTCTAGGATGTCCATGTTTACTGCCTCCTTAAGGATGGGGTCCAGTCTCCTCTGTAGGTTAGCTCTAGGCATATGTCCCTCTTCCATTAGAATTCTGTGCATTCACAGGGATGGGCTTATTGATATCTATGGTCTACCCAAATGCCTTCTAACTCCTCTAAGTACTCATGAACTTCTCAGAAGGAATATTTATAGTTAACTTTTGAAAGACCTCTTGATCCAATTTTTCTTATGCATTCTTTGAGGGAATGCGAGTGGAAGTCTCTCAGGTTCTTTCTTCCTAGGGGTTTCAGGTTTTTCAGTATCAAATTCCACATCGATGGGGGCGTTCATAGTTTTTTGGAGTTCATCTAAAGCCCCACCACTCCTCAATTTGACTGCTTGGACCTGCTCCTTCCCTTTCTCCTTATAATTTACTTCAGTGCTACTAGGGAGTGCTCCTGCGGTCCTATGGTTGAAACTGTTCACTAATTGCCTAAATTGTCCCTCAATGTTCCTAATGGCTACCCCATGACTTTGTGTTATTAGATGTAACTGTCTCACCATCTCCTCCAACGCGGCTACCTTTTGGGTTTGATATGGGTGAAATCCAGGTGGTTGGGCTGGTCTTATCCTTGGGAAAATTGGTTTTGTGCTCCTCCCCCTAAATTTGCTTGGTTATTATTATTCCAATATAGGTTGGGGTGTTGTTTCCATCTAGAATTGTAGGTATTGGAGTAAGGTTGTTGGCCTGGTTATGGTTTTTTATGGCATTCAGAGCTTCTAAGGCAGAGGTGATAAGGCCTATCAAAGTCTCATCTCTAAACTCCTCTATGTGGGCTGGGGCTTGTACTACACTTACAGTGAGATTATCCAATTTCTTGGATATGACAACCCGGTTAGCTAAGATATTCAAGACATTTGTTCATGCACACTAGCTATCTTCTTGTGTTGCACCCTCTCAGCAGGCCATCGAATGCTATTGGTGGCCATATTCTCAATCAAGTCACAGGCTTCCTCATACGGCTTAAATTTCAGTGAGCCTCCCGCAGTAACATCTATAAGGGACCTAAGGGAACCTACAAGTCCATTATAGAAGGTTTGGATGATCATCCGATTGGGTAAGGCATGGTGGGGGCATTTTCTAAGTAACTCTTTAAATCTCTCCTAGGCCTCATAAATGGTCTCTCCCTCAAATTTTACAAAAGATCTGCTTTGATTCCTATGTTTGACAGTTATGGAAGGAGGGAAATACTTAGCTAAGAATTTCTGAGCCAAATCATTCCTAGTGGTAATAGATCCGGGGCTAAGGAGTTCAGCCCCATCTTGGCTTTATCTTTAAGAGAAAAGAGAAAAAGCCTTAGTTTAACAACGTCGCTGGGGACACCGTTCTAACTAAATATGACACACACTTCTAGGAAGTTTGCTAAGTGCAGATTTGGGTCTTCAGTGGGTCTCTCCCAAACTGGTTCTGCTGAACTATTTGAGACTGGTCTTAGTTCAAAGGTATTGGCTTCTACTGCAATTGGATACTCATGTGAATCTCCTCAGCAGTGGGGTTGGCAAAGTCTCTAAGCAAGTCTCAAGGTTTTGTTCAGAAGGTGAGCCATTGCTACAGATTTTTCAGCTTTAGATATTGCTCTCCTACGATGTCTAAAAGTTCGCTCAATTTTAGGGTCAAACGGTGCTAAATCAGTGCATGCACCCTTACACATACACTAGTGGACACGTTATGGTGAACTCACACACTAATGATCTTAGACTTAAAGAAAAAGACTCAAAAAGAAAAGCAACTTACTCCAAACAACACACACACACACAAGATGCGATTCAACACACAATCACAAGCAACATGCAAAAACTCGAACAAATGATGGAAAATAAAATAATTAACAACAACATTTTTTTGTTGGCTTTTTTAGCTTTTTGCTTTTTTTTTTAACACCTGCAAAGAAGAACGCATTATGATACATTTGCACAATGAAATATGAAAAGAACAGGAAAGAAAAACTATACACTGAAACAAAAACAAAAACAAATATCGAACTAAGATTTCTAGTTGTTCAACTACAGTTATCCTATGTTTCAAAGCTTTTCCTTAGTGCAACTTTTTTGATAACGACGCGAAAAACTTGATGCGCTAAACATGCCGTGAAGTTGGTCGCACAACGTACGTATATGTGTCAAGTAATAATGCGGTTAAAGAGTACCGCGTATCGATTCCACATGGAAGCTTGTCAAGAATTCATTTTGAAAAGACAAAATGTTTAGTTTTCTATTTCAACCTAGTTCGGTGAATTCAGAAAGCAAGGAAAGAAAATCCTAAGTCTAGCAGATTTCGAAGAAAGAAAAATTGAAGAAAACGTGATAAAATTCTGTTAGTATTTTTTCTAATAGTAATGAAGATTGTGCCTCTACGATATAGGTGTGGCACTTGACTTGATTTTCATATAAATTTCTCTTTCATGGTGGCTGTCCGTGGATATTAAGTTTTTTTAAGTGTATGCCTAGGTCCCAAGAAGATTTGGAATTCCACAAAGAAAGCTTTCGCTTATCATTATGTCACCCCCAATAAATTCTGATTCCCCTGTAATTGGTTACAAGACCCGAATTAAAGTTTTCCTATTATATTTGGATCTCACGATTACTCTAATTGTTCCACTAAGCTTGAGCCAATTTTTAGATGTGGTCATTCGGCCCATAGCGATAAAGCTCCACGAAGAGAACCGAGGAAATCCATACAAAATTACGATCGAATATCCTACTACGAGGTGTTGATCAACTAAACAACATTTTTTTGCGTCCAGTCAAGTGAAACTTAGGTCCGCCTAAGGATTGACATTCATAGCATGCCCACACAAAGTATAACACTTGAACAACTTGCAAAAATCCTAAACGGTCCATGGAAACAACACGATGTTCGACTAGCCAGCAGGTACAAATCTAACCATCAACAATCACCAAATAAAAGCCTTGAATAAATTAAAGTATGACAAACAGTCAATTCATTCAGATAAAAGATTGTAGGTAAAAATGACCGAAAGGTCAAAGTTCTGTAGTTTGTTACAAAATTTTCATGGGTGTCATTTTGATTGGACCTAAAAATAAGAGAGAAGCAAAGGAGAAAACCCAAGTCTAGGGGTCCTCGGGTTGGGTGTAGAACAATCCTCTGTCCACGACATTGTCACCTTCTTACTCGCCTCGGTGTTCTAACTTAGATGGAGAGTAAAAGAACTTATTGAATTCCTCGATGTCAGAATATTTGGGATCGACCATTCCCAATCTGACAAAATGGTTGACCACATTCTTTCTACCCTCCTCTAAATACTCAACATGAGTGTCTAGCTCCTCAGTCATCTTCATGGAGGCTATCGCCTAGATACTTCATCATTCTTCTCTTGGATGATACACATGCACTTGGATGCTATCTCCAACTCTATCTTGACCTCCTTCAATTCTCTGCTTCAGCTACCCTCGTTGTCAACACTCTCGCTCGCTCCTGGTATTCCCTCACTTTTACTTGGGCCTTCCTAGCTTTCTCCCTAGTGTCCAACTGTAATGAGGTCATATGATGTGTGGTGGTGTAGCCAAGTAGTCGGAAGCGGTCAAATAAGTGACATAATTCGACCGAAGTTATCTAGATGTTTCTCTAGGTCAATTGATCACATGAAGTCTGCGATGGTTGTAGCATATTCAGCTTACTCAATGTTCAATGAAAACCACTCCATCTTAACATCTGTCAGACTATAGCTAGAATTTGAATTCATGTACACCTTTGGGCACTTCTTTTGCAACGGAATCCAACAGTCCCGACCTCCATTTTTTATCGAAGGAAAAAGAGTGTCTGAATCAGAAGCCACAACCCTGCCCTTTCTCCTGCGCGCAGCTTCTCTGACTGACTCAAGTACACCTTCCGAGCCTTTATCTGAGCCCTTGACAATTGATTTTGTTAGTGCCAAAGGGGATGGCAGAAACAACCAACTAGCCTCGCCTCTCTCAGATAGAGGAATGTGTCATAAAGTTGATGTCTTGGAAGCCTCTTGCGCGGATAGACGATCTGAAGACTCCCTAATCCCTAGTCTGAGAGATGAAGGTGTTGTCTCCTCTTAGCATTAGCTCCTTGTACTGCCTAACTCCAGTACAATATATTTTTGTTTGATTAATAACGACTCTCCAATAATTTTATTATCAATTATGGCTGAAGTTTTCGAGACGGAGTGTATGAAATACGAACTTAGAACTTTACCTTCTGTCGGGATTCCTCCTTTTGTTTCCTCATCCATCTTCCTTTGAGGAGAGCCGCCTGCACTATTTCTTTTTCTCGGCTCTTTGAAAGACGGGCAACCTTATCTAACTGCCTTTTCTTCTTCCTCATTAGAGGCAACCTACAACTCAGAGGTTATTGTGACATATCGACTTTGATTCTGATTGAAAGTTATCGGTTTGGCAAATTGGACCATCGACAACTGCTTGCCCAGAATGGCCTATTCAAGACATTAAGTCGAGGAAGAAGCCCCTTCTTTTCCTTATATAAGACACCAGTAGGCCTGGTCGCGATGCCCTAATCATTGCTAGAATCCCCCAAGAAACAAAATTTCCAATCAAATACTTTATTTTCCATGTCAATAACGTGAAATATTTGTATCAAGCCAAAGACGCATTGAAAAGTCACGTACCCATTGGTCTCTAAAGGAGAAAACGTGCAAGAAGTTAGGTAAATGACACAAGTCTTAACGGCCTCCATGAAGTTCAGCTTGACTTGAGCCAGGACAACTATGTAATGGTTAAAAATTGATCGGAGCTGTGTATAGAGAGGAAGCTGAAGTCCCATCAGAATTGGTCCCGATAGAATATTAGATCATCCCTTAAGTTGTAGGTCGCATGAGTCTCGATATCCACCGGCTCGAGAATAATACTTGTGTCATATTCATATAGTATTTCTATGTCGAACACTGTTAGGGCTGACCTCTTGATCGTCTTTGTCGAACTAAACATTTGAGGAGAATACTTGCATGCCATAAAGCTCTAAGGGAATCCAACCCAAAGGAAGAAAAAGAGAAAAAATGAATGTATTCATTGAGTTTCTGCTTAACCATATATATGTATGGTACATGAGAGATTCAAAATGTCTCACATCCGTGCATCAATATTCGAAATACACTTAAAATCGGCACAAAAATCTAGAATATGCAATAATTGAAATTTTCTTTAAAATTCAACAAGAACTAAAGTTTTATGCATGACAAAAATTATTTTACAGTTTGGTCATCGCTGCCTCCGACAACACTAGACATCAACCAAACAAACTTGAGCACACCCCTCCAACGTATACTTACTTTTCTCCTCTTCCGTCCGGACGTGAGAGATCGAGCCGGCCGCCCATACTTCCTCCAGTTCGCTTCGAAGAGTTTCCACGTCGGCTTGATGGGTCGTCATCTATACATAAGGAACTGTCAGTTCTTTCTGTCAGTCCGAAAGGGCAGTCTCCCTCAGAAAGAGAACTGTTAGGGCAAAAGAGTTCATTGACTCGTCCATCCTTTGGGTCAACGACTTGTGGGAGCCCATTGGACTGTTTATCTCCCTCTCAGCTTCTACAGATGGTTGCAGATGGGCAGAGATCGCCTCAGCAGTAGCAAGGGCGGAAGGTCCAGAAGGAGCGGAAGGTCCACGTTCAACACGGGTGTAAAGTGAAGTAGGTGCATCAGGCGCAGGAATAGATGATTTTTATTGTTTCATCTGCAACACCAAATCAAGTGTCATAAAGATAAATAATGAAGGCCAAATAAGCAAATTAACACATCGATTAGCCTCTCCATCTCCGGCGTATGGAGGCTCTCACCAAAAGGTGACGAGGATTGTCCTCGATGGAGGCTGAGACATAGTGCCTTCCCGCGACAGGAAGTTTTATTCGGTCCGGAGTCCGGACGCAGAGAAGTGTCCGGACTCCAATCCAATTTCGCCATCTGGATCCGTGGGCCCAACCTTTTAAAAACAAAAAAAAAAAATATTTTGAATTACTCGACCCGACCCGACCTACAATGGAGAAAATGTATTCTTACTTTCCTGCTTTTTTCTTCTCGTTTCCCACAGCGAATGGAACCTTCTTCTATAAGACCGAATAAAAATTCCTCTCCAGCGAGTTCACTACGAATTTATCCATTTGCTCTCCAGCGAGTTCCTGAATTTATCCAAACCGAATAAAATTTTCGAGCTCCAAAGATGGATTGCACTCTCGATGATATTTCGATTATAGATTGTGAAGACAATAGCAATGACTTTGAGACCAACGTAAGTTTAGATTAACTCGGAATATGTGCATTTCTTGAAGCCATTATTTAGGTTTAGTGTCCAAGGTTTGAGCGGTTTTATTTGTGGTTTGCAGACATTTTGAGTCGTGAAAAACTTCTTATTAATCTGTAATTTGTTATGGTGATTTAGGTGAGATTGTGGGCATATTGTGGTATTACTTGACTTGACATAGCTTTGTTTTATTATTGTATTTTTCTGGTATTCTTTTGGGATTATTGTGGTATTAGCTTACCTTTATACTTTTAAAGTTGGAAATTATCGAGGTTAATGTTAATGATGTATTATTAGGGTATTATTTTTGGGTTTTGTGCTATTATTGTAGTATTATTTTTGGTTTGCAGAAATTTTTAGTCGTAAAAAACTTCTTATTATAATCTGTAATCTGTCATGGTGATTAAGGTGAGATTGTGGTGTTATTGTGGGCATATTGTGGTATTACTTGACTTGTCATAGTTTTGTTTTATTCATGTATTTTTCTGGTATTATTTTGGGGTTATTGTGGTATTAGCTTACCTTTTATACTTTTAAAGTTGGAAATTGCTGAGGTTAATGTTAATAATGTATTATTAGAGTGTTATTGTTGGGTTTTTGTGCTATTATTGTAGTATTATTTTTGTTTTGCAGACATTTTTAGTTGTGAAAAACTTCTTATTAATCTGTAATCTGTCATGGTGATTAAAGTGAGATTGTGGTGTTATTGTGGGCATTTTGTAGTATTACTTGACTTGTCCTAGCTTTGTTAGATGATTGAAGTTTTCAATGTTATTTTTTTATTTTTATGGTATTATTTAGGGCTTATTGTGGTATTATTGTAGTATTAGTGTAGTATTAGCTATCATTTATACATTTAAAGTTGGAAATTGCCGAGGTTAATGTTAATGATGTATTATTAGGGTATTATTGTTGGATTTTTGTGCTATTATTGTAGTATTATATCTCCTATATACGTTGCAAGATTGAAGTTCAGAAGGATAATGTTATTGATGCATTGGCCTGTTTTTACTGTAAGGTTATTTTGGTATTATTGTAGTATTAGCTTTTCTTTATGCTTTTAAAGATGGAAGTTCTCGAGGATAATGTTATTAATGTATTATTATGGTATTGCTGTAGTATTGTTCTTCTTTTATATATTTGAAGATGAAATTTCTTAAGGAAAATGTTATTGATGTGTTATTATGGTATTATTGTGAACTTATTGTTATTTTATTGTATAATTTTACAGCTTCATGAGAGTGGAAATGGTAGCAATCATCCAATTGTGCAGAATTTTCTTCATACCATTGTCCATAATGAACAAGAAGCATATGAGAATTATTGTGCTTATGCACACCATATTGGTTTCACTGTACGAAAGGACCATACCAGTTTTTGGCCAAACTCAAAGAAACTTAAGATAAATGACTATTTATGTGGAAAAGCTGGCCGGAAGAGAGAGTTAAAGATGACCAATACAACGAAGTATAGAAAAGCTGACACAAGGACTGGTTGTCAAGCTATGGTGAGATATGCTGTTGATGTTGAGGGCAACTGGACGATTAAAAAATTTGTTGAAAGCCATAACCACCCTTTGGCGGAAACAAGAGATAAACATCTTCTGCGTTCCAACAGAAAGATAAGCGAGATAAATGCAGATGTTCTGAGGTCCATGACAGGATCGGGGATTAGATCAACAGATGCATTTAACTTCATTGCTACAGAGGTTGGGGGAGCAGAGAATCTAGAATGTACGATGAGAGATGCATATAATTTTATTCAAAGAGATAGAAGAGGTAGAATTGAACATGGAGATGCTAATTCTCTACTACAGTTGTTCATGGAAAGACAAGCTGAGGATAGAATGTTTGCTTGAGACTTTGAAACTGATGAGAAAGGTAGACTAACGAACTTTTTTTGGAGTGATGGCATGTTTAGGCTTGATTATGACTGTTTTGGGGATGTCATAATTTTCGATACAAGCTACAGACTGAATAAGTATAATTTATGTTGTGCTCCTTTTGTAGGGGTTAACCACCATTGGCAGAATGTTATATTTGGAATTAGGTTTTTGTCAAACGAGACGATCGATTCCTTCAAGTGGTTATTTAAAGCATTTTTCCGTGTAATAGATGAGAAGCATTCAATCACAATTTTTACTGATCAGGATCAAGCGATGGCCATAGCTATCGAAGATTGCCTCCCACATACATGGCATAGATTATGTCAGTGACATATTTACAAGAAACTTCTTTCTAAAGTGAATTGTGGTATTGGCATCAAGAGTGTTAGCAACCTTTTTTATAAATGCATGAGCTTGTGTGACTCCAAGGAGGAGTTTGAAGAGACTTGGTCTATAATGATTGAGCAAGGAAGCCTGCACTGCAACATGTGGTTAGATGATTTATATAATATAAGACATAAGTGGTCGACAACATACAATAAAGACATTTAGAATGAGGATCCTATCTACACAAAGAAGCGAGTCGACAAACAATATATGCCATGGTATATGCAAGCCCACAAGCTCACTCATTGAATGTTTTCTGGCCATTGAAAATGTTATGAAGTCATGGAGAAGAAATGAGAAGGATGAAGACTTCAAAAGTGCTCAGTTCGTTATTACGCCTGCGGTTAAAAGTAGCCCATTATTGAGGCAAGCTGCTTCATTTTATACGAGAAAGCCCTACTCAAAGTTTGAGGAAGAGTTATTACATGGGTCATGTGGACTTGCCGTCGAAATCTCCGTACAAAGTGATGCAGAGTATTACGTAAGGAGTTTGGAAAATCATGTGAGAAACAAACCTTGGATTGTTACCTTTGACATGATTAATTTTGATATTACTTGCAGCTGTAAAAAATTTGAGATGATGGGTATATTGTGTGCTCACTGTCTACGTCTGCTTAATTTCTTAAATATAACAAAGATTCCTGAGAAATATTTCTTATTGCGATGGTACGTGCATGCGAAGAGGGACATCTATAATAATGTTGAATACAAACATCTTAAGGAGTCCCAGATATCCTATGGATCTTCAAGTGGTCTTTTATTTCGCACACACGCTCAGAAGTTTGCATACCAACTTATTAATAAAGCACAAGGAAATGAACTGACAGAGCAATGTATGCTTGAATCATTTAAAAAGTTATCTTTAGATCTTGAATCCATATTAGTTGGGAAAGCACCTCAGGCTAAGAACAAGAACAAAAAGAAGAAATCTCCCAATAGAGAGTGACATTTAAATGATCTGGCTAAGATGAGGTCAAAAGGAATATCTACTTCTAGGTTAAAAAGGTACTGGGAGAAAAATAAAAGAATAGAAAGTATGTATATCTATATTAAAAAACTCTTTAACAACTTGAGAGGGTGTCTACAATACTCTAACTATAACCATTTGAATACAGGAAAGGTGCAAGAATCATCAACAAGTCAAGGACCACTTATCCCATGCGAGACAAATTTGTCTACAACATCATATTGTCTCGGTCAGGTATGTATTTGAAATTGCATGCATTAACACATTTTATCAATAAAAATATGTTTCTCAGTCTTAATTTCATGTTTCTCTTACAACATAGGAATACTTGACACCGCAGCTATCACGAACTTACACCGACATGTTGATGCAATCCATTGCTGAACTTTGAATGTAGCATAAGACATCGTCGTTACCATGAACAATATTTGGTTTTATTCTACAGTGTTCGGTTTTTTTCTGGAAGTATTTTGACAATATTGTGGTATTTTAGTAATATTTAGAATGTTTTGGGTTTACTCTGGTAAAATTGGAAATTTCTGCAGTGTTTGGTTTTATTCTGACAGTATTTTGGCAATATTGTGGTATTTTAGTAATATTCAGAACTTTTTGGGTTTACTCTGGTAGAATCGGAAATTTCTGCAGTGTTTGGTTTTATTCTGGCAGTATTTTGGCAATATTGTGGTAGTTTTGGAATATTCAGAAGGTTATGGGTTTACTTGCTAGTATCGAAAAATTCTGCAGTGTTTGGTTTTATTCTGGAAGTATTTTTGTAATATTGTTGTATTTTAGTAATATTCATAATGTTTTGGGTTTACTCTGGTAGTATCGGAAAATTCTGCAGTTTGGTTTTATTCAGGTTTTATTGAGGTAATACTGCGGTTTTATTCTGCAGTCTGGTTTATTCAGGTTCTATTGAGGTAATATTGTGGTTTTATTACAGTTTTATTACAGCTTTATCGCGGGGAGGCCGTGGTCGGATTAGAATATTCTTCCGTTTGATTCTAGATTTATTGCAGGATTCCGCGGTCGGATTGGAATATTCTCTCGTTTTATTCCAGCTTTATTGCAGCCTTATTGGAGTATTCTCATATTTGAGTATTACAAAGAGATTATTTTTGAATTTTTTTCCGAGAATAAATATCATTAATATCATTTCATAATTTGCATTCAAGCGCTTCAAGAATTTGCAATCAATTTCTACTGTAATTTTTAAAATTATCATAATATTCATAATTTTATTGCAGCTTTCTCGCAGGGATGCCGTCGGATTGGAATATTCCCCCGTTTGATTCTAGCTTTATTGCAGGATTCCGCGACAAGATTAAAATATTCCTCCGTTTTATTCCAGCTTTATTGCAGCCTTATTGGAGCATTCTCATCTTTGAGTATTACAATGAGATTAATTTTGATTTTTTTTAGAATAAATCATTAAAATATATTTCATAACTTGATTGGTAGAATATTTGTATGATAAAGGTCAACATTTACATATGCAAATAAGGCAAAAAATACGAATTGTCTTCGGTAACGACAAAGGCAATTCAACTACAATCCAACATATTTTCAGTTGCATTGGAGAAACTATAACTACTACAAAAGTTACAGTTAGGCCTAAGCTGAAGAAATGCAACGAAAAAACATAACAAATACAGATTTTACATTCCAAAATTAATTACGCAAATCGTTTTGATAGAGAAACAAGCAGCTATTTTGTTTCCTTCTTTGTTCCAGCAGACTTTGAACTTAGAGTACGTTTGGTTGTTCGTAACTTAGCTTCCTGCAGTATATCAGAATATATTGCTCTCAAAGAAACTACTGGGGAAACTCATTGTTTGTTTGCGTTGTAATTGTGAGAATCAATTCAGGCGATAAAATGACCGATCGCCTCGTTTATTAAAACTGTTTGAAAATTTAGATTTATTTATATGATATACAAAATTTGCAAATGCAATTTTTTTTTAAAAATTTTATATTTTAAATATTCAAAATAATAAATATAAAATTTTTTTTTTTATTTTTATATTTTTAATATATATTTTCTAGCTTTAGATAAAATATTATAGGTTGGAGAGTGATTATTATATCTAGATTATATAGATAAAATATTTACGAGCTTGATTATATCTTAATTTTAATAAAATATATATATCTCCTAAAAATTTTATATTTCAAATAGATTGTTCAAATTAATATAACATTTACGAGCTTTAAAAAATATGAAACTAAATAATATATCTACATATTTTAAAAGTACTCTTTTACTTTCAAATTGTTTAGGTATTTATATATATTGAAAGAATTAACAATTTTTGATATTAAATCATAAGTCTAAACAAGATCTGAAACGAAAACACGGTACACATGAACTACTGCAAATCTCAAAATAGTCATAGAGTTCTACAAAGAAACATATATTCCTCTCAAGCACGTAGTAGTAGTGATAAGTAGAAACAAAAAACTGAAGGACTATTCCAACAACAACCAACAATATAATAACGTTCACTTTAGGCTGTGTTCGTAACTCCCGTGTCACTCGTCTTACATTGTGTTCGTACACTCCCCAACGTCGGACTCGTGAGAATCCAGTAAACTATCCGCCCATCCAAGAAACCGCATCGATGCTGGAATGTTCCGAGGATAGACATAAAACTTTCTGCGAAAGCTATGCGGTCGACGTGATGCCAAAAGAGATGTTCTGCAGCCTACGATGACATAACAATCGGCGAGAGGTAGCGGACGTGCTTGGAGCTCAATGTTTACTCGAAATGGAAGCACATATGCAGCTTAATTAATTTGAGTATGAAATGGTCAAACAAAATGAAAAGAATCAAGCTTGAGTGTAGAATTGTAAATAATATGAAGTTAACTACTCAGAAAGACTGTAAAAGACATACATTCATTGCTCAACAAAAAAACTCTCCAACTAACAATCGAGTAATGTCTTCTCGAAGTGCTGCCATTTCGTTTGCACCCCCCTTCTTTTGTGCAGATTGGTGCACTATTGTTCTCTTTCTGTGGTTGAGACGGTTCAATGTGGTACTCTAAACCGTCGGATCAGTAGCAACCTCGTCATTTTGATCGGCGATGGTCAAAATTAACATCGATTCGAGTTGGATGTCGCTTCGATATAGCTTATGCGAGCGCCATAGTTGCCAACACTATCTGCACTTGTTTGGGGAACGGATAAGGTGACATATCTCGAAGAATTACCCATTTCTTCTTCCAAACTCCAAATGTTCTCTCAATAACGCCTCGCAAGGATGAATGTCTCTTATTAAATAACTCCTTTATCGTTCTTGTGTGATTACTAGCTCTTTCAAAATCTGGAATATGATATCTTGTATCAGGATAGAGTTTAAGATACTCCCTTCGTGACGGTGAACTAAGATCTCACCAAATAATACTTGCACAGTAAAGGTAGAAAATTTAGTAAGCTATGTGACCAAAAACATCAAATTTTTATATTACAAATGACCTTACCATGCGATGGGTGAGAAAAATTGTAATCCAGCTTTCTATTGCAATTTTAAAGATTCTATCGTCATGTCTGCGCTGCCTCCCATCCAAAGCTAATGCAAATGTAAAGCACATAGTTGAAATCACAAACAACCATTATATTTTGAGTTGTCCTCCCGTAACGGCTAGATAAAAGTAACTTTCTCGTTATCCGATACTTATAGCATGAACGTGCGTTCCATCGATTGCGCCAATGCAATCCTTTAGAAACGAAATAATTATTTCAAAATGCAATCCATTAATAAATTATTCTACTAAACATGTGTACTTTGAAATACGACATATATCGGTCATCGTTAGAATCTCGGCGGGATCCTTGCAAAAGTCGGATCGGTTCGTTTTACTATGTCTTTTGCTGGATCGACAAGAAGCCCAAACCAACCGAGAACATCGGCTTATCGTTTCCGACGAATGCCGGAATCGTTCCATGGCTCCCCGCATCGACTCATTCTCGTGATAGTATGTAGAGTGTGATGCCCAATACTTCACTGGCTCGTTGTCCTCGAAGACCCATGAAGTCCATGAGATGTTATTAGGTCTACTAGCAGATCTCTGAAAACTTCATGTGACATGCGGAAGATGTTACGAAATCTCGTTGGGTGTCCTGAAATCATTTCACCCATCCATTTTTCTCCAATCTGAGATGATGCCCAATACTTCACGTACGTATTATAATATTGCAGCATTATATTAATCGCTGCATTTCTCCTACGGCGTCGGACTTCCTCCGGATTCATGTCGGTGTAAACTGCACCTTTAGATTAAACAAGTTACTTTCTATAAAAATCAATAAATAACTAAAAGAAGCAAATGAATAAACTATATTTTGAAAGGAAATAACTCAAGCATTCCACAATTCAAATAGAAATTGTCCAAACAACAACATCGCTAACAGTACTAATGATAGATGAAATAAAATCAGCAGGTACATATCAAATCACAAGGTCCGACGGTTATAATAATAGCGTATGTATTCGACCCGTAGCTCTCATCAACTGCGAGTGAAGAAGTCTCGGTGGAGAGAGTCCCGAAGGAGGTCGATAAGAAAGAAGAAAAGCATCACGATCCCCTATAATGTCCGGGTCTTCCCGTAGAAGACTAACAACCCGCCTGGACGTCGGTTTTCGAACTCTGTGCGGAGCATCATTTGTTGATTCCACAAGTAGTGAGAGCCGATCCTTCATAGTTGCAACAGTATTTTTCCTCCTCTTTTCGATCCGGGGCCGCTTCGTACGGTTTGTTGATTGCATTTCAGTTTGTTCGTACACGCGGAGTTCTGTTGAATCGTTTGATAATTCTACGGCAACATCTTCAGGGGTTGTGACAATCATTGTTTGGCTTGGTGCAGCTGCAAATTTTCCTGTAGCTACCACCCCACCAAACATTCTATCTAGTTTGTCCTCCAATTCGGTTCTATCCCACTCGTTCGAACTTTTTGGCCGTAGGAAAAATCGTAACATAAAATTATATTTCATTAGGAGGGCTAAAAACTACAAATGATTTACATCGAAAATATTAAATGAATGATAGCTTACCGCAAGTCTTTCAACTCACCATGCATCCGATGCGAGCAATTGTTCGCTTCGATGGATCCCAACCTAAGCTACGATCGATCCTTGTTTTAGGTCCTTCCAAAGTTTCCATTCTTTCTTTAACTTCGGTCCCATTTATTTTTAAATTGTAGCTCGTCGTAATCCCCGCCCGTCATCTCCCTAAAATTTGTTATAATGTTTTGCCAACTCTTCCTCTTGAAAAAGAGCTTGGTCTATTGCCTTTTTCGACTTCCGCTACGCGAGATCGCGAAAATTAATTTTATGTCATTCTCCCAAAGTCACAGGAGTGGCAACTTCTTTGTTCTTATTTGCCATACTATTAATAGGAGACAAATTAGCAAAATTTTTTAACTACGAAATTGTTCAACAAATATTTGCATAACTGTACTAATATGATTTCAATTGCGAAATAATAAAATGAAAATGCTATAAAGGCAAAGGAACACAAAAATTTACGTGGTTCGGTCAAATTGACCTACGTCCACGGGAAAGGAGTATTATATCTTCATTAATGAAACTTTTGAATACGTACATGCTTCTACAAATGTACTAACCCCTTTTAACAGGAAGACAAGATACAATGCTCGACGCACCCATAATAAGTAAAAACAACTAGTATTTCATATAATTCTCTTCTACCCGCAAATATACACCATGCTCAATAAACCGTGCTTCAATTCCGCACATAACAATTCTATACTCCCAAATATGCTACATCTGCATCTGCTATAGCAACAAATATTCCCAAATAGTGTAGCTCGAATATTTGATATACCATACATAACACCGCACCGCAAACCACAACATAAAACCGCACCGTACCGCAAAAATTCCCAAAGCATGTACTGATAATCCCAACCTTGGCAATGTGAGGCTATTTAACACATGAATCATTTGAAAACTTTCAAACCAAAACATTTCAATCCAATAGCTGAAAATAGAAAAGAGTTTAAGCAACACATATTTCCCCATAATTAATATTGAATTGGCAGCAACAAGACATATCCATCAATTGAAAGAAACTGCAGCCTGCTATATACCCTTCACGATTAAAACTGTAATACAGGTTGCAGTTTTACTGCAATAAAACTGCAGCCTGCTATATACCCTTCACGTAAATCCCAATGCCTAAATACAATTCATTACAACGCATCAGCCAGAATTCGAGCAAAGGTAAGCATACAAATGCAGTTCCACTGCTATATAAATAAAATTCGAGCTACAGTGAACAGATTAGCATCGAAGAGGTTCAGAATATAATCAGTAATAGCAATCCAAGAGGTTAAGAATAATACAATGAATCGAATCATGATTAAAATGAATTTAGGTCGCAGTAAGTTGCGTGTATGCACAAACAAAAACACATGATTAAATGGATAAGCATCCAAGAGGTTGCAGGTTTTCCATTGTACAGACTAAAACACATGATTAAACAAACAAAAACACATGATTAAACAGAAGTTGCAGGTTTTCAATTGTATCCATGGTTCAGTATTTCTCTCCACATACATTTTTTTTGGATTAGGATCGATTAATGGAGACAGAACTTGATATCAAAATCTAACTACTCAAACCATTTGGCAAACGCTAGTGTTTACCCCAATCATCTAAGCTCTTCAGCCATTTGGAAAGCTTTCTATAGCACTATAGCAGACTGCACTGCACTACATGAATTCCAATGCCCAATACCAATGCCCAATGCCCAATCCCAATGCACTGCACTACAAAAAAATATTCAGTTCCACTGCAGTCTAATATAATGAATCACAATGCCCAAATATAGTTTATTTCAACCCCTATTCTGCATCTATGCTAAGGGAGAATTCGAGCAAAGGTGAGCATAGAATTCGGGCTTAATTCATTAAGCTTAGAACTGTAGTGATACCCCTATACTAAAAATAGAATTCAGGCTTAATTCATTTCAACCCATATACTAAATAGAATTCGGGCTTAATTCATTAAGCTTAGAACTGTTGTGATACCAATCTGTAGAATTGACAAGTATGCACAAACAACAAGAAATCCATGATTAAGCTTTGCGATTTTACCAAATTAGAACTGCTAGAACAAAACCAGAAATAAAAAACTTTTCACCCAAATCTCGCAAAGAGCTCCCGCATATCGAGTTCAACTGGCCCCGATATGCATGGATGATCTCACAACAAATTAGGAAGCTAAAAATTTTGAATCCATTTCGCATTTTCAAGATTTTGTACCATAGTAACACGACAGACAAAAGATCGAGCTAAGAACCGATAAAATCCTATAGTGAGCATAAAACCGCCATAGATCTTCCCCGTATAACCTTAGTTGAGAAAATTTCAAGCACATTTCGTAGAATATAGAAGTAAGGTGCCATAAATCTGGATTCATGCTTCAAACTACTCAAGATCGAAGATATAACGGAAGATTTTGCAGGAAGGAACGAGAAAGAGGGAGGGAGAGGGGGACAGAGCCTCAAAAGAGAAGGATACCGCTAGATCGGAGGTATGCGACCTTCGATTTGATTCTCCGCGGAGAACCGCCGCAGATCTCGCGAGAAGGAGATCGGGAGCTCGCACCACGGGAGCACGGGCGAGCGAGGGTAACGAAAGGAAAAAGCGGAAAGGAATTCGGGGCCGCGGGGTTTATCCCGCGGCCCGCTTTCCCTCGGTTTAGCGGCGAAGCACCCCGAATGCGCCTCTAATCGGCACCCGCCGCGGGATAAAGTGCGGCGCTTTGCAGCGAAGCAGGCCGAAACGCCCTACCAAACAGCCCCTTAAGAACCGCTGCCTAAAGCATTCTCTGAGACACAATCAAACAATTAGAAAATTCAGCTTCTCATATTATGGAAAATAAGATAAAATATAAAATATTACGCAAAATAATCAAAACTATATTACAATCAATTTTTGCTACCAAACAAGCCACACAGAGTGCAGAATTACCACAAGCCAATCATTTACAATTAAAATAGCCAAAAAATGAAGCACAACTGATGAGTTAGCGTTTTAATCTCATTGGACTATTTATTCAAAAAATGAAAAGAGTCTGCATGTGGGCAAAAGGCTACCCCCAAAGAAATTATCACCATACACCTCAAAATAAACTGATGAGTTAGGGTTTGAATCTCATTGGACTCTATTTATTCATAGCTCCTCAACACAATGCAGTTGCTATAAGAACTGTTCAACACATGGTAATAAAATTGCTATAATAACTGCTCAACACAATCAACAATAAGCAAACATAAAAAATAGTTGAAGTAAAATGATTGGCCTCTGCTCCATCCCAAAGAACATCCACCATTCTTAGTCAAAATGCCACTAATGCAGTGGTTGCGTGAAGATGCACGGGCCATCCTAGCTACTCCCTTTCATTACAACATAATAGCGAAGAAGCATTAATATATTCAAAGCACCATAAAATAGCATTGGTCATAAAAAAAAGAATAAGAGGAAGCCACTTCACCTTTGAAATTATGTTAAAGTAGAAAGGAAAAGGAGATTAAAAGGCTCAGATTCGCTATTAGTTCCATCAAATAACTGCTTCAGGCCAATGCAAGAGAATATATTCTTACGCATTTCTAGCAACCCAAATTTATTCTTACGCATCCAAAGAAGTTCGTGATAATCAGCATCAGAACTGTGTGATCTACAACTGATAATCCTTTCTGATCAGCTATCCTACGTACATATAGTTTCATTTTACAGTATATAGTGCAAAACTAAGCTGCATAAAATACTTTCGTTACCTCATGTGGGGGTGATGTAAATCTTCAGTAGGCACAAACCAAGACAAAATTGGATGTAACAGTGTAAGAAAGATTTACATAAAAACCACTCAAGGATTAGTTAATAAAATTGGATGGACTAGACACTAAAACACAATCTAAAAAAAAAGAAAAGATACAATAAATTAAAAAGCACGCTGCTGCTAATTTCTTACCTGTGTTTGTATATCAACTCCAGTGACAATGTTGCCAACAGTGGGAAGAGCAGGGATTAGAACAGAAGGTGATGGATCGCTGGATTTCTTGCAAATTCCAGTGTGATAGAGTTATGGAGTTTTAGTTCATAGTGTTTTGGAGTTTTAGTTTTGACGAGTTTACGAATATGTCATGAACTATTAAATAATAATAATATATCAAATTAGCACACTAGAAAAAAATTTTGTTCACCTAAGGGACATAGTCAACAAGCAAAGATAATGGGCACATTCTGCTCTGAATTTCGGCATATCCGCCTGCCAATCTTCTTCAGTGGTCCAGTTATCGTGGTGGAGTTGAACTAACTTTTCTATATACTTGCATACGAACATACCATAATCAATGCTATTATTCTGTGTAGGAACTCCGCTTACGACTGGTAGTGACCATTTTGACAGGTTTGCCTTGAACTGCTTTCCTGCATCTCTTACAAACATTTTAATCTGGAATTTTTTCAAGTGGTGGTGGTTAATGCATTGTCATCACTGAATAAGATATATATACTATGTCAGGATTACTTACAACTTCATGGCACACGGATTTGTACAGCTTGTTGGGTAGTGAATCGTATAACTTTCATTCATTTTCTTTCAAATCCGCAACCAGTAGTATCCAGTGGTCATTGTGTATGATCGGGAATAATATGATGTCAGCATATTTTACCTCAGCTTTTGTGATATGTTTAACAAACGTATAGGTTTGTCCACGTCTATGCGGCTGCAATACGTCAGAGAAATATGTCACTGATCGGAATGAGAAAAGAATTTTTTGTTTTGTAACAACATCATAATGAAGCAGAAATTCTATACTTACCCAGTATGATGCCGTCACATATAGATATGGCCTAAATAAATTAGGATAGATCTCCTTATTTTTATTCAATTGGCCGGCAAAGGCATTTACATGTTCGTTTGCAATCCATCCCCCTTGTAGTAAATCTAACATTCCGCCGTAGTCCATGTAAACGCCATCGCTCCTGAACATAATATCATGCCTGTAGTGTTTGACACAAAATACTTAGTGACTTGTGAAAGTAAATCAACTGCAAATGGACATATTAATTGATTGTAAACGCGTAGAAAGAAAAAGTCAACTCACTTTTCAGTGTACATTGACATACATTCATTTATTACAGCTTGCATTTCTGGAGATATAAGGACTCTGCCAGGATAATCGATATTCGTCACCGTGCGATTCGGCTACAAAACAACATTACTTATGAGATGTGTCATGTCATTTTAATAGGTATAGAACAATGTAAACAAAATTATTTCATCATTCCACTATCGCGTATTTATCTGACTGTACAATTTATTCCTAATCTTGAACTTTCTTAGTGCCCATGGTTTGTGCGATAGGAGAAACTATTATTTGAAGGCCCATTTCGGCCTGAATATCCACAGCCGGAGTTGTTATTCTTTTATCACCATGTGATTTTATTGGTTCTTCTACAATAGATGAGCTATCTGAAAGCAGTTCGGTATGTACCGGGAGCTCCTTTGTTGGTTGTCTTCGTTTATACTCCAAACTAACATAAAGGGAAGTCAACTTTCTCTTTCTTCTGCTTCGTCGACCCTTCACTCTACCAATCAAGCTGCTTAAGACGTGCTCATGTATTCCTTCTTCGAGCAACTCATAGGATCCCTTTTCATTCAACTCATCAACCCCTTCAGCAGTAGATGGCTGTCGGGTTTCATATTCGTTGAATCCAACGTTTTCATATGCAGGAGAGGACTGCTGCGTGTACTTCTCCTTCAACTCACTGCCTTTCACAACTTGTGGTTGCCCAGTTTTTTCATAATTTCTATGCTGTCCTGACAATGTCTCTTGTATTTTTAAAACTCCTGTATTTATTGTGTCGAGTATTCCTTTAAATTCCCTGAACCATTTGTCCTGAGATCTGAGTATCTCGATCTTTACTTGAATACCTTGATTGACACTACCTTTTTCTGGATCTTGGGTGATGTCGCTCGAGAGCAACGGTCCTACATCATAGTGCACCGCTGAATGTCGTTTGGCTTCAGCTTCTTAGGGCGGGATTGCCCTTACCGGACTGGATAATCCTTTGTTAGGATTGGCTAGCAATTGTTCTTCATCCTCTTTCAAATCTAATAATTTTTCATGAACCTGCAGTTTAATAAATAGTCAAAGGACGTTACAAAACAATAGCTAAACACATGAATACAGGAAAAGCTAAACAAATATTATTGTCCAACCTACGAGAATGTTACACATTCATTTAAATCACTTACTTGGGTTGGACTGAGACTCCTAAAGGCTAAGTCAAGTTTCGACGAATTCCACCTTGCATCGGTTGGCCACCTCAACATTCCGGGTCTGGCTTCAGGATGAGCAGAAGTGAATAAATTTGTATGCTCGTAAAACCAGAGCTGTATGAAAGTAATGTCATACAATGCTTTCACCAAAATAAATGAAATTAATGCGGTTCATATTAAACACTTACCGTCAGGAGAAACAAAACCATTTATATACCCCAAAGATCGATTTCGGATTATTTTAATTGATACTGCATTGATTTGTTCAATGAGGAAATCACATAACGCAAATGGCCATTTAAATGAAGTCGAACGTTTGTACATTCTTTCGCAAAGGTGTAAAGCTCCTCAGGAACGTAAGGTTATCGGAAGGAAAAATCGTTTAATAATATAAACTTTAAAAATAATTCATCAAAAGGTGTAGAACACTCTCCGCTTGCAATATTCAAAATGTCTTTCTTAATTTGAGCTGCATCCACACTAGAAGAAGTAGATTTTATCCATTTTTGCACTTCTCCTCTGTTCGGCAAGCCTATCAGGAGGGCAATCTCATCGGTGCTTATTCTCAGATCGTTCCCACCCATTCTGAATACCATTCTCTCGTTCTGCCAGCACTTTAATATTTGCAGTGTCAGAACATTGTCTTGCAGATATGGTGGGAGATCAAAAAATTGATGTACATTTAAAAGTCTCAAACTATTCATTCTCTCCTCTCGTTAAGGCAGCTTAACTCTATCGAGAACATTTCTTATAACTGATGGACGACAGATACGGAATTAAGGACCTTGGATTCACAAACCTGGAAAAAAAATCATGAAAAAAAAAAAACCAATTAGCTACTATATAGATACCTTATCATGCTCTATTCTTTTACTCAAAACTATACATAAAAAAAAAATAGGATAGTTGCTTTCAAACATCATTCTTACTTGAAATTAATCTTAATTTTACCTTAATTTGAAATAACTAACAAAGAAATATTGGTGAGCTTGAATAGTTTTACAAAATAAATAATTCCAAAATATATATGAATGTAGTTTACATATCAGATTAGATATCTTTTATATTGAAAAATAGGCTACAACAACAACAACAACAACAAAGCCTTAATCCCACTAAGTGGGGTCGGCTACATGAATCCTTTTTCTCCATCGCGTCCTATTTAGTGTCAAATTTTCGTTTAATTCTAATAAATTAAGATCATTTTTTATGCAATAAGCCCAAGTTTTCCTAGGTCCGCCTCTCGCCTTTCTTAACATAAGTTGTATTTAAAACATCTACTCTCCTAATCGGATCATCGGGTGGTCGACGTCTAATGTGACCAAACCATCTAAGGCGACTCTCTCTAATTTTATCCGTCACCGGTGCAACTCCAACCCTTTTACGGATATATTCATTTCGCATTTTGTCTCTAAGTGTAAAGCCACTCATCCACCTAATCATTCTCATCTCGGCAACACTTAACTTAACATTATGCTTCTCTTTTAAAGGCCAACATTCGAGCACCATAGAGCATTGAAGGTCTCACCACCATCTTATAAAATTTTCCTTTCGAGCCTAAGCGGTACTTTTCTATCACACAATAGGCCGGACGCATTCCTCCACTTCAACCAACCAACTCGAATTCTACTATTAACATCTCCATCTATATCACCATCGCTTTGAACAATGGACCCGAGATATCTAAATCGTTCACACCTTTTAATAATTTGATCACCCAAAGTTACACTCGTCGTCACTAGACCTACTATTACTAAAATTACATTCCATGTATTCGGCTTTAGTTCTACTCAAACGAAGACCTTTAGACTCCAAAGTAGACCTCCATAATTCAAGTTTTTCCTGGACTTTTTCTCTTGTCTTATCCACAAGGAGGATATCATCAAGCAAAAAGCATACACCAAGGTACATCCTCTTGTAAATGCCTAGTAAGACCATCCATAAATAAAGCAAAAGATATGGGCTTAAAGCGGATCCTTGATGTAAACCAACGAAATAGTAAAATACTTGGTCAATCCTCCTTCGGTTCGAACACATGTAACGACTCTCAGCATACATATCTTTAATGACTTGAATATAAGTCATATCAACACCTTTCTTCTCGAGGACTCTCCAAAGAACATCTCTAGGAACCTTATCGTAAGCTTTTTCTAAATCAATAAAAATCAAATGTAGATCCTCCTTATTATCTCTCGTACTTCTCCATCAAACCTCTCAATAAATATATAGCTTCCATAGTAGACACTGCTACGCATAAATCCAAATTGATTATGAGAAATCTTCGTAATACGTCTTAACCTATGTTCAATTACCCTCTCCCATAATTTTAAAGTATGACACATCAATTTAATTCCTCTATAATTTGCACACTCTTGTGCATCTCCTTTATTCTTAAAAATGGGGACCAAAATGCTCTTTCTCCACTCCTCGAGCATCCTTTTAGTTTTTAAAATAATATTAAAAAGTTTAGTAAGCCAGAAACCCCCAAATCACCTAAACATTTCCACACTTCAATTGGGATATCATCGAGTCCTACGTACTTTCCCCCTTGGTTTCTTTAAAGCCTCATCAACTTCTTTTTTACTAATGCGACGGTAAAAATGAAAAGTTTTATTATTATTAACGATATTAAGATCACTAAGGTCAATCGTACTTTCAACGATCATCATTAAAAAGTTTATCAAAATAACTCACCCACCTATGTTGAATATCTTTTTCAAGAAAGACTTTTGATTTTCATCTTTAATACATTTTACTTGAGTTAAATCTTTACATTTATTTTCTCTTTGTTTGGCTAGTTTATACATATATTTTTCACCTCCTTAAGTATCTAACATGTTATAAAGATCACTAAAAGCGAATTTTTAAGCATCACGTATTATTCTTTTACACTCCTGCGGACCGTTTTATATTTTTCCAAGTTCTCTACGCTTTTACATTTAAACCAATTTTTATAAGACAACTTCTTATATTTTATCTTTTCTTGTACATTATTATTCCACCACCAACTATTTTTATTTATAGAAGCTTTTCTTTTCGATTCTTCGATACATCTTTAGCCACTTGTTTAATAAGTATTAGTTAATTTTTCCCACATAACATTCGCGTCTTCATGAACATCCCAAATATTTAAATCTTGAATTTTACTCATAAAAATAATTTTATTTGTGTCTTTTAGGTGCCTCTCATCTTATTCTACGATGTTGAATCCTAGTATTCTTTATTTTACAACTCTTCATCTTAAAATCTGAACTAATAATCGATGTTGCGTACTTAATCGCTCACTTGGAATAACCTTACAATCCTTACAATCTCGACGATCTCTTCTTCTCATAGAAAATAATCAATTTGTGTTTTATTAGCATCCATTCTTATAAGTAATAAGATGCTCATCTCTTTCTTGAATAAAGTATTAGTAATAATCATATCATACGCTAAAGCAAAATCTAAAATCGCTCTACCTTCTTCATTAATCGCTCCATAACTGTAGCCTACTGTGAATATTTCGAAATCTTCTACCACTCTACTGAGCATGTCCATTTAAATCTCCTCCAATAAAAATTTTTTCTTCGAGGATATCGAGTGTATTAAGTCTTCAGATCATTCCAGAATTTATCTTTAGACCTATATCTAAACCAACTTGAGGAAGCATAAGCGACTTATAATATTAAAAATCTTAAGTATCAATAATAATCTTAAGTCGTTATAATTCTATCTCCAACTCTATTAATTTTGAGAACATTATCTTTCAAACTCTTATCTATAATTACACCTACACCATTTCTAAGTACGACTCTTACTGCGAATACCATAGTTTAAAACCTAAGTTATCAATCTCCTTAGCTTTTTCTCCAACCCATTTAGTTTCTTGAATACATAGGATATTTATCTTTCTATGGATCATAATATCAACCAATTCCATTAGTTTACCATTGAGAGTACACTATATTCCAGGATCCTATCCTAATACTCAGTATCATGGATCAACTTCTTTAACCGCATCCGTCCGTAATGTGGGAACCACGCTTACTTGACACTACACGCCGAGCGCCGGTGTAGCGGCCCTCGCACACTTTCCACTCGTATTCGGGCCATACGAGTGCGTCGCTTCCAGGGGACGCCCTAGCACTTACACAATGATCAAAAGGATTCATGTCATGATTTTTTTTTTTTCGACATGTTTTACGCTGGCTGTCGACTACCTAACGCAACCCTCCACTTTTCACATCCGGGATTGGGACCGGCAATGGCAGTGTTATGTTAAAAAATAGGCTATTAAGAATATTAAATATAAATTAAAGAAAATAAGCATCAAATCTAAATTACTCAATAATTTTAACAGATCCACATGTCCATGCTTAAATCCATGCATTTAGTAGAAGTGTATCACTCAAAATAAAAGCAAATCAACATACTTAGTGTTATTCTCTTCCAACTGTTTCCTTACATTTACCACGTTTAGTTTGTGTATCACGAGAACAAATTGAGATAATCTACCTCGTTTATCAAATAGCTGATTTTTAAAGCAACTATAACTAATAAATATATTAACTTGATGCGCTTTCATGACACTGAGCTCTTTGGGTTTCTTCTTCTTCATCTCTTTTCCTTCCGTAGAATGCTCTGTACTTTCCATCGACTCCGGCACTTCGGTCTGCTGCTTGGCTTTCATCTTTTTGTTTCAAGAGGGGAAACTCGAACGAGGCAAATACCTATTCCAACCTTGAACCTTAGATTGCGCGAAATCCTTTTCGGGAGTAATACGAAAATGAAATGAGCGAAAGGGGCGACGTTTTAGCTTACCTTCAACTCCTCTGCCATGCTTTTAATCTTTATTCTTCTGTAAGATTATCAGAAGAAGAAATTTTTTTCTTACCAATAACTACAGCCAACGAGTCTTGACATCTAAACTGAATCTTACCGCATTCATCTCAACTACCAACTAGAATTTGATAGAATTAGTTGCCCAATATTTTAAAAAGAAAATTCATAAAGAAAAAAGAAATTTTTTTTCTTTTTAACTTGAGAGAAATGAGTGTTATGACAGTACTGTTAGACTGTGACAGTTTGAAATAAAATCAGTAAGCATTTATAACCTTCCACAGCATATAGTCAAAATCTATCCGTTAACTGCATAATCATCTTCATCATACATTCAGGTTTATCAAGACCTAGTCACAGCCCCCTCACTCCACACTCCCAGTACACAAAGCTTCCATTACCGCCATCTGTCTCTCTCTCACTGCTCGCCAAAACCAATCTTTCCTCTGTCAATCTCCCTCATCTTCGGTTTTATTCTTCTGATAATCTTACAGAAGAATAAGAGATTTCTATCACTTGTAAAGAAAAAGGTAAAATAGTTACCGGAACAAAGGATTGGCCTCCATCAGCTTCTTCAGCTCGGAGAGAAGAAGCCGCACAGGGAAAAAGCCGCAGTCCTTCGCTACCGCCCCTCTTCTTCCCCGAGAATATCAGAACCATAGAGAGAGAGAAAGGACGTGAGAGAGGGAATAGTGAGCAATATCCTTTTCGGGGCAAAATCCTTCTTCTGATAATCTTACAGAAGAATAAAGATCAAAAGCATGGCAGAGGAGTTGAAGGTAAGCTAAACCGTCGCCCCTTTCGCTCATTTCATTTTCGTATTACTCCCGAAAAGGATTTCGCGCAATCTAAGGTTCAAGGTTGGAATAGGTATTTGCCCCGTTCGAGTTTCCCCTCTTGAAACAAAAAAGTGAAAGCCAAGCAGCAAACCGATGTGCCGGAGTCGATGGAAAGTACAGAGCATTCTACGGAAGGAAAAGAGATGAAGAAAAAGAAACCCAAAGAGCTCAAGTGTCATGAAAGCGCATCAAGGTAATATATTTTTTAGTTATAGTTGCTTTGAAATCAACTATTTGATAAACGTGGTAAATTATCTCAATTTTTTCACGTGATACACAAAATAAACATGGTAAATGTAAGGAAACAGTTGGAAAAAAATAACACTAAGTATGTTGATTTGCTTTTATTTTGAGTGATACACTTCTACTAAATGCATGGATTTAAGCATGAACATGTGGATCTGTTAAAATTATTAAGTAATTTAGATTTGATGCTTATTTTTTTTAATTTATATTTAATATTCTAAATAGCCTATTTTTCAATATAAAAGATATCTAATCTGATATGTAAACTACATTCATATATATTTTGGAATTATTTATTTTGTAAAACTATTCAAGCTCACCAATATTTCTTTGTTAGTTATTTCAAATTAAGGTAAAATTAAGATTAATTTCAAGAATGAAGTTTGAAAGCAACTATCCTTTTTTTTATGTATAGTTTTGAGTAAAAGAATATAGCATGATAAGGTATCTATGTAGTAGCGAATTGATTTTTTTTTTACATGATTTTTTTTCCAGATTTGTGAATCCAAGGTCCTTTAGCTGCAATTGTCGTCCATCCGTTATAAAAAATGTTCTTGATAGAGTTAAGCCTGGCCTAACAGAAGAGAGAATGAATAGCTTGAGACTTTTAAATGTATATCAATTTTTTGATCTCCCTCCATATCCGCAAGACAATGTTCTGACAGTGCAAATATTAAAGTGCTGGCAGAACGAGAGAATGGTATTCAGAATGGGTGGGAAAGATCTGAGAATAAGCCCTGATGAGATTGCCCTCCTGATAGGCTTGCCGAATAGAGGAGAAGTGCAAAAGTGGATAAAATCTCCTTCCAGTGTGGATGCAGCTCAAATTAAGAAAGACATTTTGAATGTTGCAAGCGGGGAGTGTTCTATACCTTTTGATGAATTATTTTTAAAGTTTATATTATCAAACAGATTTTTCCCTTCCAGTAACCTTAGTGTTCCCAAGGAGCTTTATACCTTTGCAGAGAATGTACAAACGTTCAGCTCATTTAAATGGCTCGCTGCGTTATGTGATTTCCTCATTGAACAAATCAATGCAGTATCAATTAAAATAATCCGAAGTCGATCTTTGGGGTATATAAATGGTTTTGTTTTTCCTGACTGTAAGTGTTTAATATGAACCGCATTAATTTCATTCATTTTGGTGAAAGCATTGTATGACATTACTTTCATACAGCTTTGGTTTTACTAGCATACAAATTTGTTCACTCCTGCTCATCCTGAAGCCAGACCCAGAATGTTGAGGTGGCCAACCGATGCAAGGTGGAATTCGTCAAAACTTAACTTAGCCTTTAGGAGTTTCAGTCCAACCCAAGTAAGTGATTTAAATGAATGTGTAACATTCTCGTAGGTTGGACAATAATATTTGTTTAGCTTTTCTTGTATTCATGTGTTTAGCTATTGTTTTGTAACGTCCTTTGACTATTTATTAAACTGCAGGTTCATGAAAAATTATTGGATTTGAAAGAGGATGAACGACAATTGCTAGCCAATCCTAACGAAGGATTATCCAGTCCGGTAAGGGCAATCCCGCCCCAAGAAGCTGAAGCCAAACAACATTCATCGGTGCACTATGATGTAGGACCGTTGCTCTCAAGCGACATCACCCAAGATCCAGAAAAAGGTGGTGTCAATCAAGGTATTCAAGTAATGATCGAGATACTCGGATCTCAGGACAAATGGTTCAGTGAATTTAAAGGAACACTCGACACAATAAATACAGGAGTTTTAAAAATATAAGAGACATTGTCAGGACAGCATAGAAATTATGAAAAAACTGGGCCACCACAAGTTGTGAAAGGCAGTGAGTTGAAGGAGAAGTACACGCAACAGTCCTCTCCTGCATATGAAAACGTTGGATTCAACAAATATGGAACCCGACAGCCATCTCCTGCTGAAGGGGTTGATGAGTTGAATGAAAAGGGATCCTATGAGTTGCCCGAAGAAGGAATACATGAACACGTCGTAAGCAGCTTGATTGGTAGAGTGAAGGGTCGACGAAGCAGAAGAAAGAGAAAGTTGACTTCCTCTTATGTTAGTTTGGAGTATAAACGAAGACAACCAACAAAGGAGCTCTCGGTACATACCGAACTGCTTTCAGATAACTCATCTATTGTAGAAGAACCAATAAAATCACATGGTGATAAAAGAATAACAACTCCGGCTGTGGATATTCAGGCCGAAATGGGCCTTCAAATAATAGTTTCTCCTATCTCACAAACCATGGGCACTAAGGAAGTTCAAGATCTGGAAGAAATTGTACAGTCAGATGAATAAGCGATAGTGGTATGATGAAATGATTTTGTTTACATTGTTCTATACCTATTAAAATGACATGACACATCTCATAAGTAATGTTGTTTTGTAGCCGAATCGCACGGTGACGAATATCGATTATCCTGACAGAGTCCTTATATCTCCAGAAATGCAAGCTGTAATAAATGAATGTATGTCATTGTACACTGAAAAGTGAGTTGACCTTTTCTTTATACGCGTTTACAATCAATTAATATATGTCAATTTGCAGTTGATTTACTTTCACATGTCACTAAGTATTTTGTGTCAAACACTACAGACATGATATTATGTTCAGGAGCGGTGGCGTTTACATGGACTACGGCGGAATGTTAGATTTACTACAAGGGGGATGGATTGCAAACGAACATGTAGATGCCTTTGCCGGCCAATTGAATAAAAGGAAGGAGATCTATCCTAATTTATTTAGGCCATATCTATATGTGACGGCATCATACTGGTAAGTATAGAATTTCTGCTTCATTATGATGTTGTTACAAAACAAAAAATTCTTTTCTCATTCCGATCAGTGACATATTTCTCTGACGTATTGCAGCCGCATAGACGTGGCCAAACCTATACGTTTGTTAAGCATATCACAAAAGCTGAGGTAAAATATGCTGACATCATATTATTCCCGATCATACACAATGACCACTGGATACTACTGGTTGCGGATTTGAAAGAAAATGAATGAAAGTTATACGATTCACTACCGACAATGTTCGTACAAATCCGTGTGCCATGAAGTTGTAAGTAATCCTGACATAGTATATATATCTTATTCAGTGATGACAATGCATTAACCACCTCCACTTGAAAAAATTCCAGATTAAAATGTTTGTAAGAGATGCAGGAAAGCAGTTCAAGGCAAACCTGTCAAAATGGTCACTACCAGTCGTAAGCGGAGTTCCTACACAGAATAATAGCATTGATTGTGGTATGTTCGTATGCAAGTATATAGAAAAGTTAGTTCAACTCCACCACGATAACTGGACCACTGAAGAAGATTGGCAGGCGGATATGCCGAAATTCAGAGCAGAATGTGCCCATTATCTTTGCTTGTTGACTATGTCCCTTAGGTGGACAAAATTTTTTTCTAGCCTGCTAATTTGATATATTATTATTATTTAATAGTTCATGACATATTCGTAAACTTGTCAAAACTAAAACTCCAAAACACTATGAACTAAAACTCCAGAACTCTATCACACTGGAATTTGCAGGAAATGCAGCGATCCATCACCTTCTGTTCTAATCCCTGCTCTTCCCACTGTTGGCAATATTGTCACTGGAGTTGATATACAAACACAGGTAAGAAATTAGCAGCAGCGTGCTTTCTAATTTATTGTATCGTTTCTTTTTTTCGAGATTGTGTTTTAGTGTCTAGTCCATCCAATTTTATTAACTAATCCTTGAGTGGTTTTTATGTAAATCTTGCTTACACTGTTACATCCAATCTTGTCTTGGTTTGTGCCTGCTGAAGATTTACATCAGCCCCCCCACATGAGGTGACGAAAGTATTTTATGCAGCTTAGTTTTGCACTATATGTTGTGAAATGAAACTATATGTATTTAGGATAGCTGATCAGAAAGGATTATCAGTTGTAGATCACACAGTTCTGATGCTGATTATCACGAACTTCTTTGGATGCATAAGAATAAATTTGGGTTGCTAGAAATGCGTAAGAATATATTCTCTTGTATTGGCCTGAAGTAGTTATTTGATGGAACTAATAGCGAATCTGAGCCTTTTAATCTCCTTTTTTTTCTACTTTAACATAATTTCAAAAGTGAAGTGGCTTCCTCTTATTCTTTTTTTTATGACCAATGCTATTTTATGGTGCTTTGAATATATTAATGCTTCTTCGCTATTATGTTGTAATGAAAGGGAGTAGCTAGGATGGCCCGTGCATCTTCAAGCAACGACTGCATTAGTGGCATTTTGACTGAGAATGGTGGATGTTCTTTTGGATGGAGCAGAGGCGAATCATTTTATTTCAACTATTTTTGATGTTTGCTTATTGTTGATTGTATTGAGCAGTTATTATAGCAATTGCATTACCATGTGTTGAGCAGTTGTTATAGCAATTGCATTGTGTTGAGGAGCTATGAATAAATAGAGTCCAATGAGATTCAAACCCTAACTCATCAGTTTATTGCGAGGTGTATGGTGATAATTTCTTTGGAGGTAGCCCTTTGCCCACTTGCAGACTCTTTTCATTTTTTGAATAAATAGAGTCCAATGAGATTAAAACGCTAACTCATCAGTTGTGCTTCATTTTTTGGCTATTTTAATTGTAGATGATCGTCTTGTGGTAATTCTGCACTCTGTGTGGCTTGTTTGGTAGCAGAAATTGATTGTAATATAGTTCTGATTATTTTGCGTAATATTTTATATTTTATCTTATTTTCCATAATATGAGAAGCTGAATTTTCTAATTGTTTGATTGTGTCTCAGAGAATGCTTTGGCCAGCGGTTCTCAAGTTCAAAGTCTGCTGGAACAAAGAAGAAAACAAAATAGCTGCTTGTTTCTCTATCAAAACGATTTGCGTAATTGATTTCGGAATGTAAAATCTGTATTTGTTGTGTTTTTTCGTTGCATTTCTTCAGCTTAGTTAGGCCTAACTGTAACTTTTGTAGTAGTTATAGTTTCTCCAATGCAACTGAAGATAAGTTGGATTGTAGTTGAATTGCCTTTGTCGTTACTGAAGACAATCTGTATTTGTTGCCTTATTTGCATATGTAAAAGTTGACCTTTATCATACCAATATTCTACCAATCAAGTTATGAAATATTTTAATGATTTATTCTAAAATAAATCAAAATTAATCTCATTGTAATACTCAAAGATGAGAATGCTCAAATAAAGTACATAATAAAGTTTGGAATAAAACGGAGGAATATTTTAATCTTGCCGCGGAATCCTGCAATAAAGCTAGAATCAAACGGGGAAATATTCCAATCCGATGGCATCCTTGTGAGAAAGCTGCAATAAAATTATGAAAATTATGATAAATTTTTAAAAATTACAGTAGAAATTGATTGCAAATTCTTGAAGCTCTTGAATGCAAATTATGAAATGATATTCATTCTTGGAAAAAAAAAACTCAAAAATAATCTTTGTAATACTCATATATGAGAATACTCCAAAAAGGCTGCAATGAAGCTGGAATAAAACGGGGGAATACTCCAATCCGACCGCGGAATCCTGCAATAAATCTAGAATCAAACGGGGGAATATTCCAATCCGACCACGGCCTCCCCGTGATAAAGCTGTAATAAAACTGTAATAAAACCACAATATTACCTCAATAGAACCTGAATAAACTAGACTCACGAAATAAAACCACATGATACTCTCAATAAAACTCGAATAAAACCAAACTGCAGAATTTTCCGCTACTACCAGAGTAAACCCAAAACATTATGAATATTACTAAAATACAACAATATTGCAAAAATACTTCCAGAATAAAACCAAACACTGCAGAATTTTTCGATACTAGCAGAGTAAATCCATAACCTTCTGAATATTCCAAAACTACCACAATATTGTCAAAATACTGCCAGATAAAAACCAAACACTGCAAAAATTTCCGATTCTACCAGAGTAAACCCAAAACGTTCTGAATATTACTAAAATACCACAATATTGCCAAAATACTGCCAGAATAAAACCAAACACTGCAGAAATTTCCGATTCTACCAGAGTAAACCCAAAACATTCTAAATATTACTAAAATACCACAATATTGCCAAAGTACTTCCATAATAAAACCAAACACTGCAGAATAAAACCAAATATTGTTCATGGTAACGACGATGTCTTATGCTACATTTATAGTTCAGCAATGGAGTGCATCAACATGTTGGTGTAAGTCTGCGATAGCTGTCGTGTATAGTATTCCTTTTTTGTAAGAGAAACATAAAATTAAGACTGAGAAACATATTTTTATTGATAAAATGTGTTAATGCATGCAATTTCAAATACATACCTGACCGAGACAATATGATGTTGTAGACAAATTTGTCTCGCATGGGATAAGTGGTCCTTGACTTGTTGATGATTCTTGCACCTTTCCTGTATTCAAATGGTTATAGTTAGAGTATTGTAGACACCCTCTCAAGTTGTTAAAGAGTTTTTTAATATAGACATACATACCTTTTTATTCTTTTATTTTTCTCCCAGTACCCTTTTAACCTAGAAGTAGATATTCCTTTTGGTCTCATCTTAGCTGAATCATTTAAATGACACTCTCTATTGAGAAATTTCTTCTTTTTGTTCTTGTTCTTAGCCTGAGGTGCTTTCCCAACTAATATGGATTCAAGATCTAAAGTTAACTTTTTAAATGATTTAAGCATACATTGCTCTGTCAGTTCATTTCCTTGTGCTTTATTAATAAGTTGGTATGCAAACTTCTGAGCGTGTGTGCGAAATAAAAAACCACTTGAAGATCCATTCGATATCTGAGACTCCTTAAGATGTTTGTATTCAACATTATTATAGATGTCTCTCTTCGCATGTACAGACAATCGCAATAAAAAATATTTCTCAGGAGTCTTTGTTATATTTAAGAAATTAAGCACACATAGACAGTGAGCACACAATATACCCATCATCTCAAATTTTTTACAGCTGCAAGTGATATCAAAATTAATCATGTCAAAGGTAACAATCTAAGGTTTGTTTCTCACATGATTTTCCAAACTCCTTACGTAATACTCTACATCACTTTGTACAGAGATTTCGACGGCAAGTCCACATGACCCATGTAATAACTCTTCCTCAAATTTTGAGTTGGGCTTTCTCGTATAAAATAAAGCAGTTTGCCTCAATAATTGGCTACTTTTAACCGCAGGCGTAATAACGAACTGAACACTTTTGAAGTCTTCATTCTTCTCATTTCTTCTCCATGACTTCATAACATTTTTAATGGCCAGAAAACATTCAGTGAGTGAGCTTGTGGGCTTGCATACACCATGACATATATTATTTGTCGACTCGCTTCTTTGTGTAGATAGGATCTCCATTCCAAATATGTCTTTATTATATGCTGTCGACCACCTATGTCTTATATTATACAAATCATCTAACCACACGGCTTCCTTGCTCAATCATTATAGACCAAGTCTCTTCAAACTCCTTCTCGGAGTCACACATGCTCATGCATTTATAAAAAAGGTTGCTAACACTCTTGATGCCAATACCACAATTCACTTTAGAAGGAAGTTTCTTGTAAATATGTCACTGACATAATCTATGTCGTGTATGTGGGAGCAATCTTCGATAGCTCTGGCCATCGCTTGATCCTGATCAGTAAAAATTGTGATTGGATGCTTCTCATCTATTACACGGAAAAATGCTTTAAATAACAACTTGAAGGAATCGATCGTCTCGTCTGACAAAAACCCAATTCCAAATATAACATTCTGCCAATGGTGGTTAACCCCTACAAAAGGAGCACAACATAAATTATACTTATTCAGTTTGTAGCTTGTATCGAAAATTATGACATCCCCAAAACAGTCATAATCAAGCCTAGACATGCCATCACTCCAAAAAAAGTTCGTTAGTCTACCTTTCTCATCAGTTTCGAAGTCCCAAGCAAACATTCTATCCTCAGCTTGTCTTTCCATGAACAACTGTAGTAGAGAATTAGTATCTCCATGTTTAATTCTACCTCTTCTATCTCTTTGAATAAAATTATATGCATCTCTCATCGTACATTCTAGATTCTCTCGCTCCCCAACTCTGTAAGCAATGAAGTTAAATGCATCCGTTGATCTAATCCCCGATCCTCGTCATGGACCTCAGAACATCTGCATTTATCTCGCTTATCTTTCTGTTGGAACGCAGAAGATGTTTATCTTCTGTTCCCGCCAAAGGGTGGTTATGGCTTTCAACAAATTTTTAAATCGTCCAGTTGCCCTCAACATCAACAGCATATCTCACAATGGCTTGACAAACAATCCTTGTGTCAGCTTTTCTATACTTCGCTGTATTGGTCATCTTTAACTCTCTCTTTCGGCCAGCTTTTCCACATAAATAGTCATTTATCTTAAGTTTCTTTGAGTTTGGCCAAAAACTGCTATGGTCCTTTCGTACAGTGAAACCAATATGGTGTGCATAGGCACAATAATTCTCATATACTTCTTGTTCATTATGGACAATAGTGCGAAGAAAATTCTGTACAATTGGATGATTGCTACCATTTCCACTCTCATGAAGCTGTAAAATTGGACAATAAAACAACAATAAGTTCATAATAATACCATAATAACACATCAATAACATTTTCCTTATGAAATTTCATCTTCAAATGTATAAAAGATGAATAATACTACAGTAATACCATAATAATACATTAATAACATTATCCTCGAGAACTTCCATCTTTAAAAGTATAAGGAAAAACTAATACTACAATAATATCAAAATAACCTTACAGTAAAAGCAGGCTAATACATCTATAACATTATTCTTCTGAACTTCAATCTTGTAACGTATATAGGAGATATAATACTACAATAATAGCACAAAAACTCAACAATAATACCCTAATAATACATCATTAACATTGACCTCGGCAATTTTCAACTTTAAATGTATAAATGATAGCTAATACTACACTAATACTGCAATAATACCACAATAAGCCCTAAATAATACCATAAAAATAAAAAAACAACATTGAAAACTTCAATCATCTAACAAAGCTAGGACAAGTCAAGTAATACCACAAAATGCCCACAATAACACCACAATCTCACTTTAATCACCATGACAGATTACAGATTAATAAGAAGTTTTTCACGACGAAAAATGTCTGCAAAACACGAATAATACTACAATAATAGCACAAAAACCCAACAATAATACCGTAATAATACATAATTAACATTAACCTCGACAATTTCCAACTTTAAAAGTATAAAAGGTAAGCTAATACCACAATAACCCTAAAATAATACCAGAAAAATACATGAATAAAACAAAGCTATGACAAGTCAAGTAATACCACAATATGCCCACAATAACACCATAATCTCACCTTAATCACAATGATAAATTACAAATTATAATAAAAAGTTTTTTACGACTAAAAATTTCTGCAAACCAAAAATAATACTACAATAATAGCACAAAACTAAAAAATAATACCCTAATAATACATCATTAACATTAACCTCAGTAATTTCCAACTTTAAAAGTATAAAGGTAAGTTAATATTACAATAATCTCAAAATAATACCAGAAAAATACAATAATAAAACAAAGCTATGTCAAGTCAAGTAATATCACAATATGACCACAATAATACCACAATCTCACCTAAATCACCATAACAAATTACAGATTAATAAGAAGTTTTTCACGACTCAAAATGTCTGCAAACCACAAATAAAATCGCTCAAACCTTGGACACTAAACCTAAATAATGACTTCAAGAAATGCACATATTCCGAGCTAATCTAAACTCACGTCGGTCTCAAAGTCATTGCTATTGTCTTCACAATCTATAATCGAAATATCGTCGATGGTGCAATCCATCTCTGGAGCTCGGAAATTTTATTCGGTTTGGATAAATTCAGGAACTCGCTGGAGAGCAAATGGATAAATTCGTAGTGTACTTGCTGGAGAGGAATTTTTATTTGGTTTGGTAGAAGAAGGTTCCATTCGCTATGGGAAACGATAAGAAAAAAGCGGGAAAGTAAGAATACCTTTTCTCCATTGTGGGTCGGGTCGCGTCGCGTAATTCAAAATATATTTTTTTTTGTTTTTAAAAGGTCGGGCCCATGGATCCATATGGCAAAATTGGATTGAAGTCCGGACGCTTCTCTGCGTCCGGACTCCGGACCGAATAAAACTTCCTGGTGGAGTGGATATGGAGTTAGCATAAACACATCAGTGACACGCACTCCAGTCCTTTCTACCTGAAGAGTGCCAATGAATCAGAAGATTTCGTAATTTTCTCTACCCTCTGTTTCTTCTTTACTGCTTGCTTTACCAACTCAGCCCCAACCAGCTTCTTTTCTTTAGTCAGCCTTATCAAACAAACCTGACGGTCGCCGTCCTATGGAATCTTTTCAGTTGGATGTCCATCTATAGGTTTTTTCTTTTGAGGTAGCCTGGAACTCTCTGATTTCTTCTTCTTGCACCCCTGAAGGATGTAACCTTAAGGTTGGAAGCGTGAAGGGCCTCATCAAAGTTTTCTCATTTATAGGTTTCTTGGCGTCCTCATTCTTATGCCTTGCCAAAAACAACTAAATGCTAGAAACCTCAAAAATAAAGAGCGGTGAACGCATCACATCTTATTTATAGGGATTTGCGACGAAAAAATCCAGGGAGTACAATTATTGAAAGTACTTTTTATGCAAAAATAAATAATTTTATCATCGAGAATTTAACTGCTCGAATCTCAAGGGAATTAAATACGTACATCGGAGAACTAAATATGTACATCAAGAATATGAGTGCTTGAATCTCGAGGGAATCCAACATATCGGATTTGATCGAATTACCAACCATTATTTCTGTCAGTTGAATCAAGGGCCCGCCAAAAGAGGGTTTGTTCGAACTAAAGAATACAATGAACTTCGACCGACGACAATTTAACCAACTAAAGGGCACTCACAAGATCATCAATTGCTTAGCAAAACTCCCAACTAACCTTTTACGATCAAGATCTCTTGACCATAGGAAGGCTGCCCATCAGGTGATGCATCCTCTACTGATGGAATAACCCTTCTTAAGGATAACATGTCTTCACAAGATGCTCCCTCAGAGAAGTCGGCTGAAGATTTGTCAATCGGCCGAATTACTTTTGCCAACCTAGATAAGAGAAAATGACCAAGTCGAACAGTTATAAATATGAAACATTGCCCCTAGTAGTTATGAATAAGGAACGGCAACAACAGTGATTACCAGGATCAAAAGATGTCAAAGTCGGTTAGAAATGTAAATATGTGATGACTCATAATTATAACTTTACCCTTAAGAGGGACAATCGTCGTTTCCACACTAAGGATTACTTAGTCCATTCCTAGAGAATTAGTATTATTTGTTTCTGTACTCCCTTTCCCTTCTCTTGTTCCTCTCATCCGACCAAATTCTATTCCTTGGGTGTGACCCTAAGGACATTTTGGGATTCAACAAAAAAAAAAAAAAAAAAAAAAAAAAAAAATATATATATATATATATATATATATATATATATATATATATATATTCCGAGACACTATATATTATATGAAAAATAATTTTTATAATCCCTCATTTGATTGTTTGTAAATAAAAATTTTATAAAAAAAATATAAAATTTTCCTAACTTTATATAAATGTTATTTTTCAATGAATTATGAAGTACATTGCACTGTGCAAGCATATACACTCAAATAATTTATTTAAAGATTTTTTTTCTTCAAAATTTAATGTCTAACCTTAAAACCAAACGGCCTCATATATTCTGCAACAACTCCAGTAATTAACATGATCATAAGGATTGCGCATGTGTACCATACTCTTAATGCCAAGTTGCGTAATTTTAATAATTAGATGTCCAGAAACTAGAGAATTAGAGGCCTAATTAATCTTCGTTGTCCAGGCAAGAACACCTATATATACATAGCAAATGCTCACTGCAGCTTAAACCGGCCATCAACGAATATTAAAGGAAGGAGAAACCGCAGATAACTGGAGAAGTTGAAAATGAAGGAAATGGAATATATGAGAAATCCGCATGTGTACTTGTCAGCCATGAAAGCTCTCCTTGGTCTGCTGTTCCTGGGTTGGTTAATGATCTGGGCGGTAATGCCTACCAAAACTTACAGAGAAAAGTGGAGCTCTAAGCTCTTATCTGCCACTCTCTCCACCTTCCTCGGAATGCAAGGTAATTAGAAAATCTTTTCCTTTGCAGGAATTAATTATAAGATGAAGAATGTAGTTCATGATTCAATATCTTTATTATTATAGTTGAACTTTATCTAATTTTATGTGTAATATCGTTATTATGGAATCCAGATTGTTATAGTAACAAGAACTAATGGCTGCATGCAGGGACATGGATTCTAATCATGACATTCCCCATCTTATTCATTGCTGTAGTGGGGTGCCTTTATCTCCATTTAGTGGAGAAAAACCGTTCAAGGTATATCGATTTCATCATGGTTTACGTTGTTTTGACCCCCAATTAGTCACTAAGGTAAGTGACACTCTTGTAAATTTCTACTTACTTTAAGTCTCCATTGTTGACTTTAGAAAGGTGCCACCTCATTATGGAAGACCCTAGAAGAGGGCATGTGGAAGGACATGTGGAGGCCATGCGGTGGAAGGAGGACATGGGAAATGACATGTGGAGACCATGCGATGGAGGACTCACAAGGGTGGACATGTGGCAATGCGACGTCCTTGAAGGTTACTGACATCATCTATTTATAGAATATTATAATGTAATCTAATCTACTATAAATAGATGAGATGAGGAGATGCTTTAGTGTGGGTTTTGTAAGAGTGAAAAAGAACTCGAGGAGTGTGGGTTAGGCTTGTTAAGGGTGAGGAGAGCATCTTGGAGGCCTTGGATGTGAAGGAGGCCATGGAAGATGAGGGCTCATCTATGTAAAGCTAAGTACTCTCGCTGTTCTTGCTCTTAGTGGATTATTTCGATTCCCTCCCGTGGACGTAGGTCAAAAAGACCGAACCACGTAAATTATCTTGTGTTCTTGTGGTTGCATTTCTTTGTGTTGTTTTTTCTTCTTTATTGCAAGTAATTTATCCAAGTGATTTTTCCCACAACAATTGGCGCCGTCTGTGGGAAAATCTCGACACATCTTGGTCGGAGGAATTACACCCAAGAAATCGCAACAAGAAGAGGTGTTTGGCGGGAACAATGGGTTCCACCAAATTCGACATCGAGAAATTTACGGGAAGGAATGACTTCGGCTCGTGGAGAGTAAAGATGAGAGCCCTGCTGGTTCGGCGGGGTGTTGCGAAGCCTTCGCAGGGTCGGCGGCAGCTGCCGGGCCGACATGATAGAGAAAGAGAAGATTGGTATCTTGGAGAAAGGCTCGTAGTTTGATAATCTCGAGCTTGGGCGACAAGGTTACCGAGGGAGGTGTCGAGGAGACGACGGCTCGGCGCTTTGGGCCCGAACTCGAGTCGCTCTGCCGACCGAGTCCTCGCTAGTCGAGCATTTACGAAGCAACGCCTTTACTCTTTCAAAATGCACGAAGACAAATCGGTCTCGGAGCGGATGGACGAGTTCAACAAGATCATAGATGATCTTGAGAACATCGACGTCGAGATGGATGATGAGGACAAGGCGCTGCTGTTGCTAAGCTCTATTCCTAAGAGCTACGAGCCGGTTCGAGGATGCGATGCTCTATGGAAGGGCGCAAACGATTACTCCGGAAGAGGTTCGATCATTGATCGAGCCGAAGAACTTGAAAAGAAGCACGACATGAAGGAGGAAACCGGCGGAGACGGTCGATGGTTAGAGGAAGATCGAGCGATAAAGGTTATAAAAGTGATCGGAAGCGAGATCGAGTCCGGAAGAAATGTTAGAGGTCGGTCTTCTAGAGATCCTACAAGTCTTGCTCATTGCCGCGAGGAAGGTCATTTTAAGAAGGATCTGTCCGGATAGAAAGAAAGGCTTTCGGGAGAAGCCTCAAGATTCCGGAGAAGCGAGCATGGTCTCGGACGGCTATGATTCGTTGAAGCTCCGGTGATCGCAAAATGCGAATCACAACGGAGTGGATCGTCGACTCGGGTGCTCCTTCCACGTGTCCTCGCAAGAGCGAGTTCGAGACACTACAGTCGGCAAATGGTGGATCCGTTCTACTTGGAGACGATAAAGCTCAGTAAGGTGATCGGCGGCGGGACGATCGGAATAAAGATGTTCGATGGAGCCGAACGGATGCTGCGGCGATGTCGGGTACGTCCCGAACTTAAAAGAAATTTGATTTCTTTAGGGACGGCTGGAGTCGAATGGATACTCGTTCGAGGCGAGAGAATAGGCTGTATCGAGTAGCTAGAGGGCTCTCTCATAGTCATGAAAGGAGTCGAAAGAATGGGTTATACTCACCAGTTGGAAAAGCTATGATCGGGAGCTTCTCGAATGCGGTTCGATTAGAGTCCGACTGAGATCTCAGCCTATGGCACATGAGGTGGGGCATGTAAGTGAAAGGGCTTACGAGGTGTCAAGCGGAGCACATGTTATGCGGAGATCGGGTCGGCAAGGCTCGGAGTCCGTGAACAATGCGTCTTGGGGAAGGCCACCGGGGTGAAGTTCTCCATCTGGAATACGTACATCAAAGAAGCCTGCTGATTATGTACGCAGGTGATCTATGGGGCCCAGCTAGAACTCGGACTCGTGGAGGAGGAAGGTGCTTCATGTCCGTCGTCGATGACTATACTCAGGGAAGGTATGAGTCTTTATCCTAAAAACAAAAGATGAAGCTTTTCGACGATTCGGGGGCTAGTTAACTCTCACCGAAAGCAAGATGGGAGCAAAGTCGAAGCACGCGAGAACCGACAATGGCTTGGAGTGCGTTCGAGAGCGGTTGAGGAGGCATGCGGGGAGGAATGACATCACGAGGCACGAGACGGTCCGGAACACTCCTCAGCATGAACGACGTAGTTGAGAGGATGAACGAGACTCTTCTAGAGAGTGAGGTGCGTCTTGCTTAAATGCGGGTTTACCAAAAGTTTACGAGGCGAAGGCTGTGTCGGCCGCTCGCTACGCTTATCTACGGATGCCCGTCGACGGTTGTTGATATGAAGACTCACTTGGAGATGTGGTACGGAAAGCGGAGTAAGCTATGATAATCTTAAAGTCTTTGGATGTATTGCGTACGCTCGCGTTAGACGGGATAAGGTTTGGAAGCGAGGGCTTTGAAGTGCATCTTCATCGGATACCACTGGAACCAAAGGTTACAAACTTTGGTGCTTAGGTCGACAAAATGCATCATCGATGGGGATGTGACGTTCGATGAGTCGAAATGAGGAATGCAGAAGGCTATGTTACCGGGAACGGTGTCATTAAGGAGGATTCGTCAATTGAGGTGGAGTCTGCGACAACGACAAGCTTTGGCGATCGAAGGACGATTGTGAACGATCGAGACGAAGTGGCGAGGAAGGCCGATCAAGTAGGCGAACCGGAAAGAAGATCGACGATTACGGACTTGGTAAGGGACGGACGAAGGAGAACTATCGATCCGCTAGAGAGATACTGCCATGCGAGATATGATCTCTTCTGCTTGCGAGTGTTCTTTGAAGTGATAGAAGAAGCGAACGAAGCAGTTACGAGGAAGCCACGAAGAGCGAGGAAAGACACGAGTGGGAAGAGAAGCGATGAATGAGGAAATGAGCTTCTACGATGAAGAACAAAGTCACGGGAACTTGTGGATCGACCAACGAGCAAACGCGTAGTTGAGTGCAGTGGACGCTTTAAGAAGAAGGAAGGCACGCCGAGTGCGAGAGGATCGAGTACAAAGCCGGACTCATTGCGAAGGGATTCACACGGAGTTGAATGAATTGACTTCGATGAAATCTTCTCGCCGTGGTGAAACACTTTGCTCGATTAGGATAGTCTTAGCAGCTAGCGGTTGATTCGATTTGGAATTGAAGCGGTAGATGTTAAAGCTGCGTTCTGCGTGGAGAGCTTGAAGAAACCATCTACGTGGACGAGCCGGATGGTACTAACACACCGAGACAAAGGACAAAGTTTGTTCTTTGAAGAAGACATTGTATGGGTGAAACAAAGCCGAGACAATAGTACAAACGATTTGATGATTTCAATGCTAAAGATTGGTTTTGTCGAAGCAGCTACGACAATTCGTGTGTACATGAAGTGGCGAGACGGTGAAATCGGTACATACTTGCTCCTTTATGTGGATGATATGTTAGTAGCCGGCGGGAGCGAGGAGGAAGTCCAGAAGATCGAAGGTATGCTCGATCTGAATTTGACATGAAGGACTGGGACCCATTACTGAAGATCCACGGGTATGGAGATTACGGAGACAAGAAAAAGGGTAGCTTATTCTTGTCTCGAAAGTCATATATTCGAAGGTTCTACAAGGTTCGACGTACACGAGGCTAGCGAGGTTGCTGTGTCACATCTGATCGCCAACACTCGGACTATCGAACTCTCAAGCACCAGAGACGAAGAGGAGAAAAGGTACATGGAGGGTGTCCCCTACGCCAGTGGGGTTGGTAGCATCGTGTATGGTATGGTTTGCAGCAGACCAGATTTAGCCTACGCCGTCGGTATTGTAAACGGGTTCGTGGCAAGCCGGGATGAGGCTCCGTTGGGAAGCACTAAAATGGATCGCGAGATGCTTAAGAGCACCGCTGATTTGGGGCTCCTCTTGAAAGCGGGGAAGACGAGAAGAAAAAGTAGTCGGTTACGTAGATTCGATTACGCGAGAAGCATTGACACCGAAGTCATCGGCGGATTCATCTTCATTGTCTTCGATCTTGCGATCGGTTGGAATCTAATCTCCGATCGGTTGATGGCTCTCTCAACGATAGAAGTTGAATACATCGGCATGATGAAACGATCAGAAGCTATGTGGCTAAAGGGCATGGTCGAAGAGCTTGGGATACATCGAAAGGTGATAGCTGTGTTTTGCGACAACCAAGCACCATCCACCTAACCGAGAATCGAGTATTTCATGAAAGATCCAAGCACGTAGATGTGAAGCTTCGTTTCGTAAGGGACGTTGTCTGCTAAAGGCTCGATAGTGGTAGAGAAGATACGTGAAGAGAACCTGTTGATATGCTCACCAGGCGTTGCCATCGTTAAGTTCAGACAACTATGCTGGACTTAGTGAATTTTCCACTGAGTGAGGCCCCTCGGGGGCCACGTGGAAGGAATCACTACTCCAGCGTAATTGAGGGTCGAGGTGGAGATTTGTTGTTTTGACCCCAATTAGTCGCTAAGGTAAGTGGCACTCTTGTAAATTTCTACTTACTTTAAGCCTCAGTTGTTGACTTTAGAAAGGTCTAGCTCGTTATGGAAGACCCTAGAAGAGGACGTGTGGAGGACGTGCGGTGGAAGGAGGACATGTGAAAGGACGTGTGAGGCAATGCGATGGAGGATCTAAAGAGGTGGACGTGTGAAGCCATGCGATCCTCGAAGGTTACTGCCTCATATATTTATAGAATATTATAATGTAATCTAGTCTACTATAAATAGATGAGATGAGAGAGGCTTTAGTGTGGGTTTTGTAAGAGTGAAAAAGAAGCTCGAGAGTGTGAGGTTAGCTTGTTAAGGGTGAGAGAGAGCATCTTGGAGGCCTTGGATGTGAAGGGAGGCCATGGAAGATGAGGGCTCATCTATGTAAAGCTAAGTACTCCTGTTTCTTGTCTTAGTGGATTATTTCGATTCCCTCCTATGGACGTAGGTCAAAAAGACCGAACCACGTAAATTATCTTGTGTTCTTGTGGTTGCATTTCTTTGTGTTGTTTTTTCTTCTTTATTGCAAGTAATTTATCCAAGCGATTTTTCCCACAACAGTTTATTTCTAAATTTTAACTCAAATGAAAAGAATTTCTACTTAAAGTAAATACAAGTGTGATTAATTGTGAACTTTGCGTGATCTATCAATCAAATTAATGAGCAAAAGAAAATTAGAATTCCTTTCTTCGAATTCCTTAAAAACCAACTTGAGCCTTCGTTCACCAAGAATTAAGCTTCTCCAATGTTTGCTTTTTATTACAGGGAACGGTTTAATGGAAGTGGGGAGTTAATCCGGCGTCTGAGAGCATGGCGGAGGCCAGCTATGGTGAGAGGCCCGCTTGGGGTGATCACCACAGCTGAACTTGCCTTCTGCATCATGTTTATGATCCTCGTCATCTGGGCCTTGTACGCCTACATAACAGGTGGCCTTTCCAACCTCAGCTCTATGGTTCCTGCTGAGCGCAGAGAGAAACTGTAAGAATGATCAAAAGAGATCAACTAATTACTATTATTCTTTCATGCATTATGAAATAAGAAAAATATTTTCTTTTTGACAGGTGGGAGGCAAAGCTATATGATGTGGGCTTACAGTTGGGATTGGCCGGAAATATGTGCGCGGCCTTCCTCTTCTTCCCGGTGGCTCGCAGCTCCTCTCTTCTGCCGCTGGTTGGATTGACATCGGAGAGCAGCATCAGGTATCATGTATGGCTTGGCCATTTAGTCATGGTGCTCTTCACTGCACACGGCCTCTGTTATGTCATCGTCTGGGCTTTTAATGGCAGCATCAACGAGGTAATTATTTACAAGCACATCCCTTTTGGATTATATTTGAGCAAACTTATACAAAAAGATTCGAAAATTAGTTAAATAATACTTGCAGTGGAATATTTACACTAATTTTAGCTGCTGAAATGGGCGAGTGTTGACATCTCAAATGTGGCGGGAGAAGCAGCTCTGCTCTGTGGTTTGGCTATGTGGGCGGTGACCTTCCCTCGCATTCGGCGCAGTATGTTCGAGCTTTTCTTTTATGCTCATTATATGTACATTCCCTTTCTGTTCTTCTACCTTCTCCACGTTAGCTTCGCTCCTTTCTGCTTCATCCTTCCCGGCGTCTACCTCTTTATGGTCGACCGCTTCCTCCGCCTCTTGCAATCCCGGCGTAGGGTTCGATTGCTCTCTGCCCGGCTTCTGCAATCTGAGGTCATGGAACTTAACTTCGCAAAGGCTCCTGGTGAGAAATGACATACTGAAGACTGTAATTCTTTATTATTTTAGATTCTCCTCTCTTATTTTTTTCTTTTTAAATTAGAATCGTACGTTTGATTTAATTAATTCAATCTGAAATTAGTAAAAAAAAATGTTGTCTTTTTCTATTAAATTTATAAAATATAAGAAGTGTAAATTGAAGCAAATTAATTATTTATTTTTTCAACTGCCAAACTCACAGAGAGATGAGTATTGGACCAATGTCAAACGGTTTTTCTCCAATGTTATTTTGAAAGTTAATCCAATGTCTGTCGTTACCTGTTGAATTTGAAATTTAGGGTTAACTATTATGCAGGGCAAAGTTCAGTTTAAACCAAATAGAACGTTAATAAAAAAAACTATACAAATACAATCTCAGCAAATTGAATCCTCACCACCCTTTCAGGTTTCAGCTACAAACCAACAAGCATTGTTTTCATCAGGGTGCCAAGTATCTCATCGCTTCAATGGCATCCCTTCACGGTGAGCTCGAGCAGCAGCCTGGAGTTAGATAATCTCAGTGTCGTCATAAAGAAGGATGGGAGGTGGACTCAGAAGCTCTTTGAGCTGCTCTCCCAGCCATCCCTACAACACCTCGAGGTTGCGGTAGAAGGGCCATATAGCCCGGGATCCATCGATTTTCTCAGGTTCCATTTCGCTTCCAATTTTCCTACGCAATTAATGAACTTTTCAATACAGAAAATGTTCATTTTGTACATACTGAGCAAAAAAACAAAAAAGTTCAAAATGTTGAATGCTTCATCAAAATGTTATTTTTTTTAATATTAAAATATAGAATGCTTCATTCCTGTTTCTTTGATCGCGAAAATTAGATTATTTTACTGCTTTTAGATCCAATATAAATGTGTTAAAAATCATCAACGTCGACTGCGATTCTTAATTTAACGCACCTCTTGATGACTTTGCTCTGCAGCTATGATTCACTGATACTCGTAAGCGGCGGCAGTGGAATCACCCCCTTCATCTCCATAATCCGAGAATTAGTCCACCACAGCGCCACTCTCTCTAACAAACCACCAACCGTCCTCTTGATCTGTAGCTTCAAAACTGGAGCAGATCTAACCATGCTCAACCTTCTCCTACCAATATCAACCACCACCACCACCACCAACTTCTCCCAGCTACAGCTCCAAGTCATGGCCTTTGTTACGAGCGAGCAACAAGCTCCGCTGCTGGGTTCAAATGATGACGCCGAAGCCATGAAGCTTGGCATCCGATCCATATACTTAAATCCCAAGCCCTCTGACGGCCCCGTGGCTCCCATCCTCGGTCCCAACAGCTGGCTCTGGCTTGCCGCTGTCATCTCATCCTCATTCCTTGCCTTTCTCATCCTCATCGGCATACTCACGCGGTACTATATATATCCAATTGATCACAACACTTACGAGGTCTATTCTTATACGAAGATGGCATTGCTCTACTTGATGATCATATGCTGGTGCATTGCTGCCATGGCTGGATTTGCTGTTTTGTGGAACAAGAATATGAATTGCAAGGAAGAGGAGTTAATGCCAGTTCGAATGACTGACGCGCCTGCGCTGGCGATGAAGACGTCGAGCTTGTATGCGGTTGACGGTGAGATTGAAGGCGAACCTCGTGAGGCATTGCTTGGAGCCTTTAAGATTCAGTATGGTGAAAGACCTAATCTCAAAAGTAAGTTGCTTTTTCGCTTTTACTTAAAACTATGATAGAACTGATGAAAAAATTTTCAGTATGATATTTATTTTTTGGAAGATTTACATATATACCACCCAAGTCTTTATGTATTTACACATCTAACAACTAAAGTTTAATTTTTACATACATATCACAATAAAAATATTTATTTCACATTTTAAAAGTTAAAATGATGATATTTTAGATGTGATGTGAAAATTTGGATGAAATAAATGTAAAAAAGAATAAAAGTTAAGTTTTGGACATATAAATACATAAAAAACTTGGTTGTATGTATGTATATGCCTCTTAGTCTTTAGTTAGCTACAACTTTATTATTGATTTTTTCATTAGGAATTTATTTACATATCAGCCATTTCAGGTATTTATATATCTAACATCTAAACTTCAATTTTTTATACTTATCCCACCTAAAACTATAATATCACATAAAAAATAGTATAATTACAAACATAATACTTGAGTACTATACATTTATGTTGTAAGCTGAGGGTACAGAGATAGCGTATTCAAATTGTACATATTATCTTTGGGCTCATCTTTCCCTAAAAAAATAAAAATTGAGTGGTATGAATGTAAATGTTCCTTTTATTATTCTCAAGTTTGCCGGAAGTTAAGAACTGGTGCGTTTTCTGATTGCAGAGTTACTATTGGAGTTTGGCGAAAAATCAAGCATTATTGGGGTAATGGCCTGTGGTCCCAGTTCATTGCGTCGCGAGGTTGCAGCTATTTGCTCTTCCAACAATGCCGAGAATTTGCACTACAATTCCATAAGCTTTACATGGTGATTAAGTATTTAACAATAGTTATTAGCTACTTATAGATGGCGACATTGGTGAATGCCCCAACAGTAAGAAAATGATGCGTAGCTCATTTGAAAAAAATAAATGAAGCAATACTCGACCAATAGGTAGGGCTTTAAATGAAGCAATGCACTCAACCAATAATTTACATTTGGCACAATTAATATTCCGTCAAACTTGTTCATAGAATTAAATAAATAAATAAATTAGAATATCCTAAAGTTAAATTAATCAAACTCAAACATAATCAACTATTTTATTTATGGTCACAAAAAGGTCATTTGTTGTTACTTCTTATCAAGGTTGATAATAGCTCATATCATATATACTGTATTATTTAAATAAAATTTGATTACTATAACTTATAAGATTATATATTTAATAATAATAAATTAAAATTTAATATCATTAATATTTTTATGATAACTATTAATTCCAATTTTATAACTGTTTATTTACTATTTAATCCACCCATTCAATTAATTATTACATAACATTATATAAATAAATTATGCTGCTATTTATTGAAGTACTTCTTAAGAATAGAAAGAACATTGGACGTTCAATTTTTATAAAATGGATATCTTTTTTAACACCAAAAAACAAAAGACAATTTGAGTTAGATATGAACGGATTAATACGGCTTGATTAGCAATGAATTAGTCATATTGTGTATACCAAAAAACATTATTCATGGGCTATAGTTCGCATTCAAAAGGCCAAAATATCTCGAAGACTTCTTTTGTCATAGTGACCCGATAGGAGGATCTGCCATCCTAAACTCCTCAATGTGCCAGCCGTCTTACTTTAGCTGTCAAGCTGATATGTAGAATTATCTAGGCAAACTAGCTCGCCGAACATGTCTTGACTATTTAACTTCATGTATTTATGTTATCAATATCCATTTATGCGACAAACATAAAATAAGTTGTCATGACCAAAAGATTAAGGGATTTTGCTAAAATGGTATGAAATGCCTTCAATCAGATGGAATCAAGTCCCCCAGATAACATAAACTTATAGGTATAGCTTAAAGCCCACAAGAAAGTAAAATCTACAAGAGAGTTGAAAATCCCCTAATAGAGGATAGTTCCTACGTAAGGCATATCTCTTCCAAGTAAAAGCTTTTCGAGAATTGAATCCATTAAGAATATTTTTAATTAATGCAATCATTAATGTGAGAACAAAAATAAATGTATTCACATCATGTGAGATTTGCATACACGAGAAGATGAGCCCCATCAGGGGAAGTGAAAAACTTAGAAAACTCCGTATATACATAATCTTTGGAGAGCTCGCTCAAAATCAGAGCAAAAAATTTTATAATCATATCCATATCAAGAAACAGATAATGAAATAGGAAAAATAAAATAACACTTCACCGAAGAAGAAAAAGAATGAAAATTTATCTTAAGGAATCAATATTCGATTACATAATGCAAAAGAGGAAGTACATTTGGTATAAATACACATTGAGTCCTTATCTTATAACTTATCAAATACAATGATAAAAAATAAATAATACAAGGTACACATTCTTTATTCCTTTTCTAGCAATAAGAAAACGAGCTTTCCAGCCTTCCAGGATATCAGAAGACCTTGCGACACAAATTTCATGACATCAACCCCTAAAAACTGTCACAGAAACTTTGCGTCCAACTAGTAACTGGAATGGCAGGAAAAGACTATATAGAGTTCAACTGAAAACCATAAACTAATCAAGGATATGGTCATATCAAAAGAGAAGTCATTGTAGTGAATAAGTCGAGGTTCATGGAGCAATCTTGATATAACCCACATGAGCACCACCAACTAGCAAAATAAAACATAGGGATAACTACTTCGTCTCTCAATAGAAGATATATATTAGTGAAGTCTATCTCACGCGCATTTTCCACAAAGAGAAAAAAAATCCATCTCTCACACAGGGAATTTTTTGCTTCATGAATCTGAATAAATATATGTTTAGATTCAATGAACAATATGTTCTCTTAATTGGATATCAACAAGCAGAATGGTTAAAAGTAGAATGATAGAAATGTAGGGTCCACCAGCTCACCTCTACCGTCATAACTATTTTGCACCTTTTAACTTGAAGCCAGCACCTTGTGTATTTGTCCTGTATAAATCAATTTTCCAATCACTTTCTCTCTGAACCATTAAATGATTCAAAGAAGGAAATTCAGCGGAAAATAAGAGAATACGACAAGTGCAAACAAACAAATTAAAAGAACGCGGAGAACTTTTAATAGGGCGATCTTCGCATGGCGGTACAAAAATGCATATCGAAATTAAGTTTGATCAAAATATTTTGAAAGCAAATATACGAAAAAAACCTTTATATAAGAAACCCACAGACCAGTGAAACAAACATTTTTTATTGTTTGTTTTGGGTTCAAATGTAACTCCCAAAAGAATGTATCCCTTTGATTAATTACTTTTTGAGGGATGATCAAGAATAATAAAAATATTACTCACACTTTTATGATAACTAGTTAATTGGGTCGAGAAATACGGAATTAGTTATCTCAAGCGGGAATATCTCGATGCTTTCAAAGTAAATCAGACTGTAAGGGCAGTGGGTGAATCATTGAATCCTAAATAGGTAGTGATCTATCGGCAACTGGGGGCCACAAATAAACCAAGTCATCTCACCTAAGATCAACCTATTGTTTAAAAGCTATGTCAGATCATAATGAAAAAAGGTGAATCATCGTATCTAAAAAGAGTGATGGCCTGTCAGCTAAATCAGCCTATGCGATGTCATCATTAATATATCAAAGGATTGATATGGCTTGAAGAGGTTATACCAATAAAAGAGAGGGCATCTTTAAGAAGATAGATATAACCAGATCAAGATACAATGGATCTTTCACCCCATGATATTAAGACTCTAAGTTTACTTGGTAGTGAGGGTATTCAACCCATCCCAACTAGAGATCTTGTCAGCTATCCATGAATTGTGTCATCTAAGGATCCTCTGTAGCTCCAACGTCAAAGGAAGATAAATCCACTTATTATGACTCTTTCTGGGTGGAAGTTAAAAAAATGAAACTTTCACATGCCACAAAAATATTAAGGATGCCTCTTGAGTGAAGAGTAAAAGAAGGATCCACCTATAAAGTTGAATAACTTCACAATAAAAATATAACCCATCTATGTCGGAGAAGCCTCTAATGTTCTAAGCATTCTAGAAAACAACATAATTAAAGGCCTTTATGTTTGGCCTAACTGGTTAAAGAGGCATAAGGGATTTTCCTCAACACATGCTAATAATATGTGATTTAGAGATGTCTTTTTGAATGAAGGCTTTATTTATATGACTTAGGATATGACTACTGATCCACATAAAAATTACCTATTTTTAGTGAACTTTTTATGATCATTTTATGCATATTATTGATGATATTGCACTTTAAAGGAAGGTATTTTGCTTTTTTTTGGTTTCAACTATATTGAATGGTCATTTAGAGAAAATGAGAGAAAAATGCAACAAAATTGGGCTACTTTGTGTGGCGATATAGCGCCACCTTTGGCGCTATAGCGCCACCCTATAGGAAAATTCAACACTATAGCGCTACATGCATATACTATAGCCTCAGTAACTACCATTCTAGAAGAAACATTGAATTTGGACAAATTTTGAAGAGGTGCTTGAAGCAACCCTTGGTTATTTTTAAAGATTTATTGAATTGGAACTTTTTGGCCGAAAAAGAGACTTTTGGAGGTTTGTGAGAGGACTTTTAGAGAGGTTTGTGAGAGTTTTAGTGTTCTTTTTAGTTTGTGTGAGTGTGTGTGAGTAGTTGGTGTGTATGAGTTTGTAGATTGCGGGAAGGAAACTCCAAAATTGCTTAGAGAGAAGACATAAGGTGCTTTGTATTTATTTTTATTTTTTTGTTGTAAGACTTGGATTTCAACGCAAATCATGTGTTTTTGTTTTATCGTCATGAATTCTGAGTAGCTCCCTTTCTTTCTTTGCATATGAGAATTAATCTTGTGGGATAAGTGTGATTTAAATACTTATTTTTATTCTATAAATTGTGATGGTATTTTCACCGATTCTTCATTAACATTGCAAATTGGCCACTTGTGAGGTTGAAATTCGTTGAGAAATATAATGACCATGAGGGCTATGATTTCACCAAAGTAGTGAATACCACACTTCAGCTTGAGCAGAATCACTGCAATCACTTGAGGTGAGTGCAAATAGATAGAGAGATAATTTTTTATGGGCATAAAATTGATGTTTCTAGGGTGACATACTAGATTATTTTATCAATTTAGTTTAGATATTGGATCATAAGGGTCCCTAGTAGGTCCTATAGAGAGGGCATAGTGGGTAATCTGGAGGTGAGAGAGTTGAATCTACTCAGTATTACTACACAAGCTGGTGAAAAACTCTAAATTAACCATTCTTCTTTGCTAGTACCGAGAGGGGGTAAAGGATAAAAGTTTTCCTATATGTCATAGTATCACATTTTGTATTTTTAATCATTTAAATTCTACACTGATTAACATTATTGTAAGGGGAAAGATCTTTTCATAATATTCAAACTCATTTTATATTTAATTTGTCTTCTAAACTTTAGTAAACTTTTAAATCTAGTTGTTACTTCTTGCTTAAAATTAATTTTTACTATTGCATACATATTGATTTTGTTCTCTTATTATATTTGTCTACAATTAGATAGAATTTTGCAAGTTAATATTAAGAGTTACGGTTTTCCTAATGGGATCGATACTGGGGTTTTTAAGGAAAGTCCTATATTACTTGAAACGATACGTATACCTACCTGCATAGTACTTCTAGTGTGAAACTTTATTATATAATTTCTGAATCATTACATTTCTTCACACTAGTCACTAAACATAAATTAAGATAAGTTTTTAGTAATTTTAAGAATTATAAATATTCACGTAATTGCGGATCGGGTCATGTTTTTAGCGCTGTTGCTGAAGAAAGCGATGAAACTTTTTAACATTAGAATTATACTTGAATTGTATATTTATTTTCAAGATAATTAAATTTAGTTTTATTTCATTTTTGAAAAAACTGAGAAATCAAATTAAAAAATTTTAAAAATCCAAATATCAAAAATATGTTTAATTTTTAGTGTGCTCTTTTATTTTTCAGTAATTTTACTTTTTGCATGCATAGTTTTGAGTCTGAAGGTATAATGCCACAAGATTCTAAATTAGAACGAACTATAAAAAGAATTTGAAAACAAGGAAGACTTAGCATAATTTTCGATTAATGACAAACACATCACAAAATAATATCTAAATTCAAACTGTTGAAAAAGAACATCATAATTTACAAAAATCTTTAAAGGGTTATGCGAACCCTATAGTAGATGAAATTCATTTAAGTATTCAAACTCCTGCTGTAAGGACTAACTCATTTGAACTTAAAACTACTATTATACAAATCGTACAAAACAATCAGTTTTATAGAATACCATATGAGGATCCAAATTTACATTTAGGAAGCTTTTTAGAATTGTGTGCTACATTTAAGTATGATGACTTTTCAAATGATGCCGTCAGACTTAGACTTTTTTCTTATTACAAATGACATTTATTATCATTATTGGAAAGGAAGTTGACCAACAGTGACTCCTTAAAACATATCAAGTGTCTCAAAACCCTAAAATTAGGACAAACCCTAATTTGCCCCTTTTTTTAACTTCAAAATTAAGTGGCACCTTATGCAAACCTAATTGGACCCAAATAACCACCACATAATCCACTTGGTCAACCCTAAGGCCCAATTGGTCAAACTTCATCAAAATGGTCCATCTTGAACCCAAAGACCACTACATAGACCATTTGGTCAAACCAATCACTGACCCCTTATTCAACCCTAGCCCTAAATGATCATCATATTGATCTTATGACCAACTGAAAATATGTTGAGATTTTCATGCCTATTTTATATTGATTTTGATGATATTGTACTTAAAAAAAAAAGGTATTTTTAATGTTTTGTTGCAGATATGTTGATTTATGGACATTGGAGCAAAAAGATACAAAAAAGAGCGAATTTGGAGCAAAAACGATCAAAATATGAAGATTTAAATTTGGGCTCCGACGAAGAGATAGACTGTGCCGACGGTAGATTTTTCCCGAGAGTTCAGAAAATATATTACAAAGAAGGTTGCCGACGGCGAGCTCGACCCCGCCGACAGCGAGCCTTAACAGATATGGTCTAAAACTTAGTATACTAGAAGCCCGCCGATGGCGAGATTGAGGTCGCCGACGGTGAGTATGTCGTTTCTCTCATGAGATGCATCGAATGTGGATGATTTTTGAAGGGATGCTTGGGCAACTCTTGGAAACTCTTCTACAACTTTAAAAGAAACAATTTGAGGCTGAAAAAAGGGTGTCCACTGTGAGTTAGTGTTGGTGGTGCCATTAGAGTTATAGAGAGTTAGTTTAATTAGTGTTAATTGTAAGGAATTCTTCGAGAGATTGTAAGAGTGGAAGGAAAGTGAGAGATTTCTTCCTCCTTACCACTTCAAAGAAGAATTCTATATGCCGTAAAGAAAGGAAGAGATTCAGAGGAACTTCAAGGAGTTTGCTTGGTGAGGAATTCGAGATAAGTTGTATTTACTTATAATAGTTTGTATAACTTTGCTTTTACATATGAAATCCAAGTTTTGTCGTATCTTCTCCATGAGATCTGAGTAGTTTCTCTGTCTTTCTCCTTGTTCTGAGATATTTTGAAATGGTGATTTGAATTAGTTGTGCCAATAGAATGTTAAAGAAGTTGTGATAATCTTTTCACTTCAATCTTAATTTACTTTCAATCTGGCCAATTGATTTGTTAAAATATGTTGATTTTTACAACTAAAGTGAAGATTACATCCAAGATTTAAGGAGGTCAAAGTCCTTGAAAGTATGGTGCAAATAAATAGGGAAATATTATTTATCGGGCGTAGAATTGGAGATTTTAGAGTGACAGACTAAAATCCTCAATTCGGTCCTATCATTTGGGTGCTGAAGTGTAGATGTTAGCCCTCAGACGAGGGAAACGTGGGAGATCCGAAGTGAGAACCAGTATCCTCCCAGCCTAGTTGCAGATTTAGTAACCAAGCATAGGATTAGTCAATGTTCTTTATGCCTGGACCAAAGGGTAAATAATAGGTATGCTCCTATTTGGCACAACACGGTTTTAAACTAATTCTAATTATCCATTCACTTAAATTTCTTAACAAAGACAAGGATGATTGCTTATATATTGAACCTCACTTTATTAGTAAAAGTAGTTAATTGTTAGTAGAATTAAGTTTATTTAAATTACATCTTATTTACGATTGCTTATTAGTGACAAATAGGCAATTTGAACTACAAGTTTGTGATTCTGAATTGGTTTCTATAATCCTAGTTCGTAGCCTCTAAAATATTTCTTGTGGGATCGATACCCAGGACTCCACTAAAGCCCTGTATTACTTGAGCAATACGTATACTTGCGTTATAAGAGTAACTCTGCAATTGCTGAATTTATTATTGACACGCCTAAAATATATACGTTTTTTGCTATATCATTTTACTCATTTTTGATGATATTACACTTTAAAGGAAGGCATTTTGTATGTTTTTTGGTTTTAGGTACAAGAAATGGTGATTGGATCAAAAGGAAACAAAAATGATGCAATTTGGAGCAAAAATAAGCAAGAAATGAAATTCTGCCCTGACACCTTTCAATAAGTCTTTTGATGCTTAATATCTTTTACACTTCTTGAATATTTTTGAATGAGATTGCACTTTAAAGAAAGGTTGTTTTTATGCTTATTTTGTAGGGCTATCAGTTACAAAAGCAACGCAACTGAAACGGGGCGAATCAGAGCTAAAATGGAGCGAAACAGAGTGAAACGGTGAAGCTGCACAAGAATCTCGACGACGGCGGCCTCGAGCTCGCCGACGGCAGTCTCGAGCTCGCCGACGGTGGCCTCGAGCTCGCCGATGGCGGGATTTTCCCGAGAAGGTCAAAATATGACCGAAAGGATCGCCGACAGCGCCCCCGAGCCCGCCGACGGCGAGCCTTAGCAGTTAGCCCATGTTTTAGAAGCCCGCTGACGGCGAGAAGGTCGGTTCAAGCACAAATTCATCGAACATGGACGCCTTTTGAAGAGGTGCTTAAGCAACCTTTGAGAATTTTTCTACTTCTTTAAAAAGAGACGAATTAGGGAGGAATGAAGAGGAGAAAAGTGAAAAAAAACTTGGAGGAATGTTTTGGGATTTTGGAATAGGAGTAGAAATGTAGATTTATACTCTTTTGGAGAAATTGGAGAGGAGATTTTGAGATAATTTGTAAGGGATTTCGCTAGCATTGCATGGATCGACGTGAGACTTTATGGGAGAGATATTCGTCTTTCTTTCAAAGGGAAAAAGCTAAGTATTGTTCTTCATTATCTTATAATTTTGTAAATAATTACCTAGTGGATTGTTTTGATTTGATGAAGTTTCCGTTGTGTTTTCTTCATACTTTGTGACATATCTCTCTTACTCTTTCTTCTTCTTTGGAAATAGTGGCATGAGAAGATTATGCCATTCTTTTCATTTAACTTTTTTTTTGCAATGAGTAGAATTCATGATTAGGATATTGGGATGCTTGCTAAAAGATGTTTTAATTATAAATGTGATGGTTTTTAGTTGCACTTCATTTACATTGCAATAAGGGCCCATTGTAGTGTTAAAATTAGTTGTAATTCTCAACAAAGTCGAACCACATTCAAATTCCATGGATGGTGAAGTTCATGGGGTTTGAATGCAAATAAATAGGGAAATATAATTATTGGGCGTAGAATTGGAGATTTTAGAGTGACAGGCTAAAATTCTCAATTCAGTCCTATCGTTTGGGTGCTGAAGCGGAGATGTTAGCCCTCAGGCTAGGGGAACGTGAGAGCTCCGAAGTGAGAGTCGGTATCCTCCCAGCCTAGCCACGGATTCAGTAACCAAGCATATGATTAGTCAATGTTCTTTATGCCTGGACCAAAGGGTAAAGAATATGATTGCTCCTATTTGACACATACAATATTTAATGCATCTCATTCTTATACATTATCTATTTCATTACATAAGAATGGTAGTTTTTAATATCTCAAAATTCTCCAAACCAATTCATCCAAAAAGGGTTATATTAATAATTGTTATTTGCATTTAGATATAGTTACTATCTTTACATTTAACACTTGCATTTAGGAATAGTTGCTCGATAAAACACAATTTTAATCGACATTCCAAACTAATGACTATTAATAGTAGACTAGAATTTGACTAAAGAGCTCTTACTTCACTTCCTCGTGAGATCGATACTGGGGTTTTTAAAGAAAACTCTATATTACTTGAAACGATACGTATACTTGCGTAGTACCTCTAGTGTGTAAAATATTTTCTAATTTTTATATCATTTAAGATTTTGCACACTAGCCGCTATTTATAAATCGGGTCAAGTTTTTGGCCATCTTTTGGAAGTTAATTTACTGCGTAATTGCGGGTCGGGTCAATTATACACTTTTATATCAAATTCTTGTAATATTAAACTTATGCATAGTGCACGGAGTGGTTCATGTTTTTGGCGCCGTTGCCGGGGAATATAACATAATTAGAGTAACAGACAATTTAAGACCATTAGAAAACTTTTTAATAGAATTGTAACTTATTATCATATTTAGTCAACTATTTTTCTGTGAACTGATTTTTATTGTATGCATAAATTTGGACCTGAAACTCTTATACTCTAAGATTCAAAATTTTAACGCACTATTAGGGAAATTAGAAAACTAAGAAAAGAACCTAGAAGTCCTGAGACAATGGAAAACAATGTAAACAACTAAAGAATAGAAAATGAACATCATCTAGATCTTTAAGAGATTACGCTAACCCTACATTAGATGAAATTCACTTAACTATCTAAAACCCTGATGTAGCTGCTAATTCATTTGAGCTTAAACCTACAATTATCCAAATGGTACAAAATAATTAATTCGGCGGAACTTCTAAAGAAGATCTTAATTTACATCTTGCGAGTTTTCTAGAACTTTACGCTACTTTTAAATATGACAGAGTGTCTGATGATGCTGTCAGACTTAGACTTTTTCCTTTTTCACAAAGGGACATTGCTAAGGCTTGGTTAAATTCGTTAGCACGAGGATCTATTAGAACTTGGGGGAACTTTCACAAAAATTCTTATCAAAATATTTTCCACCATCTAAGACTGCTAAGCTTAGAAATGATATCACATCTTTCAGTCAGTATGACGGAGAATCGATATACGAATCTTGGGAAAGATTTAAAGATCTTCTTAGGAGATGTCCACATCATGCATTACCAGATTAGTTAATTATTCAAATTTTTTATAATGGACTAGTAGGATCTCTTAGATCTATCATTGATGCTGCTGCTGGTGGATCACTAATGTCTAAACCTTTTGAAGAAGCTTATGCTTTAATCGAAGAAATGTCTACCAATAATTTTCAATGGCCTGCTGAAAGGGTAAATCCTAAGAAAGTAGCCTGTATTCGTGATTCAGATGCTTTAACTATGATAATTTCTCAAATTGCTGCTCTTTCAAAGAAAATATATTAATACTGAATGAATTGTTCTCAAACACCTCCAGTGTTAGAAGAAAATTCATTAGGACAAATTGTAGATGCTCAATCTTCATATGAAACTTTAAATTTGATAAATAATAGAAAAAAATAACCCTTATTCAAATTACTATAATCCAGGTTGGAAGAATCATCCAAACTTTAATTAGAATAACCAAGGTAATGCTAATCTTGTTAATTCTCAATGGCGGAACAATCCTGTAAACCCATTAGGAAATGTAAAAAATCAGAGTAATTCCAATTATAGACCTTCTAATCCACCAGGTTTTTATAATAATTCACAATTTAAGGAGAAGAAGCTATCTATGGAAGAACTAGTTTTGAATATGAGAAATCAATTACAAAATCAAGGAGCTACTATTAAAAACATAGAAAACCAATTGGGGCAAATTGCTACTGCACTTAGCAGTAGACTAGTTGAAACTTTACTTAGTAATGTTGAAGTAAATCCTAAAGATCAAGGAAAAGAACAGATTAAGGCTATTCAATTAAGAAGTGGAAAAGAGTTGGAAACAAGGGGCCAGAAAGAAATTGTAGTTGAAAGGAAAAAGTGGAAACTGAAGGAGAAAATGAAAGTTTATATCCTAATTATCCTCTGAAACCTATGGAAATTACTATTGAAAGACCACCGCCACCATTTCCTCAAAGACTGAAGCAACAAGATAAGAGAAAAAGATTTTCTAAATTCTTAAACATTTTGAAAAAATGTCAATAATTATTCATTTTGTTGAAGCTTTGGAACAAATGCCTGATTATGTTAAATTTATGAAGGATATACTCAACTAAAAAAGGAAGTTACTAGATCATGAGACTGTTACACTCATTGAAGAGTGTAGTGCTATAATTCAGAAAAAGCTTCCTAAAAAACTTAAAGATCCTGTTAGTTTTACTATCCCGTGTGCTATTGGTGAAAATTTTTATGGACGAGCATTATGTGATTTGGGAGCTAGCATAAATCCGATGCCTCTATCAACTTTTAAAAGGTTAGGAATAGGAGAGATTGCACCAACTTCTGTAACTCTACAGTTAGTTGATCGATCTATTACACATTTTAAAGGAGTTTTAGAAGATGTTCTGGTTAAGGTTGATAAATTTATCTTTCATGTAGACTTTATTATTTTAGATATGGAAGAAGACAAGGAACTACCAATCATTTTAGGAAGATCATTCCTAGCTACAGGAAGAGCCATGATAGATGTTCAAAAAGGAGAGTTGGCTATGAGAGTAAATGATCAGGAAGTGACCTTTAACATCTCAAAGTTAATGAAATATTCTTCAATAGAAAAAGATGATGTATGTTTTAGAATGGAGACATGCGATTATTTGAGAAAAGAATATTTTAAAGAAAATTTTGAAGAACATGAAAATATGGAAAACAATAATTATTATGAAATTGATAACAAAAAAGCTAATTATATTTAGGAACAATTTGAAACGCTCGATTCAACAGCTCTAGAGAACGAAATCTTAATTCCATCTATAGTAAAACCCCCTAAACTTGATTTGAAGACTCTTCCTAATCATTTGAAATATGCATTTTTAGGAGAGTTGTCAACATTACCAGTAATTGTATCCTTGGACTGAAATGAAACTCAAGAACAAAAATTAATGGATATATTAAAAAAGTACAAAAGAGCTTTTGGTTGGACTCTGGCTGATATAAAGAGAATTAGCCCTTCTATTTGTATGCACAAAATTTTATTGAACGATGAACATAAACCAAGAATTGATCCACAAAGGAGACTGAACCCTAATATGAAAGAAGTAGTTAAAAAAGAGATTTTAAAATGGTTAAATGCTGAAATCATATATTTTATTTCAGACAGTGCTTGGGTAAGCCCAATTCATTGTGTTCCTAAGAAAGGAGGAGTCACCGTTGAAGTAAATGAGAATAATGAATTAATACCTATAAGATAAGTTACTGGGTGGCGTATTTGTATTGATTATAGAAAATTAAATGCTGCCACTAGAAAATATCATTTTCCTCTTCCTTCTCTAAATCAAATGTTGGATAGGCTTGCTGGACACAAGTACTACTGCTTTCTGGATGGATATACCGATTATCACTAAATTTCTATTGCTCCTAAGGATCAAGAGAAAACTACATTTATTAGTCCTTATAAAACTTTTGCTTTTCGAAGAATGCCTTTCGGATTATGTAATGCACCTGTAACATTCTAGAGATGTATGATGTTTATATTTATTAAATTAATTGATGATGGAATAGAACTATTTATGGATGATTTCTCTGTATTTGGAACATCATTTGACACATGCTTAAATCATCTTGAAAAAGTTTTGGAGCTATGTGAAAGAACTAATTTAGTTCTAAATTAGGAGAAATGTTAATTTATGGTTGCAGGAGGAGTTGTATTAGGGCATAAAATTTCAGAAAATGGCATGGAAGTAGAGCATGCAAAAATTCAAATTATAGCTAAACTACCACCTCCTACTATAGTGAGAGGGGTAAGAAGTTTTCTTGGACATGCTGATTTTTACAAACGTTATATTAAAGATTTTTCAAAAATTACCAAACCTCTATGCCAACTTTTAGAAAAGGATAAGAAATTTTAATTTACTGAAGACTGCTTGAATGCCTTTGAGTTATTAAAGGATAAAATAATCACAACACCTATAATAGTTTCACCTGAGTGGGAGAAACCATTCAAATTAATGTGCGATGCTAGTGATTATGCTATTGGAGCTGTTCTTGGACAAAGATATGATAAGATTTTTAAAGTTAGATACTACGCTAGTAGAACTCTTAACAATGTTTAAATTAACTATACGGCTACTGAAAAAGAGTTACTGGCTATTGTGTATGTTTTTGACAAATTTAGATCTTATTTAATTGAGACTAAATGTATTGTGCATACTGATCACTCTGCTATTAAATATCTGATGTAAAAGAAGGATACCAAAACAAGATTAATCATTTGGGTAGTTTTGATGCAAGAATTTGATTTTGTGGTAATTGATAGAAAGGGAACTGATAATCAAATTGCTGATCATTTGTCAAGATTAGAATATCATGAATTATCTGACACCGACAATGAAATTACAGACAGTTTTTCTGATGAACAACTTTATAATATTAATGAGTGGAAAATACCTTGGTATGCTGATATAGTTAATTATATTGTAGGTGTTATTTTGCCACCCATGCTAACACTGCAACAATAGAAAAAATTCATTCATGATGCAAAAACATATTTTTGGGATGAACCATATTTATATAAACAATGTAAGGATCTTATTATTAGGAGATGTGTGCCTTATGAAGAAACTGAACTGATTATTCAAAAATGCCATGATTCTGAATTTGGAGGACATTATGAGACTGACAGAACTGCGCATAAAATTTTACAAGATGGATTTTATTGGCCTACTCTTTTTAGAGATGTTTACAGATATATCAAAACTTGTGATATATGCCAACGAGTAGGTAATATATCTAGAAGAAATGAAATGCCTCTAAATTTCATGTTAGAAGTTGAGATCTTTGATGTTTGGGGATTAGATTTCATGGGACCATTTATTCCTTCATTTGAGAACTTATATATATTGATTGCAGTTGATTATGTATCAAAGTGGATTGAAGCACAAGCTTTACCTCGTTGTGATGCTAAAACTGTTTCAAGATTCTTAATGAAAAATATTTTCACAAGATACGAAATGCAGAGAGTGATTATCACTGACAGAATATCCCATTTCACGAATAAATATATTCAGAAACTGGTAGAAAGTTTAATATTATTCATAGAATCTTTACTGCTTATCATCCTCAGACTAGTGGATTAGCTGAAGTTTCTAATCGAGAGATTAAACGAATTCTAGAAAAGACTGTAAACTCTAGTAGATTAGATTGGTCTATGAGACTGGATACTGCATTATGGGCATACAAGACTGCTTATAAAACTCCTATTGGAATGACTCCTTACAGACTCATTTTTGGAAAGACTTGCCACTTACCAGTAGAATTGGAGCATAAAACATATTGGATGATTAAAGAATTCAATTATAATTTGAAAAATGCTGTTGAGAAGAGATTGTTACAAATGAATGAATTGGAAGAATTAAGAAATGAATCTTATGATAGCGACAGAATCTATAAGGAGAAACTAAAGTTAAGGCATGATCAGAAGGTTAACCAGAAGAAATTTGAATAGTGATGTCGGCGAATTTTAGATTTTAAATTTAATTTAAATATGTATATATGGTTTAGAAAGTAGTATTTGATTTTGAAAATAATTTTAAGATATGAAATCAAACCGATCTCACATCCCAAATAATTTATATAAACTAGCACCGCATCACAAACCGTGTATCTATCTCGAAGAATAGACACACTGCTTGATGATGGGGCTCGGTTAAATAAACTAGGAGATTTGTGACATCCGTTTGGTCTGCGAACAAATTTTATAAGCCGACAAATTCCCCGCTTAATATAAATGAATTAAGCAGGGTTTATATTACCTGGGTTCTTAAAGTTCCCTATAAGGGCAAGCCCCTATAGTTAATTACATCTTAAATGACGGGAATCATTTAAGAAAACTCTCGATAATGATCAGTGGTTTTCCTCTCAAGAATTTCGAAGTTTGAGGTTTTCAAAGGATTGGATTTCAGAAATTTCAACATGGAATGGATCAAATTTAGAACAGTTATTTTCAGGAGTCCAATGGAAGAGAAGTAGGAGAAGTTGAAGATCCAAGAAGAATCTTGGCAACTTCCCAAACTATCCTATTGTTTGGCTTAGATTTGAGAAAATCCTAATATTATCTGATATTTTAGTCTTGCCAATTTTAGTTAATTAGGACTTATATTCGTATGACATAATCATACAATTAGCCTAGAAAATATGAGGGTTTATGTCGTACCAAACAACGACCTCAGAATCCTAAAACCAGTTATGGCTTAATTTACATAATATGATTATGCAAATGCCTAACGAAGAGTTGAGGATTTATGTTGTACTAGACAAACTACCTTGAAATTCTATGGCTTTGTTGTTTAAATTCTAGGAAAGTTTTTTTGAAGTAGATCCGAGTTTTGCTGAGGACGATGGCCGTGCTGCCCACCATGCTCCGAGCTCCTTGTTGTTGCAGAGGTTTAGTTTTAGAAGTCATAAATCAGGAGATGAGAGAAGTGTTTTGGTTTAGAAATCTTAAAATCCAAGTGTTTTTAATATTTTAATTAAAACAAATCTTAAAGTTGATTATAAAAGAACCGATTAAGATCCCACGGGTTCCGTCATCCCGACACCGTTATTTTCATTGAATTCACTTAGTCCGGATGAATTTGCTAAACTCAACCGAATGAGTTCCACACTTTCATTTAGACCGTGGGAAATCCCGTTAGCAACACGTGGGTTACATCATCCGAGGTATTCCCGATCATTCAACGAGACGTTTTAATTTAGTTGCAATTGTAGTTTTGTTGTTCTGTTTGTGATTAAATTTTGAGTTACTTTATATTTTGAAATGTTGTGGCGGTGAATTTTATCTTGTAGTGATTTTTAATTTAGTTTTGGTTTCAGTTTTAGGGACTACCCTAAAAGTTTTGGTTTTCATGCAACAGTTGTTTATCATGCAAGAAAAGTAAAGTGCATTTGCAATAAAGTAAATTGCAATAAAATAAAAGCGTACCTGGAGGGTCTTCCTGTCATCCCAAGCTGCACTTAAAACACATGTTAAGGCATTTAAATATTTCAACAAGTACCTAGGCAAAGCTAAGGGAAATGTTTTGGTCGTCTATCAAAGTCCTAATTCTATAGCTAGTCATCTCCTATGAAGTCTAGGTTCTTGTATTTTGGTTTAAGGACGATTTTCTTCATCAAAGAACAATTAAGTTCAATTATTCTTATAAATATCCTATCATATTGAGGAAGTGCTTAAGACGAGTCTTAAACATCTTTTCAATATCTCTAGGATTTAATTAATGGTTCTAAGTGAGTTATGAATTTAATTAATGGTTCTAATTAATGGTTCTAAGTGCTTAATTAATGGTTCTAAGTCCAAATGGATTTAATTAATCAGGTGAAGTAATCATCCGAGGTTTAATTAAGTTTTGTTCTTTTGCTCAGTGAACTAGGATGTTTGAATATCCTATGAATGAAGTGACACTTCACCTAATACTCCATCTAGGAGTTATGATAATAAGAGCTTTTAAGGGCAAATTGATGTTTAAGTGATTTGTGATTTAATTTAATTTTTAATTAATTGATTTAAGTTTGGAATTGTGTTCAAGTTGTTTTAGATTTATTTCGAATTCTTTATGTCTTAAGTGATGTCATATTTAATTCAATCTAATTTAATTTAATTTAATTTAATTTAATTTAATTTGGTTTAATTTTAATTTTAATTTTAATTTTAATTTAGTTTCGATTTTTATTTTAATTTATTTTTTATTATTATTTATTTAATTTAATTTAATTTAATATGTTTTAATTTAATTTAAATTAATTTGATTTAATTTAATTTAATTTAAATTAATTTAAATTTTAATTTAATTTAAATTAAATTAATTTAAATTTTAATTTAATTTAAATTAAATTAATTTAAATTTAAATTTAATTTAATTTTAATTTTAATTTAATATTTTATTTTTTATGTTTTAAAGATGATTTAATTTAATTATTAAAGTATTAATTTAATTGAAGTTTTGATTTTGTTTAGTTTAAATGTTTTAATTTTGATTTAATTTAATGATTAAGTCTTTTAGTATTTTAAATCTTGAGTTTGGATTATCATTTTAATTGGGAATTAAATATTATTGAAGTGATTAATTTAGGGGCTCTTAAATTAAAGAATAAATGTCTTCTAAATAATATCCCTATTTTAATAATTTCAACTTTTATTAATCTTCCAAATTCAATTAATTGATTGATTAAGGTTTATTCTTAAAATTGATTGATGGGTTTCTACCCTTTAATTATTTAAATTTCAATCATCCAAATCAGATTAGGATCAAATATTTTACTCTTTCATTTTATTAAGCCTAAAGTTTTAATTAAGGGTTAAAATTTTAATTACCATTTTGTCCTTCAAGCTTAATAATTCCATAACTCACTAAATTGAGCTTAAATGAATTTGAAATTTTATTTGGCTTCACACACATGTCAATTAAGACATTAGAGGAGAAAATGTGATTTTTCTGTATTTAATTTATTTATATAATTATTTTTTGTGGAAAATAAGGATTTTCAAGGAAAATTTAATAAGATGACCAAGGAAAAGTTTCTATCCTTAAGAAAATTATGGGGCACTCCTAATGACCAGAGGACCATTTGGACTAATTTTGGTGATTTTTTGAATTTTATTTTATTTATTATAATTATTTTGAATTTTGGAGCATTAATTAATTTAAAAATAAAATAAAGGTTGAAAAATGAATTTTATTTTTTTCAAAAATCTCTATGATATCAGAGAAACTAGAAAACCAATTTTAATAATTTTCTGATTTTTCTTTGATTTACTAGAATTATTTTAGTGAAAAGGTTGAAAAATACATTTTTAATATTAAAAAATTACATTAAACCTTTAAAATTCAATATCTTATCCTAGGGACTTAAGAAAAATATTTGGTTTGTTCCTAAGTGTTTAGAATTCAAAATATTACATTTTGGTGATTTTTAATATTTTTATGATTTTTATTATTTTTTAATTATTAAAATTATTAAAATATTGATAAAAATTAACTTTTTTAGAAAATTATAATTTTAATTTTCCTAAGTTCCTCTAATATCAGAGAAACTCCAAAACTATTTTTGTGAATTTTTGAAAAGTATTTTGTGAGTTATGAATTTTTAAAGTTTGATTTCATTCATGGGGCTTAATTAACCTATTTGGTGGGGCTAACCAACTCCAATTGATCTCAAATTTTTATGTGGTGTTCTCCTATCCTTAGAGGATAGTGTAGAATTATTTTTAAGTTAATTTGATGAATGGTTGACCCTAATTAATTAAAGTTCAATTTTGGGTGTTTAGGCCAATTAGGGTTGTTCAAAGTGAGTTAATTCAAAAATTATTTTTCCTAGGTCCCTCTGGTCACAAGAAACATGACCAAAGTTTCCTAGAATTTATTTCTCAACATGCTAATTATTGGAATTAAAATACTCAAAAGAGTAACATGAACTTAAAAAATCAATAACTTCTCATAGGGATGGCCTCTGACCTTTGAAAATTCAGGGAATGTTCCCAAGTTCAGAGTCTTTGAAAGCCCTATGGTTTCACGCCATGGTGAATTTCCTATATGCATGGAGAATTAAAACAATGCAGAGAGTAAATAAATTATTAAAAATACAATACTTAATGAAATTACTTGATTTCTTTTCCACATTATTCTCCTTTGTTCACTGAGCAAGAGGGTATTTTTATTTTATTTTTAGGAGTTTTCTACACAAAGTTATGGATTTTTGAAGTTCTGGGTATTTAATAAATAAGAAAAATCCTTATTTTCCTACTTATCCACGCGGCGCCACGCCATCCTCGGCAGCTCCGAAGCTCCACGCGTCTTCTCCTGATTCGGCGCCGCCATCTGACTCAGCGCTCCAGGGGCCCACGGTTCATGTCCCATTGCTCCGTCCGGCGCGATCCTGACCGTCCACTCGATACACACGTGATCCAATGGTTCCCAGTCATCGTCTACGACTGGTGTGAACCCATGACTGTCAACCTTCTAACCCTAATTTCTCATTCGATTCTCAATGGATTTTTGAGTTCTTATGCTCTATGGATTCTTCTTGAAGAGACGAACACGTCCATACGGTAAACATGCATTGAAATTGACCCAAACTAAATGGAGAATCTTTGGAAGCTCGGGAGGAAGAGTGAGTCCATACCTTTGCTTAGAGAAGTGAAGCTTCAATCTGAGAGTTGTGTCACGTTCGATTGGGTCCAAGCAAGCTCCAGATGAAGTCCCTTGGCCTGGTGAATTGTCTAAGTATGATTTCGACCAAGCCTGATCACAAAGCTTGGAGGCTGGAAGTAATGGCTGGCCTGGTGAGGGGGATTTTACTGGGAAACTTCTCCTCTTGGTCTGGTGAAGGTGTAGGATCAATCAATTTGGAGATTGGCTCACTGTGGTGAAGTGTCCCGGTTTTGGGCTTGAATTTCAACTCCGAAATTGAGCTCGCGAGAGGAAATGGCAGGGGGATTTCAGTGGGGATCAAGTTCTCTATGTGTAGAGAGTGATCTGAGATGATTTTGGCAGGGTTTCAGTAAGTTTAGGTTCAGCACCTCTCATGGCCGAGAGGAGGTGGTGTTTAAATAGGAGAGGCTGGAGGGCCTCCTAGGGGGGTTTAAGGGTTGGGATCGACTGCTCTCAGTGAAGGGAAGAACGACCATGGTGGCCATCGTGGGCACGGGGCGGCTCAGCAGGTGGGAATTGAAAAGTTTGGCTCCTCCCAAGGTCTCGGCCATGGTGTTTTCCAGCGATCCAGGCGGCTGGCCGGCAGGCATGGGTCACCCTCAAGTTCAGGTGGGTCAGGTCTGGAGGTTCGTGCAAGCAATTGAGCTTTGCCATGTGTAAAGGGCTTGGATTAAAATGGCATGGGGGAGAGGCCATTTTGGCTTAATTTGGTCCAAGCCATGATTTTGGGTTAGGTTCACCTCCCCATGGCTGATTTGGGCTGAGAGAGGATCATTTGCATCAGCTAGAAAGGTGTGGTGAAGTCCCCATCTAAAGTGATGTGGCTAATCATGGTTTAGTGTGTAACATGGAAGGGGTTAAAAAGCTTAATGAAGGTTTAAGAAAGGGGGCCCTCCTCTTGCTACTTTGGGCATGGTCACATGTCAAACATCCCATGGCTTCATATGGCTTGTACATGGCTTGTGTTTGGCTCACCTATGGCTTAGCAAGAGCTTAGTCAATTTCATAAAAAACAATTTTGTGAATTTTGGCATTTTGATGGGAATTGTTATGAGGCTTGATTTGGAATTGTTTAAGGATAAATTAGGACTTTAGGAATGATTTTAAATTGAATGTGTGATGAGGGAAAGTGTCATGTGGGCTTTAGATTGATTTGGGCTTTTGAATTTGGTGGAAGTGGGCTTTTAGGAAGGTTTAAGGGAGTGGGCCTTTATGTTTAACAATGGGCTTTTAGATGAAAAATTTTGTAAAGGGCCATGCCAAATAAATGTTGGGTTTAGTTTAAGGATGTGTCATGAGTGATTTGAAATAAATTTGAGGTGGTTTGGGCTTGAATTGGGTTGGATTTGGGTTCATTTGGTACATGGGCCAATGTAGGTCAAATTGGGCTAATTTGGGCCAATGTTAGGCTAGGGTTGAAATTGATGTAAAATTAATGTTGAGAAATGTTTATGGGAGTGTTTCAAAGAGGTTTCAACTTTCGTTGGGTTTGGTTTTGGGACTTGGGCTTATTTGGGTTAAGTTTGGGTTTAGGTCAAAATTGGGCTTTTGGTTTTGGGTTGAATTTGAGTGGGGTTTGGGTCCAAATTTTGGGCAAATTATGTTAGTTTTGTATTTGTGGGGATGTTAGGGAAGGTTTAGAAAAGGTTTGGGGTCAATTGGAGTTGAATTGGTTTGGTTTGGGCTAAGTTTGGGTCATGGGTCCAAATTGGGGCCTTAAGGTCAAAAGTAAAATTGGATTCAAATGTCAATCAAATTGGACTTGGATTTGGTCTAGATTGACATTGTGGATATTAAATTGAAGTTTAGAATTGAATTGGACCATAATTGGAGTCAATTGGGTAGGTTTGGTTTGACATTGGGTTCACGGGTTAAGAATGGGCTAAATTGGGGGTTTTGGTAAACGTTGGGTAAATTGACAAAATTGGCTAGTGGTGTAGTTAGACAAAATGAAATTGGGAATATTTGGGATTTTCTGGAATTTTCTGGGAATTTTCTGAAATTTTTGGATTTTTTGGCTAAGAGGGGCATTTTGGGTATTTGGAGGGTATAGGGGGGTATTTTTTGGATTTTTTGGTATTTTTGGCTATGGATGATCAATTTGAGTGGAGGGAAATGTTTAGGAATGGTTTTGGGGAATTTTGGGTAATTTAGGTGATTTTGCAAATTTTGGGTAGTTCAAGGGCATTTGGTAGGTTTGGTGGGCCGGGGCCGAGGCCAAAAAATTAAAATTTTTCAAAAAAAGAAGATTGATCAAATTTGAGAAAAATGGAATCACTTTGGTTGAGCCATGAAGTCATATTAAGCCTATATGAGCCATGAGAGGACTCATTTGAGGCATTCACTATGTTGTTATTAACTCTCTTAGCGAGGGGCTTAGGGGTTAAGGTCCATCCATATGAATTACCTACATGAGTCAAGGAGTCAAGTTGGGTATGGGTGTGGTTTTAGGATCTGGATTGTGTGTGTGAGAGTGTAGTGAGTGTGTAAGTCAACCCTCACTGCGACCAAGCCACCCAGGGTGGTCCTAAGGTCAAAGAGTCCTATAGGGAACTCATCCTTTAAACCTTCACATTTGATTTCAACCCTCTAGGTGATTAGGGGTCTATAATCAAGCTTGTGGGGTTTGTAGAGAGGCAAGAAGTGGTTCAAATTTCTAAAGGATGGGTCCCAATTCTAGTCCTCTAAGATAGTCAAAGGAAAAGCCTAAGGCTAGATCCTAAGCACTAAAGAGGGAAGAGAAGACCTCATAAAAAATGAGGTCAACAAGGGACAAAAAGTTTTGCTTTACAATACAAGGCTGAAGTTATTCCCTGGGAAATTGAAGTCTTGTTGGTTAGGACCCTTTATTGTGACTCAAGTTTATACTTACAGAGCTGTTGAAATTGAAGATCCAAAGACTGGGAATAGATTTAAAGTAAATGAACATAAATTAAAACCATATTTTGAGGGTAAAATACCGAACTTTAAAGATGTTTTAATGCTCAATCAACCTGAATAACAGCTGAATAGGTCAGGCTGACGACGTTAAACCAAGTGCTTTATGGGAGGCAACCCATAGTTATCTTTATTTATTGTGTATTTATTTACATTTATCATTAGTATGTGGTAGTATTGAATTCTACTACTCGTATTTTCTCTTTGATCATCATGGAATTTGAGTCTATAGAGAAAATTTGAAATGAATTTGGACCACGGTGTTAATGTGCAAATTTTTCCTTGGGCACCGACGGTGAGCTCGATGCCGCCGATGGCAGGTTTTTCCCGAGAGGCCTGAAAATTTAATTGCACAATCCCGCCGATGGCGCCATCGAGGCCGCCGACGGTGAGATCTACGAGTGGACAGTTTCTGAGTTTGAAAAGGCAGTTTTTGGCAGTTTTAGGTGGAATTTTTCACTTATAAACTTCCAATGATTGTTCCTAAACTCTCCATTTCCAAAAAAATGAATGGAAACTACCTTGAATTCATCCATAATGGATTCCAGTTCCATAGATTACCCTAGATTTTGAGTGTTTAACCGGGGAAAGTTCATTAGTGCCGAGGCACAGTGAATCTTCAAAAAAGTGCTGAAAAAGAGGAGATTAATCAAAGAAAAAGGTTTTGTGAGTCGAGGATCAAACAATCCTTAGACAGTGATTGAAGAGACGATCGTGCAGTGACGATGGGAAGTATTTTGCTACACTACTGCCGCAGTAGTTATTATTCTGGTGAAGGAGTTTTACTCCATTTTGCATGGAATCAACCAGGGAAGCGTTTATGTGCGAGGTAGGTGGATAAATTTTACTCCTGCACGAATTAATGAATTGTATATGATCGAGAATGTTCCTATCTGCCATTATTCCAGCTTCATCTCGACGAAAAATCTAATGAATGAAATCTACCAATATTTGACGGACGAAACTGAAGACAGGGAAATTAGAGAAAATGGGTATGTTAATTTTTGTGCTACACTTTTAAATCCCATATCAAAACATTGGCACTTTTTCATTTATTCAAAGTTATTACCGACGAAGAGGATCGGTAAAGTTACCAAAGAAAGTGCAATATTGAATTACTGTATTCAAATGGGATGCTCAATTGACATTGGATCGATAATTGTGAAGTTTGTTTTGGGCCTGATCGTTCAAGGATCAACTCATGGGCTTAGAGATCCTTCTACAATTTTCTCACTGTGCAGCCTGTTTCAAGTTTCATACGAGATATGGGAAAAGTTACTCCTACCTTGGAGGCCTTTAGACCCAACGAAAATGTTCCCAGCAATTGAAGAGGAGAATGAGATGGGTGTTATTTTGGAGCAATCATCACAAAACTCAATTCCAGTTCAACCTCTAGTTTCGGACAAGACACCGATGATCCTACAAAAAATTAAGAAACTGGAGAAAGAGGTACAAAATTTGATGAATTCAATTAACAATATCTCTTATTTCTTTGATCACATTGATTGGAGGATGAAAGAGCACTTTGATCACTCTGGACATTTTGAAGGAAGTTTGATACACTTAATGAGAAAGATGGGATGGATAGAAAAAGATTCTACCAAAGAGTTCCCTTTCTGACCCTTCTATAACCTTTATGTTCATGTTCAATCGATGGGTGATATCCGAGGAGAAACCAGCACTGAATTGGAGGAGTAGTAGATTTGCTTTACTTTGTATGTTTCTATGTGTTTAGACTTGATTTGAACTTACTAGTTTGCTTGTTTTTGATGGTTGATTTTGATTTCAGTGCAGTTGAGATTAAGATTGGAATGTTAGTTTTCAGCGTTTAGAGTGTAGTGGCTTGGAGTGCGACACTGAATTGATGAATTGAGGTTGAGAAAATACCTAACTTATGTGTGTTGTGCAATGTGTATTGTAACGCTTAGATTTTATATATAATTGTGATGTTTATTTGTATTAATTCATCACATATTCACTAAAATTTATGTTTATAATGATTGAACGGATGTCGACGAGGCTTGAAATTGATCAAAATCGCAAAAATCAGGAAATTAAACAGATTTTAAGAATGTCGTCGACAGCGCCCTCGAGGCTGTTGACAGTGAGTTTTTTCCCGAGACTACTAATATTTAATTCTATTGAGCTCACCGACAGCGCGAACGACCTCGTCGATGGCAAGATCCCAAAAATTACCTTTTAACCATGATTTTGACCAGTCAACCATCACTATTCATCATCTTCTTCCCTTATTTACTAAAAATTTTGACCTAGGGCTTGAGAGATCTTGGATTTGGGGCGATTTCAACTCATTTTGACACGAGATTTAGTCATCACTCGGTAAGAGCTTCCCTCCTATGTAAAAATTTTTGATTTTAACTATGAATTTCTTCCACATTTAGGAATTCTAGAAAAATTGAAAATGTGGAGAAAATACTTAGAGGAAATTTATGGAACTTAATTTAGAATTCTTAAAGTCACATTTGGAAGCCATGTTATCATTATTTTGGAGTTTAGTTTAGATTTTTGTAAATTTGATAGATCGAAAAATGGCTCCCCGACAAAAGAGGCGACTTGAGTTTGATGAGGCTCGATTTATAAATGCAAAAGCCCAGTCAAGGTACACTTCTATCTTCCAAGGAAAGAAATGTATACAAGACAGAGTTTTTGATAATCCTGGAGGAGAAGTTGAACGAGTTATTAGAGAAAGGAATTGGGAAAACTTTTGCTACACTACAAACAAAGCTGCTGTAGAAGTTGTAAAAGAGTTCTATGCCAATCTGACTCAGCTTGAGGACGAGCTTGTAAAAGTAAGAGGATTATTTGTTGATTTTAATGCTGCCCGCATAAAATGCTTTTACGAACTTCACAATTTTGACTCTAGCGAGAATGGGACATTTGGAACCATGGAAGGTCCGTTGAACGATGTCATTGACTTTCTCACTGATGGGAAAGGGACATGAAAAATTAAACAGCGTGAACGGATAAATTTTCCTCTTTCCATGTTGAATGCCACAGCTAAAGCATGACATTATTTCATTTGTTCTATTTTGCTACCTACCTAACACCGTAGTGAAGTGTCGAGAGATAGAGTGGTTTTGAATTTCTATATTCAGACCAATAGAAGCATTAATGTGGGGAATATAATTTATAAGAATATTTTGGCCACGATAAAGAGTGAAGCAAGTGGAGGACTAGAACATCCTGGCCTTATTTATACACTTTGCCAATTATCTGGAGTGGAAGCTAGAGATGATGAAGAATGGATTTAACCTATGAAACCCATTAGTAAAGCTAACTTGAAGACATGTGAATCCCATAAATAATGGAGATATGGTAGTAGGAGTAAAGCACCTTCTACTAGTAGAGATATCCCCTCTACTAGTTATGACCCTCCTGCCTCTAGCTCCCCTACCCTTTACAATTTGATGAATGAAATGACCCTACAGCGAAAAAGTTTTGAAAAGTTAGATGAAAGACTTGAGAGAATAGATCAGAGGATTGAAGGATTAGAGCGAAGTCACCATCATGATAGTGAGTATCTTCAATGGCATTCTGATTTTTAGATTGCCTATTATGATGCTCAAGCCAGACACTATAGAGGTGAGCCTGATGTTACTTTTCTTGAATGCCCTCGATATACTCGTTATCAGCCCAATCCACCTGCTGACCAGGGAGATGAAGACATAGTATGGGATTTCAATGTCTAATCTTAAATTTGATGATTGTGATGTATGTGTGTGTGTTTTGTTGTGGTATTTTGTTAGTCTGTTATTTGCGTTTTGTGTTTATTTTTTGAAATGTGTATTTGTTTTTAGTTTGTATTTCATTTCTGGATGAATTGTGATGTCTAGATTATAATTGTAATTGTGAACTCTAAGATAAAATAGTAGATTGTTTGTTATTGTATTGTGAAATGCAAATGCTATTTGGTATTGTACTGTGTAGTGTAATCAATTGTGGTTGTTAAATGTTTTAATTTATGTAATTATTTCAAAATTTCGTTACCCTAGCAAATTCTCTAATATGCTATATGTGTAGAAAAGTTACTCATATTACAAGCCAATTGAAGTTAAAAATTTTGAGAAGAACCTGCAAAATTTCAGAAAGATGAAAATGCCTATAGTGCAAATGTATGATTTATATTTAGAATTTTTCTTTCACCCTATATTATTCCTATATATAGAACAATTTAAGTTTTGGGGGAGAAAAATATTAACTATTATTTGTTCTTAATTAAAATATTTTCAAAATTTAGAAATATGATTTTTGTGATAAAATTTATATCAGTTAACTATATTTAGATATTATTTAAATATTGTGAAAGATTCAAAGAAATATTTTTGGTAATGAAAATTAGTTTTGTAGGTTAAGATATTTAGTATAAGAGGATAAGACTATAGTTAATTTTTTTTAAAGTAAAGAAAACTATATTTAGAAATATTAAGAATCTTAGAAATTTAGTTGAGAAAGAAAAGATTGGGGCTCAATGATGTAAAGACTATGTATTACATATAAGGTAAAAGAACACTTTAAGTTTCAAATTTAGGAAAACAAGAGTGAAGTTAGAAATTATTAACAGGATATCCTGATAAAGTAATCCTCACTTGAAAAAGAAAAAGAAAAAAAAAAGAAAGGATTAAAAAACAATCCCTGAAAAGAAAAGAAAATTATATATAGGATTGAAAAGCAATTTAAATGAAAGAAAAGAAAAAAAAGTAAGTGAGAAGAAGCTTGAGGAGATGCCTTATCAAAAATTGGCTTCACTTGGATTAACCTAAAAGGTAAACTAAATACATTTCTGAACTAATATCTATAGAGTAGTATCTTTACTAGTAGTGTCCTCATGAATTTCCCATCATCTGAATATTCTAAGTGATTTGATATTGCAACATATAGTCATTCTTGAAATGAATAAACGACTAGAACACTTAGACTTGATGACTAAATAGCCTTAAATCTACAGAGTTAATCTAATTACTTGAAAATTTTTCTAAGAAATCTTACTATAATATTTATTTAAGTCAAAGTTATAGTATTCCTGAATTAAAAACTTACCACAATAAATCATGACTTTTATATAGTACTAAAAATTACTTGAGGACAAGTAATAGTTAAGTTTGGGAGATTTTGACCAACTGAATGTATGTTGAGATTTTCATGCCTATTTTATATTGATTTTGATGATATTGCACTTTAAAGAAATGTATTTTTGATGTTTTGTTGCAGGTATGTTGATTTATGGACATTGGAGCAAAAAAATGCAAAAAGGAGTGAATTTGGAACAAAAAGAACCAAAATAAAAAGATTTGACTTTGGGCACCGACGACAAGATAGACTCCGCCAACAGCGGATTTTCCGGAGATTTCAGAAAATATATTACACATAAGGTCGCTGACGGCGAGCTCGACCCTGGCGACAGCGAGCCTTAACAGATATGGTCCAAAACTAAGTATTCTAGAAGCCCATCGATGGTGAGATCGAGGCCGTCGACGATAAGCATGTCGGTTCTCTCACGAGATACATCGAATGTAGATGATTTTTGAAGGGATGCTTGGGCAACTCTTGGAAACTCTTCTACAACCTTAAAAGAAACAATTTGAGGCCGAAAAAGGGTGTCTACTGTGTTAGTTAGTGTTGGTGGTGCCATTAGAGTTACAAAGAGTTAGTTTATTTAGTTTTAATTGTGAGGAATTCTTTGAGAGATTGTAAGAGTGGAAGGAAAGTGAGAGCTTCTTCCTCCTTGCCGTTTCAAAGAAGAATTCTGTGTGCTCTAATGAAAGGAAGAGATTCTGAGGAACTTCAAGTAGTTTTCTTGGGAAAGATCTCGAGAAAATTTGTATTTACTTATTATAGTTTGTATAACTTTGTTTTTATATATGAAATCCATATTTTGTTGTATCTTCTCCATGAGATCTGAGTAGTTTCTATGTCTCTCCTTGTTTTGAGATTTTGGGAAATGGTGATTTGAATTAGTTGTGCCTAGAGAATGTTAAAGAAGTTGTGATAATCTTTTCACTTCAATCTGGCCAATTGATTTGTTAAAATATGTTGATTTTTACAACTAAAGTGAAGATTACATCCAAGATTTAGGGAGGTCAAAGTCCTTAAAAGTAGGGTGTAAATAAATAGAGAAATATTATTTAGCGGGCGTAGAATTGGAGATTTTAGAGTGACAGACTAAAATCCTTAATTTGGTCCTATTATTTGGGTGTTGAAGTGTGGATGTTGGCCCTCAGGCGAGGGGAATGTGGGAGCTCCAAAGTGAGAGTCGATATCCTCCCAGCCTAGCCGCAGATTCAGTAACTAAGCATAGGATTAGTCAACGTTCTTTTTGCCTCGACTAAAGACTAAAGAAAAGGTATGCTCCTATTTGGCACAACACAATTTTAAACTAATTCTAATTATCCATTCATTTAAATTTCTTAACATGGAGAAGGATGCTTGCTTATATATTGAACCTCACTTTATTAGTAAAAATAGTTAATTGTTAGTAGAATTAAGTTTATTTAATTTACATCTTATTTACGATTGCTATTAGTGACAAATAGGCAATTTGAACTACAAGTTTGTGATTCTGAATTGGTTTTTATAATCCTAGTTTGTAGCCTCTAAAATATTCCTTGTGGAATTGATATCCAGGACTCCACTAGAGCCCTGTATTACTTGAGCGATACATATTCTTGCATTTATAAGAGTAACTCTACAATTATTGAATATATTATACACTTTTATATCAAATTCTTACAATATTAAACTTATGCATAGTGCGCGGAGTGGTTCACCTTATAATTAACTCAACCACCATATGGTCAAAGCATCACCATATGGTCAACTTGACCAGCATGGTCATCCTTTTGGTCAACATGGTTAAAACAAACTATATTATAAAATCCAGTGACCCCATAACTAATTTAACCATCATATAGTCACATGAGTCATCACGGTCAACCTTGAGACTTAAGTGGTCAACTTTGGTCAACTGGTCAAACTTGGTCAACTCCACCATTTTTGGTGGTCTTTTAATTAAATTATTTTATTCGGTTAATTAATTAATTATTTAATTAATTAAAGAGGGTGAAATTAAGGTTTATTAGACTTAGGATTTAAGTCCAAAATCATGGCCTAAGTCCATGTCAAACTAAACCCATGGCAATCCTAAATCCATGTTTTACACTTAAACCCCAACCTATGGCTTATTGGTATTGGGTCACCCACAACCCATTAGTCCCGCTATGACATGGGTAACCTACTTAAAACCTAGAGGGCACCATTTTTGGCCGAAGTTAACCTAATTCATCATTAGGGGAGGGTTATGTATCATTCTGTCCCAAATCTTTTGTATGATTTATAAGCTTAGGAGGACGGAGTTAATCAGCTCATCTTGAAGTCACTATCCATCCCATCATCCATCCAATGGGAAGAGAACAAACTATGGCAATTAAACTTCACCAATTTCAAACACGTGATGAAGGACCATTGAAATGGGAGAAGATGGACATCCACAACCGAAATTCATCTCCCTTATTCTCTTTGATCATCCTTGAGCTGGCTCGTTCTCCTCCAATTCAATTTGAGCTTAGTCATGGCTTTTCCATGGCTAGAAATAAGCCAAATCGAGAGCTCCACATAAGAGAAGAAGGTAACCTAAAGTCCTCAAATCCAAAGAACTTCAACACAAAAGTTGTTCCCCATAACCTAAGTATACAATCCCCCATAGTTTGAACTTATGTAATCCATAACAGAGGTCCAATTTCTCACTAGAAAATCAGAACAAATTTTTTGGTTTGTATAAAACTCCTAAAAACCTCAATTAAATCATCCTAACACCATCCCTGAGTTCCACGAAGAAGTTCCCAATAGAAATTAGCTCTTCCTGCAAGCTCTAACACATCCCAAGGTGAAACCATGCCACCATTCCATCAAGCATATACCTAGGATAAATTTTAACTCAAATTAAATTAAGGGAAAGCTTTCTGAGGTCAAGATAAAGCATCAAAATGTTTCCAATCGAGGCTACACTTCTTGGACCAAGGTATGGACCTCTAACCCTACTTTCTTGATCGAGTTTGGACCTTTATAAAGAAAATCATAAAACAAAACCCACATAACCCTATGCATGTGTTAGAATCCTTGAGATAAGCTTTAGGAACAAGTTTCATAAAAATGCATTATGATTTGAACGAGATCTTAAGGTTTAAACATGAACAGTTTACAGGTTAACAGGCTTTTGCAATGATGGGTGGATGCCGTCCATTTCCTTGTGTTAGAAATGGATGATTGTGATCTAGCAGGATCGTGGATCTATCCACAAGAAACAAATGTAACTGCAAGCCACGTAGCTGCCCGCTTGTAAAGCCCTACAAACCAAACAGCACCGCATGTTGCTTTTATGAATCCTAGAATTTAGTCAGCGCTGCGTGGATAATTCTTTAAGTAGGATTTAAACAAATATAAAAAAATACCGAAAAATTCAAAAAGACATACTTTTGCATAGAAAAATCTTAAAAATAAACCAGAAATACCTTTGGAATCAAGCAAACAAAGGAGAAAATTATAAAAATGAACAATTGAATTAATAAATTATAATTAATTTTTATTTTATTAATTACTCTCTATAGTAATTTAATTATTAAAAATTAATTAAAAACCTAAAAATGATGAAATTTTTAGAGATTGATCTTTTTACCCTTGAGGACACTGTGATTTTTCCAAGGTTAAGAAAAATCTCTAATGTCAAATTCACCAATTTTTACCAAACTTTGTAATTATTTTTAAAAATAATTATAAAAATCAGAAAATTGGAAATTAAATTGGAAAGTGGTTAGAAAATTTAGGATAGTGAACTTAAATCCTAAAATGACAACTTCTAACCTTTAAAAAATTTAAAATGACAATTTAAACATTTAGGGTTAAAATTATAAATTTTAAAATTTATATTTCAAAACCTAAAATTTCTGATCTTAGGTTTTTATCCTAAACCTAAGTTACACCCTTAAAACTTACCAACATTAGGTTTAATTCAAATCTAAATCCCTTGGGTTCAACCTAAATGAACCCATGACAAACCCTAAAACCCTTTGGTTCAACCCAAATGAACCAAAGTTAAACCCAAGACCCATGGATTCAACCCAAATGAAGCCAGGTCAAATTTTAAACCTTTAGTTTCATTCTAAATGAACACAACTTAAACCATAATTAGGTCTAACCCCAATTAGACCAAATTAATTTAATTAAGCCTTAATTACATTAGGCTTAATTAACCTATAAACTATAATTAGGTCTAACCTTAATTAAACCTAATTAATCTAATTAAGTCTTACTTACATTAGGCTTAATTAATCTTAAACACTAATTATGTCTAATCCTAATTAGACCTAAATAATCTAATTAAGCTTTACTTACATTAGGCTTAATTAACCTTAAATCCTAATTAGGTCTAACCCTAATTAGACCTAATTAATATAATTAATTCTTACTTACATTAGGCTTAATTAACCTTAAATCCTAATTTGGTCTAAGATTAATTAGATCTAATTAATCTAATTAAGCCTTATTTACATTAGGCTTAATTAATCTCAAACCCTAATAAGGTCTAACCCTAATTAGACCTAATTAATCTAATTAAGCCTTATTTACGTTAGGCTAAATTAACCTTAAATCCTAATTAGGTTTAACGTTAATTAGACCTAATTAATCTAATTAAGTCTTACTTACATTAGGATTAATTAACCTTAAATCCTTATTGGGTCTAACCTCCTAATTAATCTAATTAAGCCTTACTTACATTAAGCTTAATTAACCTTAAGCCCTAATTAGGTCTAACACTTACTAGACCTAATTAATCTAATTAAGCCTTATTTACATTAAGCTTAATTAACCTTAAGTCCTTATTAGGTCTAACCCTAATTGGACCTAATTAATCTAAATTAGTCTTACTTACATTAGGCTTAATTAAAGTTAAATCCTAATTAGGTCTAACCCTAATTATACCTAATTAATATAATTAAGATTTACTTATATTAGGCTTAATTAACCTTAAACCCTAATTAGGTATTAGCTTAATTAAACCCAATTAATCTAATTAAACCCTTTTTTTTCTTTCTTTCGGGATCAGTTTTAATCACCTTTTTTTCATTTTTTTTATGTGAGGATTACTATATCTAGATAGGCCTTTAATAATTTTGAATTTCACTATCCTCTCTCTAAAATCCAAAACTCAACACTTTCCCTCACTTTTTATAAGTGTAAGTATTAGTTCGAAAAAGGTTTTCAATAAAGGCTCAATTCTCATTAAGTATAAATCTAAGAATTTTAGTTTTTCAAATATTCAACTCATTTCTACCATAAATAACAAAATCATTTTTCCAATGTTTCCTACAAAATATCTTAACTCTAGAACAGTTTCTTCACATAGGATTTCAACTAAGTAATTTTTTTAACATTCCTAAAATTAAAATTATAGTAACCTAAAGGTAACACCACATACCACAAGTCATTTTAAAAGTGATATCAAATTAAATATAGGCTATTGAGGGCAAATAAAGTTACATTTTAAAAAATTTTCTTCCCCCCAAACTTAAAGTTTAAAATATTTTGCAATTAATTCCATAAAATGTTGCAGAAAGAAAAGTAAAGGTTGAATCTACTTACTACTACAACATCCTATCAAATTCATAAACATGCATTATCAGGATAGAATGATTGTAGGAGAAAGTAAATCTAGCCTAAAACATGCTTGTAATAAAATTACACTAAAAGGAAGTATTTTCACATTAAAATTTTATTTTTCTTCCTACCCCCAAACTTAATTTTTAACATGTATAGTATTCAGTACAGAAAATATAAGGAGGAAGAAAAACAATTTGGAAATTCTATCTACCACAAATGTCTATTAAAACCATTTACAAGTATTCGTTAGGACAGAATAATATGCAGCAGAAAGTAAATCTAAACTAATCATGCCAGAATGAGATTCACTAAATAAAAGTTTAACTATCATAGCAGGTATCAGTAAGGGAATATTAAAATGTTCTTCAGGACCTAAAAAAATTTGTAACACAAACATAAACACACATATGATAAATGAGGTTAATTCATCCTTTAACTCATCCAATCTTACTACCTTTCCTCCAATTTCTAACAAAATCACTACACTAATAAATTAGGTACATTTTAAAATGCTTTTAAAGATTATAATTGACCCAAGGAAAAAATGTTAAGATTTTCATGCCAATTTTATACTGATTTTGTTGATATTGGTTTTTAAAGAATGGTATTTTTGGTGTTTTTCTTCATGTATGAAGATTTAAGGACAAAGGAGCGAAAATATACAAAAAGAACCAAATTATGCAAGTTTGACCTAAGGCGCCGACGGTGAGGTCGATGGCGTCGTCAGCGTGATTTTACCAAGAGTTCATAATTAATTGCAAGGGAGGCTGCCGACGGCGGAGATTGAGGCCACCGACGACTGGGCCTGTTTAAAACACTAATTTTAGAAGGCCGGCGACGGCGTAGCTCAAGGCCGCCGACAATGGGATCGGCAGATCTTTCCAGAAATACATCGAATGTGGATGATTTTCGAAGGGGTGCCTGCAAAACCCTTAGAGGCTCTTCTACAACTTTAAAAAGAACCATTTTAGGCCGAAAAAAGTGTCTCCTACGTGTTTACTAACGAGTCCAAAGTGTCAATTAGTGTAATTATTTAGTGAGTAGTGAGTTCAAATAAAGATTTTATGAGGAATTCTTCGAGGGATTGTAAGAGTGGAAGGGAAGTGAGAGATCTCTTCTGCATTGCCATTTCGAAGGAGAATTCTGTGTGTTGTAAGATAGGAAGAAATTCAGAGGAACTTCAAGGAGTTTTCTTGGGGAGGAATTGAAGATAAGTTGTGTTTATTTACTATAGTTTGTAGACCTTTACTTTATTATATGAAATCTAAGTTTTATGGCATCCTCTTCATGAATTCTGAGTAGTTGTTCTATCTTTCTCCTTGTTTTGATGTTTTTGTGAAATGATTATATGAATTAGTTTATTAAAACTAATATAAAGAAGTTGGGATGATACTATACCTAAACTTACTTTACTATACAAATTGTCCATTTGTATTGTTAAAATCTGTGAAGAATTCTTAAGATCTGAATGTGGGCTAAGTATTCTTAATGAGTATGTTTCACATTTCTCTTTGAAAGGTAGACGGGTAAATCGTTGAAAGGAGAAGTGCAAATAAATAGGGAAATAGTATTAATCGGGTGTAGAATTGGAGATTTTAGAGTGACAGGCTAAAATCCTCAATTCGATCCTATCATTTGGGTGCTGAGGTGTAGATTATTAGACCTCAAGCGAGGCAAACGTGAGAGCTCCGAAGTGAGAGCCAGTATCCTCCCATCCTAGCAGCAGATTCAGTAACCAAGCATAGGATTAGTTAATGTTCTTTATGCCTGAACCAAAGGGTAAAGAATAGGTATGCGCCTATTTTGCACAACACATATAAAACTAATTCTAATTATCACTTCACTTAAATATCTTAACAAAGGAGAAAGATTCTGTCGGCATATTTTTAGGTTGAGTGTTGTATTTTGAAAAGGGGTCGCCTACAGAAGTTGTCGGTGAATTTTAAATTTTAATTTTAATTTAAATATATATATATATATATATATATATATATATATAATTTAGAAAGAAGCATTTGATTTTGAAAATAGTTTTAAGTTTGAAAATTTTAAGATATTAAATCAAACCGATCTCATATCCCAAATAGTTTATATAAACGAGCACAAACCGTGTATCTATCTCGAAGGACAAACACACTGCTTGACGATGGGGCTCGATTAAATAAACTAGAAGATTTGTGACATCCGTTTGGTTTGCAAACCAACTTTATAAGCCGACAAGTTCCCCTACTTAATATAAAGAAATTAAGCAGGGTTTATATTACCTGGGTTCTTAAAGTTCCCTATAAGGGCAAGCCCCTACAATTAATTACATCCTAAGTGACGGGAATCACTTAAGAAAACTCTCGATAATGATGAGTGGTTTTGCTCTCAAGAATTTCAAAGTTCAAGGTTTTCAAAGGATTGGATTTTGGAAATTTCAATAGGGAATGGATCAAATTTGGAACAGTTATTTTGAGAGTCCAAAGGAAGAGAAGTAGGGGATGTCACGGACCTGAAGTGAACTTCAGTGACTTCCCAACTATCCTATGGTTTGGCTTTGAATTTTGAAAATGAATTTATTTAAGTTTCAATCCTGCCAATTAATTATAGGAATTACATTTACATAATCACCTGGTTATGCAAATAACCTGGAAGATAGGAGGATTTACGTCGTATCGGACGATGACCTCGGAATCCTAAGCGAGTTAGGGCTTATATTGCACAACAAGGCTGTGCAAAGGCCTAAAAGAACAGGTGAGGATTTATGCCGCACTAGGCGGACTACCTCGAAGTCCTATGGCTTGTTATTTAATTCTAAGAATGGTTTTGTTGATGTAGATTCCAGTTTTGCTGACGAAGATGGCCGTGCTGCCCTCTATGCTCCAAGCTCCTTGTTGTTGCAGAGGTTTAGTTTTAGAAGGTAAAAATCAGGAGATGAGAGAAGTGTTTTGGTTTAGAAATCTTAAAGTCCAATTATTTTTAATATTTTAATTAAAAAAATCTTAAAGTTGTTTAAACAGAACCGATTAAGATCCCACGGTTCCGTCATCCCTGCACAGATTATTTTCATCAAATTCACTTAGTCCGAGATGAATTTGCTAAACTCAGTCGAATGAGTTCCACACTTTCATTTAGACCGTGGGAAATGCCGTTAGCAACACGTGGGTTAATCATCCGAGGTATTCCCGATCATTCAATGAGACATTTTAATTTAGTTGCAATTGTAGTTTTGTTGTTCTGTTTTTGATTAAATTTTGAGTTGTTTTATATTTTGGAATGTTGTGGTGGTGAATTTTATCTTGTTGTGACTTTTAATTTAGTTTTGGTTTCAGTTTTGTGGCTATCCTAAAGGTTTTAGTTTTCATGCAACAATCTTGTTTAACATGCAAGAAGAGTAAAACGTAGCTCATATAAATAAATTGCAATAAAGTAAATTGCAATAAAACAAAAGCATACCTGGAGGGTCTTCTCGTCATTCCAAGCTGCACTTAAAACACATATTAAGGCATTTAAATATTTATAACAAGTACCTAGGTAAACCTAAGGGAAAGGTTTTGGTTGTCTACCAAAGTCCTAGTCCTATTGCTAGTCATCTCCTATGACGTATAGGTTCTTGTATCTTGTTTAAGGATGATTTTCTTCATCAAAGAATAATTAAATTCAATTGTTCTTCTAAAACATCCCATCATATTGACGAAGTATTTAGTTAGAGTCCTGTTTTCGCCATTCTTTTCTCTTTTTTTTTATTTTAAAAGGAGTCGCTAGTTTGTCGATCGTCGTATACTTCCCTTATTCGAATAAATCTCCCTCCCGAATCAAATAAGTGATTCGAAGAGGAGAGGAACCTATTAAGAAGGGACATATGACAAAGTGACAAACAAAAGAAAAGAAAAACATGGAGAGTCTACGTGCGATAAACCTCGCAAGGATAAGTCAAGCATGTCCGCCCAAACAAGATCGAGCGAGAGGCACCTTGAACCAATATCCGCGAAAGAAGTATCTACGTAGACTACCCATAACCAGAGAGTCGAGTGTATGTACCGTTCCGGGGTCAAGAGCACTCCCGCGAGGAACATATTCCTACTCGGTTAATTACATCTTGGGGGATACCCAAGAATACTCTCGATAAAAGGAGTTTCGCTTTATATTAACATAGACCTGGGTATAGGCAATCAAAGGGAGATTATTCCATGTGGAAAAGTCTCGATAGTTCAAAGCTCTCGCTAAGCCATCGGGTAGAGAGTGAGTATCTCACATCCCAAATGAGGTAGTGGCTCATCGGCATACGGAACCCACGGAATAACCTAAATCATCTTGACGGGGGTATCCCAACACGTCAAAGCACGTCCGAGCCATAAGGGCGAGAGGACAAATCGTCGTATCCCAAACGGGCGGCAGATTATTGGCATTTGTTCGTCAAAATGATATCAACGAAGTCAAGGAGCGAAAGGTCTCAACAGGGGTAGTCAAAGGAAGGAAGGAGTAATCCTAAAGGGGTAGAGGTAGCCAAGTCAGGGTATCACAAACCCGTCATCCAAAGCAGTAGGACCTTAAGTCTACCCGAACATGAAGGTAGTCGACCCAACACGTCCTGAGATTCCCGGTCAGCAATCCAAGAATTGCATTATCCACGGGGACCTCGGTAGCCCTAAGGTCAATGGAAGGAAACTCTATTCTATGACTATAAGCTGGAGCTCCAAGAGGTGGGTCTCACACCTGCCAAAGTGGCAAGGATGCCTCAGGAAAGGAAAAGAGATGGAGGTTCAGCTACAAAGCTGCAAACGCTCCAAACAAAGGGACTTACACCCCGTCTGGGTCGGAGAGCCTTCTAACACCCTAGGCGCAGTAGACAACCACCTATAAAGGTATGCTGGGCCAGTCAGATTGGAGAAGCACGAGGACTCCTCCTTGGGACATGCAAATATGAATGCAGTTATCTAGAGCGGTCCTTAAGTAATGTGGAGGCCCTATTAGTATGACTTGGGTGATAGCCATGCAATGCAACCCATTTAAAATTCGGCCCGAAGGCCATGCAAGAAAGTAAAAGTGCATATTTTAAAATCTTGAATATTTTTAATCCTAAAATTCATTTATCTTGAATATTTTATTGGGATTTTTTAACGTATAAAGTTTACAATTTTAGGGTCCTTAAAGAGCCTAAATGATATCGCGAAATCCCAGATCACAGAAAGAAACAAGGAAAACACATGCAGGCATGCAAATATGCAATAAAAGCAAGAAAGAAAGCACTCCATAATAAAATAAAAGAGACCAAAATGCCGCTGGACCGGCAACATAATCCAGAAAAAGAAAAATGCGGCCGAACTCCGCATATACATGCCCGGTCCTAATTCTATACATCAATATAAAAATGCAGAATTAAGATACGGGGCACGAGAATATGTTCCTAGTCCCCTCCAAGTGGTTCCTGCGCAAAATGCCTCAGAACCCGTGCCCGTATCTTATTTCTGCTACATGACTCTCCTAGACTCTAAAAGTACAAAGGAAAATAAAAAGACTCAATCCTGCATGAAAACAAGTGTTAGCGGGGAAAGCTCACATGCAAATGACGTTTAATGAGCCATGCTTTATAAATGAGGGAGCTAATAGAACCTGCAAACAAAAATGTCAGAAATCATCACTTGATCACCCCATAGCGGTACCTGTGTGTGTGTATAAATAAGCATGGCTCCCTGCAGAAAAGCACCCTAACACACTAACATATGAAGCATGCAATCACATCACTGGAAAAGTGCAGAAGAAAGATACCTGGCTAGGGCAACCAATCCAACAAAGAACAATAGCCAGACATCAAAAAGACTACCTAGCAACCTAAGTCCTAGCCTAGCACACCATCTAACGAAAGTGCACAAACCTAGTGCCTAAGTGCGGGGTAAGTCTGGGTACAGTATGACTTTGACAGGGTTGCCATACCTGCCCCATCCTAAGGATCCGAAGGATCTAAAGGGCTTCACGAAGAAGGGTGACACAAGTTAGATCCAATGGATCCTTAGCACGATCATACTTGTGCCGATCCCGATGACTTAATTCGCATTGCTCATTGGCATCAACCCAACAAGCAATGCTCGTTAAGGCATCGCGACCGACACGGGGTCACTCTCCTAACAAGTAGGACAAGCCATCGATGAATGGGTAAACAAACAGTCATGCAAGAAGCCCACATTGTGATTGCTCGACTGAAGTACGAAACAATCACAATGGGCGCCCAAAAGGGCAAGCACACACATCATACAAAATGCAAGGATGCTACATGCAAAGAGGATGCACCAATGTGGTGAAGGTGGAGTATACCGTGAAGGTGATGACTCAGAAAGAGCGGGCATGCCGTAGTGGCAGCGGCCCAAAAGGATGTGTATGCCGGTGAGGCAGTGAACCGAAGGTGGAATAAATCTCACCAGGGAGAATCATAAAAGTGCGGTGCAAATGGAAATGCAAACACAGAATATGGTGCAACATGCAACTGGACCAACATGCACAAACATACAAACATGCAATATAATGCAATAAGTGGTCACACGCAAAATGCAACAAGATGGAGCATGCACATGCAACACAACCCCAACACTCGACGGCATGTCGAACTCGTCCTAATGACCTCACATAGGTACCTAAGGTTGACGCTCTTTGATGTGCGGCATCGCCGCCTCCAGCTTTGGCGTGGCTAAGTGGAGGGATTCCCCCTCCGATTTCTCGTGGGGGAAACTCACCACCGTTCGTAGGGCGGACTAGCTACAAAGCTTTTTCTGCTCTACGAACACCCCGATCTTATAGGACGGACTAGCTACAAAGCTTTTCCCGTCCTCTAAGATCGAACTCAACTAATCCCTCCAAGGGAGATTAGGAGCGCCAAAACCGTGGGAAATTGGGATTCCAACCCAGCAGGATTAAGATCTAAAGCTCAGAACAGGGAATCGCTAGGCTACGAATAGGGATTGGCCAACGCATAGGATTCCTAACCTATGGCTCACTCTAGGTAAATCAATGATCCATCACATTGGCGGCTCAACCGGTCGATACATGTCGTCTGGCACCTCCACCCCACGTGGGCGATCGAACCCACGTGCCTAGACCGGACTAAACTTAGGGTCGGCTAAGGGATAAGAAAATCTCACCGCCACGAAGGTTGAAGACGTGTTCTCTTTATGCTGAAGAAGAGCCCACGTTTCCGGCAAACCACCGGTGTTCGATCCATGTGCGCCAGCGTACCTCACAATGAATCATGCAACGAGAAAAATACGATGCGGTGAGGGCAAGAGACACACCTCGCAACAAAACCATGCAAACAAGGGAGGAATACCTGAGGTATGCAAAGTACCCGACACAAAACAAAATAAAAATATATCATATAAAAATACACGACCGAAATATACCTTCACAATGAGAGGTTGAATGGATTTCGATACGCCACGGTGTTGTCGCTGCCCCGACGGCGACATGGATCTCCTGCGAGGCGGAGGATGCTCGCGACGGTGACTTCATTGATAGAAACTTCGCCGCAGGAGAGGAAACCGATGAAGAAAAAGATTCCCCGCTAAAATTTAATGGAAGCGCGAGGGTTCCGAAATCTCGATATGGATCTATGCGAGGGAGAGCTAATACCACCGGGATCTGGATGCCCGTGCCGAGGAAGGCCGGCGAGATGTCGCCAAGAAGGCTGGCTGCTCGTGCGAAGAAACAACGCCAGCACGGAGGAAGATCAAAAGCTCAGCCAAAATAACCTTTTTGTAGCAGCTCCGGCGGAGGGGAATACCGGCGGTAGAGCTTACGCCGACGAGGAGTCCCGGCCGGCGATCTCTGTGCCAAAGAGGTGGCTGTTTTGTGAAAGATGAGGCTAAGAAGCAAAATGCCGCGAGCTGAAGAAAGGGGCTGCCGACGCCGGAGGAGACTGCGGCGGTCGGCGAAGATGGTTCGCCGGCGAGGCTCGCCGACCGGAGAGGTCACTGGAAGTGCCGTGCGAAGAGCGGCGCTAGGGTTCGACGCTAGGGAGTTCAGCTGTGAGGGTTTCATGCGATAGATCGGGCTGGGGGAGAGGTTAGGCGTGAGTTTTTTTTTAAAGATAATATAATAATATTATTATAATAATAATGATGATAATAATAATATTATTATTATAATTATCCTCCACGTTTTTTTAGCACGTATACGTCCACGCAGCGAAGTAGATGTCTTCCTTAGCTAAAATTGACATTCCGGATTCAATGGCGTAGTCCGTTTCGTCATCCGGGGTCGTTCGGGGCCGCTCGAGCCACTTTTTGAGCAACTGGGCTAAAAAAGAATAATTCACATATTTTAAGCCCGCTCGCGATGTCGTAGCAAAATGAACATCCTCCGTAGGTAAAATTGACGTTCCAGACACAATCGTGTGATCCGTTTCGTCGTCCGGAGTCGTTCGAGTAACTTTTGACGATCGGGCTAAAAACGATAATTTGCACAATTTTTACCCCGCTCACAAAGACGTAGTAAAATAGACGTACTTCCTAGCTAATATCGATGTTCGGGACACACTCACGTGGTCCGTTTCATCGTTCGTGGTCATCTAAACAAGCTCGCATGTGGATGAGCCAATTTGAGCTAATTTCCCGCGCGACGCTTCGAGTAACGCCTGTCGACCCTGGTATGCTCGAATGGACATCCCATGCATGTAATATATAAAAAAAAACGATGCAAACAAAGGATCCCCAACAAGTGTGGTGTACCGCTGAGGCACAGTGCACTTGTTGGAAGCATCCTTAAAAGAGAGCATCTCTTGGTAGTCGATGTGACATCCCAAGAAAAGAGTAAAGGCAAGCTCGACCAGGCCAGATAAACTGGGCATGGTATGGTATAGGGTGTGGCTAACCTGTCGTGACTGGTCAATCACCAAAAATAGGTTCAGAGGCCGTAAAGGCATAACCTGAAAGGGTGGTTCAGATGCCGTAGTGGCATAACCACAAAAATAGGTTCAGAGGCCGTAGAGGCATAACCTAGGGGGGTGGTTTAGAGGCCGTAGAGGCATAACCATGAAAATTGGTTCAGAGGCCGTAGAGGCATAACCTAGGGGGTGGTTCAGAGGCCGTAGAGGCATAACCACAAAGGATCCCAACCAGGCCAGAAAAACTGGGCAGGGTATGGCCAGGGGTGGTGGTCAGCAGTCGAAGCTAACTGTCTATCGAAGAGCTCAGCCATGCCAGATAAACTGGACATGGTATGATTGAGAAAAGATTTGCCTGACCTCATTTGAAACGACGATATCGATATGTCTGACCTCATTTGAAACAACAGAATCGATGAAAACCCCATACCTGACCACATTCGAAATAGTAGGGGAGAAAACCCAATCATCTCGTGTGACCAAATCTTTTGTTATGTTTCCCCTAAAAGAGACCCTGATTGCAAATCTAACTGATCTCCTTGAGAAGAAACACCCAACACTTTAATCAGGTGGCTATAAAGCACAGTATATCCTGATCAGAGGTGGCGATCAAACCAGTAAGTATAAAGTATGGTTGACCCAAAAGAAGAAAGAGAGAGGTGGTTCAGAGGCTGTGAAGGCATGACCAAACATAGTGGTTCATGGGCCATAAAGGCATAACCATAAAAATAGGTTCGAATGCCATAAAGGCATAACCTAGGGGTGGGTTCAGAGGCCGCAGAGGCATGACCCAAGGAATGTATGAAGAAGGAATACTCTCGTAAATGAACCGGCCCAAAAGGGACATGTGGTCCGAAAAGTATCGAAAGGCTAATGAGCCGAATACGACAACATGTCCTCATAAGAGCTGACTAGAATGTCATGTAGCTCGAGAAATGTCGTATCAAAAGGCTACGGGGCCAAAATGTCAAAAGACGAGATGTCCTCGTAACAGAGCCGACTAAAGTGTCATATGGCTCGAGGAACATCAAGGTATATGGCTATGTAAAGCCGAAAAACGCTCTCATAAAAGAACCAGCCAAAATAAGGCATGCGGTTCGAGAGACCTCAAAGCCAAATGGCTGTGAAAACCCAACGTGCCTCATAATGAGGTCTTATCATCAAGGTTCAGCCAAGTGAAGGCAACAGTTCCATTGATCGGAACATCAAATGATCAGGAAGGTATATATCCCGATCGAGGTAGTCTAGGAGATATGTATCCTAACTACACATCAAGTAGAGTAGGATGTATGTATCCTACTTCTCATATCAAATGGCACAGGAGGTATGTATCCTGATCAAACATATCAAATAACATAGGAGGTATGTATCCTGGTTGAATGTATCAGATGACACAAGAGGTATGTATTCTAGTCGAATACTTAAAATGGACAAGAGCTATGTGTCTTGCCTACACATCAAATGAGCAGCCGTAAGGTGAAACAACCTAAGAAAACATGCTGAAAGTATAGTCGGACGTCAACGTACTCCAACAAAACATGGATCAATGGTAAAAATTGATACAATATGTGACTCGACATGGTGGATAGAACCAACCAAAGTAGTCGAAAATATCAAATAAGACAGGGGAGGTATCCTGCCTATGCATCAAATGAGGGACAATATGACTAAAATAGCCCGAGGTATCATGCTCAGAGTTATGCTAGATGCATGGAGTTATCCGGCCAAACATGGACCAGTGGTAAGACCGATGCAACATGTTACTCGATGTGGCAGAAACAACTAACCAAATAATTGAAAGAATTAATGGGGTTAGCTAACCGAAATGGTCTAACCACGAAAGTGCTTTCTATGCAAGCACTAACGAGACAAATCTCGCAGGGGATTCTCCCATTTAGCAAATAATTATGCTGGGATGCATCAAATATCCCAGTGTAGACATGGATCAACTGAGCGACTGATACAACATGTCATTCAATGAGGCGGACCAAACCAACCAAGTCAATCAAAATATCTTTGAGGTGGACTCACAAGTCCAAATGTAGGGTGCTTTAAGCAAACATTAGCGAATTAAGTCTCGCTAAGAGAACTCTCAGAACTAGCGAAGTAGCTGTCGCTGAGGAGAGCTCAACAGATATTTCCTGCAAGAACTGGCTAAGGCAATTCATGCCGGGGAAAATATCGGGTCAAATGTCATGCATAAAAAATGCAACTGACTAGGGACATGGATCGGATAGACAATAAACGAAGTCTAAAATCGATACAACATGCCGCTCCAACAAGGCAATGAAAATTGACCGAGTCAGGCATATCAAAGAGGGTGGATGGTCAAAACATACCAACCCTATACGATACTGATACCAGAAATTTGATAAAATGAATTCCAATGGGGAATTACCACAGTATCCAAGAGTGGTTGGTAAAAAAAAAATATAGCATTCCAACCGCATGGGTGCATGGATCTCAGACCAACCCAAAAACATCCTCCTAAGAGGGAAAATGCTGCACTCATTTGAAATGAGCAGAAGACTCTAATTCGGACCCACACAGGGTGCTTGACCGAATAGAGGAGTCGAGGAAAGAAGTATGGCTTTCCCACACAAAAGAGGCATCAATTGAACTTGACATCAGTCAGTCGAGACACCTTAGAAAGGTTGGGCAAAATAGAGTGAACCAACCAAATGATATTTAGCCGGAAGACCAAAACATATCCCTTAAGAGGGAATACACCACACTCATCTGAAGTGAGTGGGCCCAAGCATATCCGTAAAAAGGTGCTCAGTTCAGACCCTATGTAGAATGGGTAACCGAACAAGAATGCTAGGAAAGTTCATGGCTTTCCTGCATAAGACAAATATCAATCAAAATTGACTGTCAATCGAGATATTGTGAAGGTTATCTTAGCAAGGTATGATAACCATAACTTCTTAATCATAAAGCTAGGCTCAAATCCTCTAAAAAGAGGGTATCTTCCACTCTCACTTTGACGAGAGGGACGAATGTATCTATCACACTCATTTATGATGGGTGGGACACCCTTGCTCGGGTCCGCTCGAAGCGAGGAGCCAAATAGAAAAGATAAGAGAAGTACTTGGCTTCTCTTACACCGATTACTGGTTGCACCAGGTATAAGCCGCTCGTAAGACTTCCACTTTATATGTTTAGCAATTCAGCAATCAGTTTTAAGAGATGCACGAGACCTCTCTTACTTGCAATGAAGCAAAGGAATGGGTGGGTGTACAGTGTCGTACAACATACCCACAAAGAAGACTAGTCAACTTCCGAAGGAAGGACTGCCACGAACCCGAAGGTCAACACATAAAGTGTACAAAAAGGTGGGTAAATAGCCCACAAGATGGCAAGCCTTTCTTCCGAAGGAAGGGCCACCGGACCTAGAGGGTCACCACCTAGTACGTAAGGGTGGTGGGTGAAGAGTCCTCACACAAGAAGGAGAGTCAACTTCCAAAAAAAGGACTGCCGGACCCAGAGGGTAGACGCATCAAGCGTGATATAATGTAGGTGTACGGTATGTCGTACAACATGCCCACAAAGCTATTGAGAGCCTTCCATGCCATTTATATTTTTTCACTGGCATTAAATATTATTTTTTTATTCCCAACATAAGTCATTATGGGGAACGATTTGGCATGACATGCCAACTCAATCTGGTAAGTGGAGCTCTCAAGTAAGCATCCTATACTCATGACCAGATATACCATGCAAAATATGAGATTTGCAAAATTTAGGTCCAGGTGGGATTTTCCTTAAGTACTCTTCCCTAGTCCCTGTCATTTAATTATTTTCACCCTTAGCCTAGATAGGCCTCGTCGTTCGTATTCGGGTGTAAAGAAAATGTTTTCATTTTGGAGATGTCTTTAAATCCATTACTAATTTATCGACCATCCCAATGTCACTTAAGCAATTATCTGAACCTTAATATTCTAAGGATCTTACCAGGAGAATTTTGAAATCAAAAGGTTCTTTATATCGAAATTTTTGATTTCCCACTCACCTCAAGCTTCTTCTCAGGAGTGTTGATCATTTTTTATTTTCAATCTTTTTTTTCTTTTTTTATTTTGAAGCCTTTCACACTTTTTTTATCTCTCCTGAGAATTACTATATCTGGTGAGCTTCTTTTTGTTATAAAGTAATTTATTCTGACTCAAAAATCTCCTGAAGAAATATTCTTAGAATTTTATGGTACATTATTTGTCAAGCTTCCATCGATCTAGCTGAATGGAAAAGTAAGAGATCTAAATAGTCTCTGAAACTACTCACATCTCATTGACACCCATCTAGTCACTCTGAGGTGTTCTCAGGACTTAGGTGAAAGTTCATTAAAGTAAGGGATTCGGTCATCAAGACATAATTCAAATCCCCCGAACCATGAAGATCAGCAAATCCTAAGAAGGTGCATACATGGTCTGGCTTAAACCCATCCTCAAGATCTATCATAGATTCAACCTCAAGAAACATCGAAGGAAAAACCAAGATAAGATCAACTAAGGAGCACGAGCTCCTTTCGGAAGCGTCTCAACGGCCTCTGTAAATGGAGCCGAAATATCAAGAGGTACAGGGATAAGAAGCCACTGCCTCTTGGTCAAGGTATATCTTGGTTAGATAAGCAGCGAGGTCTAACTGGTAGTGTCGGATATCAAGGTATCCCGATGAGTCATGGACTGATTTATCATGATAAAGTGTTTTAATGAGTTCAACATGAATATTGACAAGGTAATAAGGATCAACCAAGTCAAGCAAAATATCCATGAGGTTGGATATAGGAGATGAATCCATCTCACAGAGATGCTTTCTCACAAAGAACAGACTAAAAAGTCAATAAGGTCCTATATATGTGAGGCACCAAATCCTAGTCAGGTTCAAAGTAGACTGACTAAGTCAAATGCTTAGACATGAGTGGTCGTAGCAAAGAAATGCTCTCATCAAGAGCTTAGCCAAAAAGAAAACATAGCTCAAACTGAATGAAGCACTCTCAAATAGCCTGAGAGATGTGCATCACAGCTAAACATGGATCGACTAAGACTAGCAAAATGGTCTAGTCAATACAACATGTTATCAACAAAAGATTTTTTATTGGGGTGTCCCCCAATCGAAGTATAAAATCTCAACTATAGCCTTGCTTAATAAATGAAAGAGGTCGAATAAAGCACTCTTCAAAGCAAAGGCAAGTAAACTCCTCGTCGTCAAATGTGGAAAGTCATTCTACATGTAGCGTCGGAATATCAAGAGACATGGTGGCAAGAATTTGCCTAACCCAATGAGTATTCACCGAAGTACGACGATCAACTTATGTCCTCAAATAAGGAGGGAATCGACGGGTATGCCCCGAATCACCCTTTATCGACATAGGACAAATTCATCTAGCGCGATGAACAGGAAGCCACAAAATTTTCCTCATGATTTCAGGAAAGAGTTAGCACATCATGTATGGGCAAAAGCCGCTCTAACAGGATCATCAATGATACCTGGCACAACATCTGGTAAGTGGCACTAAATACCATGCCAAGGGTTCCATGCAACTCCTCGGTGAGTCGCATGTCCTACACAACAGATGGAAAACATCCAGATCTCGTAATGGACTGGGAGGTATATCTCAGTCTCCTACTATGAGAATCATGGGAGTATGGTAGGTAGAGGAGTTCTTACACAACATGCTTAGATATTTCAGAGATCTAAGCAAAGAACTCATCTCTAGAAATAAGACTCTGTCATCTCAAAGAGGAAACTAGAGTCTCAACAGGTAAAGAGACCTGTGGCTGAGTTAGCCACTATGGTTACAACAGTCTGTTCCTATTCTTCTGGACTCCCTTGCCTAATGTAGGGATAGGGAAGACCTCAGAGAAACCAGAACAACTGGGGCTGAGACAATCGTCAAACCAGAAAAAACATTTCCACTTAAAGAGGAAGATGCTCCTACGATCTTCTAAGTCAGAGAAATCGTGGTAGCAACAACAGTACGGACGGCAAGGTGAGAATGACTTGCATCCTGAGGAGGGAAGAACCCCAAGCAAACCTGACTGAAGTGTAGTCCACATAACCAGACAAAGGAGAGAAGATGATTTTCAGATAATGGAATTTAGGCGTTATCCTGTGCTGAATCGGAAACAAGTCATGGCGGGGAGATGGTCCACATCGCCAGAAGATGAAGAGGTGATTCTCAGCCGACGGGATTTAGCACCATCCCGGGCCAGAACCAAAACAAGCCATGACGTCGACATGGTCCACAACGTCGGAGGACGAGAAATGTGATTCTCAACCTTCAAGATTTAAGTATAAATCTTGGGCCGGAACCAAAATAAATCACGGCGGGGACCCAGTCCACACCGCCAGAGGACGGTACCATAACTGGTAACTCTAGCACTCTTACATAATGCAACATCCGTGAGGATGGAAATCCTAAACATATGGAAGGACTAAAATAGAGGCTAGTAAGCAGGAAAGAGCATTATAGCGTATCGCCATCTGGCACTAGTCCTTTCCTCGAGGGAAACGTAACACGTATATGAGTTGCTACAATGAAAGTAGTACTACATGCACAACTCCTTTCAAAGGAGGGCATGTGGCAAATGTCCAATGAGGACGTGGTCCGCTCAACGGGGACAGTAGCAAACATGACTCAAAACGAGGGCCGAAGGCACCTCCTAAACGGGAGTCAAAATGGGTATAGAAACCTGATACAAGCAATGCTGCTAAATTTGCAGCAATCTATTCCTGATCCTCATGGCCTTCCTGCCTAATCGAGGGACAGGTGGATCCTCAGGGAAAACTGGAACAGAAAGAGAATCGGGACAAATGTCACAACGACGACAATAGTGACAAACCTACTGCTAAAAGAAAACTCACCTGCCTATGGCAAGGAGACACGTGAGAACACGGAGGGACAAGTCTAGAAAAGAACGTCAGGTGCGGCGGCGCATCGCTATCGAGCGTCGTCCTATTTTTGCAAAAGAAGCGAACGCGACGCGAGCCACCACAGCAAAAACAGCTAAATGTGTACGACTCCCCTTTAAAGGGGGAGGACATGGAGGAAAACGCCTCAGATAGCGCAGCAACAACTCAATATGCACATCTCCCCTTTTAAAAGGGAGGGCATAAAGCAAAACGTCTGAGAGAGCGTAAGAACAACTCAATATGCACGTCTCCCCTTTTAAGGGGGAGGGCATAGAGAAAATGCCTCAAATGGCGTATGAAAGACTCAATGTGCACGTCTCTCCTTTTAAGGGGGAGGGCATAGAGCAAAATGTCTCAAAGGGCGTAGGATTATGTAAGGTAACCCCACAGGGGTGCTCGAAAGAACTGAAGGTTATGACACCCTCAAGAGCACAGAAACGCTTGAGGAGAGGGCAAAGAGTTCTCCCTGGCGGCAATGATCATATCCACCTTCCTGTTCTTCCGCATAGCGGGGAAAAAAGGGACAACGATCAAAAGTAAGGAAATGTTATGAAACCAATCACAAACTACAACGACATCGATGCATGCGATAATGCTGCAACCGAAATGTCGAGGGTGAGAGAAGGGACAGAATGCATCGAGTTGCTACCCCTAGCAACCGATACATGGACTGAAAACCAAGGTCTCACCAAAGGCTCAATTGTGACTCGAAGGAAGAGAACCATGTTTCGATAATATGAGCGAAGCTCCAAGTATGGAGAGAGGCTATAATCCCAAAAAAAGCGAAGCTCCAAGTATGGAGAGAGAGACTCTCCCCAGCGGAGTCGCCAGTTTTGCGAATACGCTGGGATCCACAAGACTCATAAGCGAAAACTCCAAGTATGGAGAGAGAGACTCATCCCCAGCAGAGTCACCACTTTTGTTTTCGCCATTCTTTTCTCTTTTTTTTTTATTTTAAAAGGAGTCGCCAGTTTGTCGATCGTCGTATACTTCCCTTATTCGAATAAATCTCCCTCCCGAATCAAATAAGTTATTCGAAGAGGAGAGGAACCGATTAAGAAGGGACATACGACAAAGTGACAAACAAGAGAAAAGAAAAACATGGAGAGTCTACGTGCGATAAACCTCGCAAGGATAAGTCAAGCATGTCCGCCCAAACAAGATCGAGCAGAGGCACCTTGAACCAATATCCGCGAAAGAAGTATCTACGTAGACTACCCATAACCAGAGAGTCAAGTGTATGTACCTGTTCTGGGGTCAAGAGCCCTCCCAGAGGAACATATTCCTACTGGTTAATTACATCTTGGGGGATACCTAAGAATACTCTCGATAAAAGGAGTTTTGCTCTATATTATCATAGACCTGGGGTATAGGCAATCAAAGGGAGATTATTCCGGGTGGGAAAGTCTCGACGCTTCAAAGCTCTCGCTAAGCCATCAGGCAGAGAGTGAATCTCTCACATCCCAAATGGGATAGCGACTCATCAGCATACGAAACACACATAATAACCTAAATCATCTTGACGGGGGTATCCCAACACGTCAAAGCACGTCCGGGCCAAAAGGGCAAATGACAAATCGTCGTATCCCAAACGGGTGGCAGCTCATTGGCATCGGGCTGTCAAAATGATATCAACGAAGTCAAGCAACGAAAGGGCTCAACAGGGGTAGTCAAAGGAAGGAAGGAGTAATCCTAAAGGGGTAGAGGTAGCCAAGTCGGGGTATCACGAACCCGTCATCCAAAGCGAGTAGGACCCTAAGTCTACCCGAACGTGAAGGTAGTCGACCCAACACGTCCCGAGATCCCCGGTCGGCAATCCAAGAATTGCATTATCCACGGGGACCTCGGTAGCCTTAAGGTCGAAAGAAGAAAACTCTATCCTATGACTATAAGGAGGAGCTCCAAAAGGTGGGTCTCACACCTGCCAAAGTGGCAAGGATGCCTCAGGAAAGGAAGAGAGATGGAGGTTCAGTTACAAAGCTGCAAACGCTCCAAACAAAGGGACTTACACCACGTCTGGGTCGGGGAGCCTTCTAACACCCTAGGCGCAGTAGACAACCACTTATAAAGGTATGCTGGGCTAGTCAGATTGGAGAAGCACGGGGACTCCTCCTCGGGACATGCAAATATGAATGCAGTTATCTAGAGCGGTCCTTAAGTAATGTGGAGGCCCTATTAGTATGACTTGGGTGATAGCCATGCAATGCAACCCATTTAAAATCCGGCCCGAAGGCCATGCAAGAAAGTAAAAGTGCATATTTTAAAATCTTGAATATTTTTAATCCTAAAATTCATTTATCTTGAATATTTTATTGGGATTTTTTTAATGTATAAAGTTTACAATTTTAGGGTCCTTAAAGAGCCTAAATCATATCGCGAAATCCCAGATCACTGAAAGAAACAAGGAAAACACATGTAGGCATGCAAATATGCAATAAAAGCAGGAAAGTAAGCACTCCATAATAAAATAAAAGAGAGCCGAAATGCCGCTGGACCGACAACATAATCCGAGAAAAAGAAAAATGCGGCCGGACTCCACATATACATGCCCTGTCCTAATTCTATACATCAATATAAAAATGCAGAATTAAGATACGGGGCACGAGCATCTGCTCCTAGTCCCCTCCACGTGGTTCCCGGGCAAAACACCTCCGAACCCGTGCCCGTATCTTATTTCTGCTACAGGACTCTCCTAGACTCTAAAAGTACAAAGGAAAATAAAAAGACTCAATCCTGCATGAAAACAAGTGTTAGCGGGGGAAGCTCACATGAAAATGACGTATAATGAGCCATGCTTTATAAATGGGGGAGCTAATAGCACCTGCAAACAAAAATGTCAGAAATCATAACTTGCTCCCCCCATAGCGGTACATGTGTGTGTGTATAAATAAGCATGGCTCCCTGTAGAAAAGTGCCCTAACACGCTACCATACATATGAAGCATGCAATCACATCACAGGTAAAGTGCAGAAGAAAGATACCTGGCTAGGGCAACCAATCCAACAAAGAACAATAGCCAGAAATCAAAAAGACTACCTAGCAACCTAAGTCCAAGCCTAGCACACCATCTAATGAAAGTGCACAAACCTAGTGCCTAAGTGCAGGGTAAGTCTGGGTATAGTATGACTTTGACAGGGTTGCCATACCTGCCCCATCCTAAGGATCTGAAGGATCTAAAGGGCGTCACGAAGAAGGGTGACACAAGTTAGATCCAATGGATCCTTAGCACGATCATACTTGTGCCGATCCCGATGACTTAATTTGCATTGCTCATTGGCATCAACCCAACAAACAATGCTCGTTAAGGCATTGCGACCGACACGGAGTCACTCTCCTAACGAGTAGGACAAGCCATCGAGGAATGGGTAAGCAAATAGTCATGCAAGAAGCCCACATTTTGATTGCTCGACTGAAGTACGAAACAATCACAACGGGCGCCCAAAAGGGCTAGCACACACATCATGAAAAATGCAAGGATGCTACATGCAAAGAGGATGCACCAAAGTGGTGAAGGTGGAGTATACCGTGAAGGCGATGACTCAGAAAGAGCGGGCATGTTGTAGTGGCAACGGCCCAAAAGGATGGGTATGCCGGGGAGGCAGTGACCCGAAGGTGGAATAAATCTCACCAGGGAGAATCATAAAAGTGCGGTGCAAATGGAAATGCAAACACGGAATATGGTGCAACATGCGACCAGACCAACATGCACAAACATACAAACATGCAATATAATGCAATAAGTGGTCACATGCAAAATGCAACAAGATGGAGCATGCACATGCAACACAACCCAACACTCGACGGCATGTCGAACTCGTTCTAACGACCTCACATAGGTACCTAGGATTGACGCTCTTGGATGTGCGGCATCGCCGCCTCCAGCTTTGGCGTGGCTACGTGGAGGGATTCCCCCTCCGATTTCTCGTGGGGGAAACTCGCCACCGTTCGTAGGGCGGACTAGCTACAAAGCTTTTTCCTCTCTACGAACGCCCCAATCTTATAGGACAGACTAGCTACAAAGCTTTTCCAGTCCTCTAAGATCGAACTCAACTAATCCCTCCAAGGGAGATTAGGAGCACTAAAACCGTGGGAAATTGGGATTCCAACCCAGCAGGATTAAGATCTAAAGCTCAGAACAGGGAATCGCTAGGCTACGAATAAGGATTGGCCAACGCATAAGATTCCTAACCTATGGCTCACTCACAGGTAAATCAACGATCCATAACACAGACGGCTCGACAGGTCGACACATGTCGTCCGACACCTCCACCCCACGTGGGTTATTGAACCCACGTGCCTAGATTGGACTAAATCTATGGTCAGCTAAGGGATAAGAAAATCTCACCGCCGTGAAGGTTGAAGACGCGTTCTCTTTATGCTGAAGAAGAGCCCACGTTTCCGGCGAACCGCCGGTGTTCGATCCACGTGCGCCAGCGTACCTCACAATGAATCATGCAACGAGAAAAATACGACGCAGTGAGGGCAAGAGACACACCTCGCAACAAAACCACGCAAACAAGGGAGGAATACGTGAGATATACAATGTACCCGACACAAAACAAAATTAAAAAAATTTCATATAAAAATACACGACCGAAATATACCTTCACGATGAGAGGTTGAATGGATTTCGATACGCCACGGTGTTGTCGCTGCCCCGTAGGCGACAAGGATCTCCTGCGAGGCGGAGGATGCTCGCGACTGTGACTTCATTAACAGAAACTTCGCCGCAGGAGAGGAAACCGACGAAGAAAAAGCTTCCCCGCCAAAAGTTAATGGAAGCGTGAGGGTTCCAAAATCTCGATATGGATCTATGCGAGGGAGAGATAAAACCACCGGGATCTGGATGCCCGTGCCGAGGAAGGCCGTCGAGATGTCACCTAGAAGGCTGGCTGCTCGTGCGAAGAAACGACGCCAGCACGGAGGAAGATCGAAAGCTCAGCCAAAATAACCCCTTTGCAGCAGCTCCGGCGGAGGGGAATACCGGCGGTAGGGCTTACGGCCGACGAGGAGCCCCGGCCGGCGATCTCTGAGCCAAAGAGGTGGTTGTTTCGTGAAAGATGAGGCTAAGAAGCAAAATGCCGCGAGCTGAAGAAAAGGGGCTTCCGACGCCGGAGGAGACTACGGCGGTCGGCGAAGATGGTTCGCCGGCGAGGTCACTCGAAGTGCCGTGCGAAGAGCGGCGCTAGGGTTCGACGCTAGGGAGTTCGGCTACAAGGGTTTCGTGCGATAGATCGGGCTGGGGGAGAGGTTAGGCGTGAGGTTTTTTTTAAAGATAACATAATAATAATAATATTATAATAATAATGATAATAATAATATTATTATTATAATTATCATCCGCATTTTCTTAGCACGTATACGTCCTCGCAGCGAAGTAGATGTCTTTCTTAGCTAAAATTGACATTCCAGATTCAATGGCGCAGTCCGTTTCGTCATCCGGGGTCGTTCGGGGCCGCTCGGGCCACTTTTTGAGCAACTGGGCCACAAGAGAATAATTCGCATATTTTAAGCCCGCTCGCGATGTCGTAGCAAAATGAACATCCTCCGTAGGTAAAATTGACGTTCCAGATACAATCGTGTGATCTGTTTCGTCGTCCAGAGTCGTTTGAGTAACTTTTGACGATTGGGCTAAAAACGATAATTTGCACAATTTTTACCCCGATCGCAAAGTCGTAGTAAAATAGACGTCCTTCCTAGCTAATATCGATGTTCCGGACACACTCGCGTGGTCCGTTTCATCATTCGAGGTCATCTGAACAAGCTCACAGGTGGATGAGCCAATTTGAGCTAATTTCCCGCACGACGCTTCGAGTAACGCTTGTCGACCCTGGTATGCTTGAATGGACATCCCATGCATGTAATATATAAAAAAAACGATGCTAACAAGTCCTAAACATCTTTTCAATATTTTTGGGATTATTTTGATTTCAAATAAATTTAGTTGCACAGGTAAATTAATCATCCAAGAGTTTAGTTAAGCTTTGTCTCTTGCTCAGTGAACTTGGGCATTTGATTACCTGATGAATGAAATGACATCTCACTTAATACTCTATTTAAGAATTATAATAATTAAAGCCTTTAGGGGCAAGTTGGTTTGTTGAGAACTTTAATCATTCTTAATTTGAAGTTTGTTAATGGTTTAAAGTGATTTAGTTTAATTATGAGGTTTTAATTAATAATTTTAAGTTTGGAATAGTGTTTAAATTATTTTTGGATTAAATCTTTATACTTTAAGTGATCTTAATATTTTAAATTAATCTTTGGTGTTTCAAATTCACTTAGATTATTCATATATCTTAATGATTTGGTTTATGTTAATTATGATATTTTAGGTTCATCTTGATTAGTTTGATTTTTTATATTCTTAATTATGAATTGTCTTAATATTTCAAATTTGTTTTACTTTTATTATTGAGTGATGTTAATTTAATATAATTTAAATTTAATTTAATTGAATTTAACTTAACTTAATTTAATTTAATTTCAATATTTTAAATTTAATTTAATTTAATTGTTAAAATATTAATTTAATTTAATTTTAATTTTAATTTAATTTTTACTTAATTTAATTTAATTTAATTGTTAAACCACTTAATATTTTGAGCTTTCCTTTAATTTAAGGGTTATTATTTTTAATTTTTAATTTACTTAGTTTGAATTATCATTGTAATCTTAATTAAGAGTTAAATATTATTGAAGTAATTTTTTAGGGATTTTTTTATTAAAGAATTAATATTCTCTCAAGTTATATCCCTATTTTTGATAATTCAAATTTTCATTGCTCTTCCAAAATTTAAATTGTTTAAATAATTAAAGTTTCATTTTTTGGTTTATTAAAAGTGATTAATGGGTTCCTACCCTTTTAATTTCCCAAAGTTTCAATCATCCAAGAAAGGTAGAATCAAATATTTTACCCTCCATTTTAATTAAACCTAAATTTTTAATAAAAGGGTTTAAATTCTTTTATTACCTTTATGCCCTTTTAGGCTTATTTATTTCATAACTTACTAAATTAAGTTAAAATGAACTTGAAATTTTTATGTCACCTCACTCACATGTCAATTAAAATATTAGAAAAGAAAATGTGATTTTTCTGAATTTAATTTATTAATATAATTATTTTTAGTGAAAGATAAGGGATTTGAAGGAAAATTTAACAACATGACCAAAGTAAGGTTTCTATCCTTAAGAAAATTATGGGATGTTTCTAATGACTAGAGAACCACTTGAACCAATTTTGGTGATTTTTTAAACTATATTTTATTTATTATAATTATTTTGAGTTTTGGAGTGTTAATTAATTATAAAATAAAATAAAAAGTTGAAAATTAAGTTTTATATTTTTCTTAAATCTCTCAGCCTCAAGGAGTTCAGAGAAACAAATTTTATAATTTTTTTATTTTTCTTTGATTTATTAGAATTAATTTAGTGGAAAGGTTGGAAAATTCATTTTTTTAATTCAAAAATTGTTTTAAGCATTTAAAATTCAATATCTTTACTTTGAGACTTGGAAAAAATATTTGGTTTATTCCTATGTGATTAGGAGTCAAAATATGACATTTTTATGATTTTTAATATTTTCATGATTTTTATTTTTTTTAATTATTTAAATATAAAAATATCATTAAAAATGAAAAATTTTAGAAAATTCTAATTTTAATTTTTATAGACTCCTCTGATATGAAAGAGCCCACAAAACCATTTTGGTAAATTTTTAAAATGTATTTTTGGAGTTATGAATTTTTAAAGTTTAATTTTGATCATGTGGCTTAATTAATTCATTTAGAGGGGCTAATCATTTCTAATTGACTTCAATTTTTAAACAAGGTTTTCTGTATCCTTAAGATTAATGAAGAATTGATTTCAAGTTATTTTAATGTGTGGTTAACCCTAATTAATTAAAGTTCAGTTTTGAGTAATTAGGCTAATTAGGGTTATTCTTAATGAATTAACTCAAAATATAATTCTCCTAGGGTTCTCTGGTCCTAAGAAACTTCCCCAAATTGTTCTAGAGTTTTCTAAGTAATATGCTAATTAATAGAATTAAAATACCAAAAACAGTGACATAAACTTGAAAAATACATAACTTTCCATAGAGATGGCCTCCAACCTTGAAAAATTCGGGGAATGTTTCCGAAGCGAGAGGCTTAAAAGCTACTATGGTCTCGTACCCTAGTGAATTGTCTATATAAATGTAGAATCAAAATATTGAAATGAGTAAATAATTAATTAAAAATAAAATACTCATCAAAATAACTTGATTTCTTTCCACGTTGTTCTTCTCTATTCACTGAGCAAGAGGGTATTTTTAGTTTATTTTTATGATTTTTCTACACAAAGATATGGATTTTCTAAGTTCTGGGTATTTAAATAAATCAAAAAAATCCATATTTATCTACTTATCCGACTCAGCGCCGCGTCAACCTACGGCGGATCGAAAGACCACGCGGAGCCCTCCTATTTGACGCCGCCATCTAAGAGAGCTGCCACACGTCCCATTGTCTTGTTCCTTCCTCTGATCCGACGCAATATGAGCCGTTCAACCGATACACGCGCGATCGGACAGCGCCTGGTCATCGTCTACGATTAGTGTGCACCTGTGACCGTCCACACTAAAACCTTAAGAACTCTCTCATTTCTCAACGGATTTTTGTGTTCTTATGCTCTATGGATTCGTCTTGAGGAGACGAACACATCCATATGGTTTACATGCCATGAAATTAACTGAAATGAAATGGATAATTGTTGGAAGCTCGGGAGGATGGAATGATCCATACCTTTGCTCTGAGAAGTGTAGCTTCAATCAGAGAGTGTTGTCACCTTCGATTGCACCTAAGGAAGCTCTAGATGAAGTCGCTGGCTCTGGGGAATTGTCTAGGTATGAAAGTGTCCACAGTCGATTTTAAAGCTTGGAGGTTAGAGAAACTGGGTGGCCTAGAGAGGGGGCTTTCACTAGGGAACTCCTTCTCTTGGTCCTGTACAGGTGTGGGTGAGTTTAATTTAGATTTGGTGGAGGTTTGGGAGATGTCCTGGTTTTGGGCTTGAATTTGAACTCAAAAATTGAGCTCGAGTTGGGGAAATTGAGGCTGGAATGCAATGGGGATCAAGTGCTACTATGTGTGGAGAGTGGTACGGAGGAATTTTGACAGAGTTTCAGTAGGATTTTGTTCAGCACCTCCTTTGGCTGAGAGGTGGTGTGGTTTAAATAGAGGTGGCTGGAGGGCTTCCTAGAGGGGTTTGATGGCTTGGATCAACTGCTATGGTGAGGAGAAGAACAGCCATGGTGGCCATTAGGCATGGGACAAGTCGACGGAAGAATTCAAAAATTGGCTCACATGGGTGCTCTTGGCACGGTGGTTTCCGGCGGTTGTAGTGGGCGGCCGGCCGGGGTCGAGTCACCCTCGAGGTCGGGGAGGTCGAGTCGGGGTTTAGTGCGGTCAATTGGCCATGGACATGCGTAAAGGAGTTGAATTGAAATGGAATGGGAGTAAGGCTATTTTGGGTCCAAATGGGTCAACCGATGGTTTTGGGTTAGGTTCACCACCTAAGGCCTGGTTTTGGGCTGAAAAGAATCACTTGGGCCAGCCAAGAGAAAATGGTGTGGTCTCCATCCATGGTGAGGTGGCTACACTTGGTTTTGTGTGTAGCATGAATGAGGTTAAAAGTGCTTAAGGAAGGCTTAAGAAAGGGGCCCCTCCTCTTGCAATTAATGGCTTGGTGAGGTGGAAAGGGGTTCCCAAGGCTTGCATATGGCTTATGCATGGCTCCATGGCTCCATATGGCTTAGAGATGGCTTGGCTTGGTTTCTTGAAAGTGGGTTTTAAGGATTTAGGATATTTAGGGGTAATTTGGCACATGGCTTAGTTTAGAAAATTTTAATGATGAATTTGAAACTTAGGGAGTGATTTAAATCAAAGGGGATGATGAGGAGAAATTTCATGTGGGCTTTAGGATAGATTTTGGGCTTTTGGATTTATTTTAGATGGGCCTTTAGAAAGGTTTAAGGAGGTGGGCTTTTAGGTTTGAAAAAAATTGGTAAATGGAAGTTTTGTAAAAGATTGGGCCAAACAAATGTTGGGTTTAGTTTAGGGATGTATCATGAGTGATCTAGAATAGGTTTGAAATAATTTGGAGTTGAATTGGGTTTAATTTGGGATTTTTTTGGTAAAGGGGCCAAAGTGGGTCAAATTGGGCTAACTTGGGCTAAGGTTGGGCTAGTGTTGGATTTGATGTAAAATTAATGTTGAGAAATGTTTATGGGGGTGCGACAAAGAGTTTTCAACTTTGGTTTGGCTTTGATTTTGGGATTTGGGCCCATTTGAATTAGGTTTGGGTTTAGGCCAAAAATGGGGATTTTGATTTTGGGTTAGGTTTGGGTGGAGTTTAGGTTCAAATTTGGGGCAAATCTTGTTAGTGTTTTGTTTGTGGGGATATTAGGAAGGTTTAGGAAAAGATTTGGGGCTAATTGGAGTTGAATTGGGTTGGTTTAGGCTAGGTTTTGGTCATGGGCCAAAAATGGGCCTTAGGCTTCAAATTGGAATTGGATCCAAATGTCAATCAAATTGGGCTTGGATTTGGACTAAATTGATATTGGGGATATTGAATTGAAGTTTAGAATTGAATTGGGTCAAAGTTGAGGTCAATTGGGTTGATTTGGTTTGACATTGGGCTTACTTTGGTTAAAAATGTGTCAAATTTGGGGTTTTAGTAAAAGTGGGTTAAATTGACAAAATTGGTCTATGGTGTAGTTGAACAAAATGAAATTAGGAATATTTAGGGTTTTATGGAATTTTCTGGGAATTTTGGAATTTATGGAATTTTTGGTTAAGAAGGGCATTTTGGGTATTTGGAGAGTATTGGGCGATATTTTTGGAAATTTTAGTATATTTGGCTAAGGATGATCAATTTGAATGGTGGGAAATGTTTAGGACTGATTTTGAGGAATTTTGGATAATTTAGGCAATTTCGCAAATTTTGGGTAGCTTCAAGGGCATTTAGTAGGCTTGGCTGGTGTAGGGCCCTAGGGTTAAAAATTGAAATTTTGGAAAAATGAAGATTGATCAAGTTTGAGTAGAATGGAATCACTTTGGTTGAGCCATGAAGCCATATCAAGCCCATAAGAGCCATGAGAGGACTCATTTGAGGCATTCAGCTATGTTGTTCCTAACCCTCTTAGCCAAGGGCCTAGGGGTTAAGGTCCATCCATATGAATTACTTGCATGAGTCAAGAAGTCAAACTAGGTATGAATGGTTTTAGGATTTGGAATGTGTGTGAAAGTGTAATGTGTGCAAGTCAACCCTCACCAGACCAGGCCACCCAGGGTAGTCTTAAGGCCAAAGAGTCCTATAGGGAACTCATCCTTTAAACCTCCACATTTGATCTTAACCCTCTAAGTGACTTGGGGGTTTACAATCAAACTTATGGGGTTTACAACGAGTTCAAGAGGTGTTTAAATTTCTAAGTGGTGGGCTCCATTTCTAGTCCTCTAAGATAGTCAAAGGGAAAGCCTAAGGCTAGATCCTAAGTACTAAGGAGAGAGAAGAGAAAAAACCTCATAAAAAATGAGGTCAACAGATTCTTGCTACTATATATTTGAACTTAACATTATTAGTATTAGTAATCTATTAGTAGAACTAGTTTAGATATAAGAGCTTTATTATTATCGATTGCGTATTAGTGACAGATAGGTAAATTCGATTTAGTTGTAATTCTAACTTGGTTTATATAATCCTAGTCCGTAGGCTTTAATATATTTCCCTGTGGGATCAATAACCAGGACTCCACTAGAGCTCTGTGTTACTTGAGCGATACATATACTTGAGTTTAAATGTAACTCAACGATTAAAAGATTATATCATTTTATTGTTACTGAAATTAAAATTATGCTCCAAATCAAGTTTTTGGTGTCGTCGCTAAGAATTTATATCTTTTATTAGTGGTGTCAAATTCTTATATTTATAAGTATATTTAAAATCGAGGGATCAAGTTTTTGGCGTCGTTGCCGGGGAAAAACATAATTAAAATAATGAACAATTTAGGACTGTTAGATAACCTCAATAGAATTGCAACTTTTTTAGTCAATTGTTTTATTGTGTACTGATTTCGATTGTATGCGCAAATTTGGATCTGAAAATCTTACATCTTACGATTCGGAATTAGAACACACTGTTAGGAGAATTAGAAAACTAAGAAAATAACCTATAAATTCTGAAACAAGGGCAAACAACGTAAATAACCAAATAATAGAAAATGAACATCAATCTAGACGATTAAGAGAATACGCTAACCCTACATTAGATGAAATTCACTTAACTATCCAAAATCCTGATGTAGCCACTAATTCATTTGAGCTTAAACCTGTAATTATCCAAATGGTACAAAATAATTAATTTGATGGAACTTCAAATGAAGATCCTAATTTACATCTTGCACATTTCTTAGAACTTTGTGCTACTTTTAAGTACAACAGAGTGTCTGATGATGTTGTCAGACTTAGACTCTTTCCTTTTTCGTTAAGGGATAAGGCTAAGGCTTTGTTAAATTCGTTAGCACCTGGATCTATTAGAACTTGGGGGGAACTTTCACAAAAATTCTTATCGAAATATTTTCCACCATCTAAGACTGCTAAGCTTAGAAACGATATCACATCTTTCAGTCAGTATGAGGGAGAATCGATATATGAATCTTGGGAAAGATTTAAAGAACTTAAGAAATGTTCATATCATGCTTTACTAGATTGGTTAATTATTTATATATTTTATAATGAATTAGTAGGATCTCTTAGATCTATAATAGACGCTGCTGTTGGTGGATCACTAATGTCTAAACCTTTTGAAGAAGCTTATGCGTTAATAGAAGAAATGGCTACCAATAATTTTCAATGACCTGCTGAAAGGGTAAATTCTAAGAGAGTAGCCAGTATTCATGATTATGATGCTTTAACTATGATAGTTTCTCAAATTGCTGCTCTTTCAAAGAAAATAGATCAATACAAAATGAGTCGTTCTCAAACACCTCCAGTGTTAGAAGAAAATTCATTAGGACAAATCGTAGATGCTCAATTTTCATATGAAACTATAAATGTGATAAATAATAGACAAAATAATCCTTATTCAAACTATTATAATCCAGGTTGGAAGAATCATCAAAATTTTAATTGGAATAGCTAAAATAATAATGTTAATCCTCAGTGGGGGAGCAATCCAGTAAACCCATTAGGAAATATAAATAATCAAGGTAATTACAGTTATAGACCTTCTAATCCACCAGGTTTTTATAATAATTCACAATTTAAGGAGAGGAAGTTGTCTATGGAAGAATTAGTTTTGAATATGTAATCAATTACAAAATCAAGGAAATGCTATAAAAAACATAGAAAACCAATTAAGGCAAATTGCTTGTGCATTAAGTAATAGAACTATTGGAACTTTACCTAGGAATGTTGAAGTGAATCCTAAAGATCAAGGAAAAGATCAAATCAAAGCTATTCAATTAAGGAGTGGAAAAGAGTTGGAAACAAGAGTTCAAAAAGAAACTGTAGTTGAAAAGGAAAAGAAGAAACTGAAGGAGAAAACAAAAGTTTATATCCTGATTTTCCTCTGAAACCTATGAAAATTACTATTGCAAAACCACCTCCACTATTTTCTCAAAGATTAAAACAACAAAATGAAGGAAAAAGATTTGCTAAATTCTTAGACATTTTAAAAAAATTTTCAATAAATATTCCTTTTGTTGATGCTTTAGAACAAATGCCTGATTATGTTAAATTTATGAAGGATATACTCAACAAAAAGAGGAAGTTACTAGATCATGAGACTGTTGCACTCAGTGAAGAGTGTAGTGCTATAATTCAGAGAAAACTTCTTGAAAAACTTAAGGATCCTAGTAGTTTCACTATCCCGTGTGCTAATGGTGAAAACTTTTACGGGCGAGCATTATGTGATTTGGGAGCTAGCATAAATTTGATGCCTCTATCAACTTTTAAAAGGTTAGAAATTAGAGAAATAACACCAACTTCTGTAACTGTACAGTTAACTGATCGATCTATTACACATCCTAAGGGAGTTATAGATGATGTTTTGGTTAATGTTGATAAGTTTATTTTTCCCGTGGATTTTATCATTCTAGATATGGAAGAAGATAAAGAAATTTCAATCATTTTAGGAAGACCATTCCTAGCTACAAGAAGAGCAATGATAGACATTCAAAAAGGGCAATTGACTATGGAAGTAAATGATAAAGAAGTAACCTTTAACATCTCAAAGTCAATGAAATATCCATCAATAGAAAAAGATGATGAATGTTTTAGAATGGATATATATGATTATCTATGAAAAGAATATTTCAAGGAAAATATGAAGAAAAAGAAGATATTGAAAAAGATAATTATGATGAAATTGAAAGTGAAGAAGCTGATTATATTCAGGAAAAATTTGAAATGCTCAATTCAACAGTACCAAAAAAGGAAATATTAATTCCATCTGTTGTAAAACCCCCTGAACTTGAATTAAAGAATCTTCCAATTCATTTGAAGTATACATTTTTAGGAGAGTTTTCAACATTACCTGTAATTGTATCCTTAGACTTAAATGAAATTCAAAAATAAAAATTAATGGATACATTAAAAAAATACAAAAGAGCTTTTGGTTGGACATTAGAAGATATTAAAGAAATTAGTCCTTCGATTTGTATGCATAAAATTTTATTAAATGAAGAACATAAACTAAGAATTGATCCACAAAGGAGACTAAACCCTATTATGAAAGAAGTAGTTAAAAAAGAGATTTTGAAATGGTTAGATGCTGGAATTATATATCCTTTTTCGGATAGTACTTGGGTAAGCCCAATTCATTGTGTTCCCAAGAAAGGAGGAGTAACTGTTGAAGCAAATGAAAATAATGAATTAAAACCTATCCGACAAGTATTTGGTTGGCGTATTTGTATTGATTATAGAAAATAAAATGTCGCCACCCGAAAAGATCACGTTCCTCTTCCTTTCCTAGTCCAAATGTTGGATAAACTTGCTGGACACAAGTACTACTGCTTTCTGGATGGATATACTGGTTACCATCAGATACCTATTGCTCCTGAGGATCAAGAGAAAACTACATTTATTAGTCCTTATGGAACTTTTGCTTTTCGAAGAATGCCTTTCGGACTATGTAATGCAAATACAACATTTCAAAGATGTATGATGTCTATTTTTAGTAAATATATAGACAATGGATTAGAAGTATTTATGGATGATTTCTCTGTGTTTGGAACATCATTTGACACATGCTTAAATCATCTTGAAAAAGTTTTGGAGCTATGTGAAAGAACTAAATTAGTTCTAAATTGGGAGAAATATCAATTTATGGTTGCAGGAGGAATAATATTAGGACATAAAATTTCAGAAAATGGCATGGAAGTAGACCCTGCAAAAATTCAAGTAATAGCTAAATTACCACCACCCACTACAGTGAGAGGGGTAAGAAGTTTTCTTGGACATATTATGTTAGTGTTGTATTTGGGTTAAGTTTGGGTTTAGGTCAAAATTGAGCTTTTGGTTTTGGGTTGAATTTGAGTGGGGTTTGGGTCCAAATTTTGGGCAAATTATGTTAGTGTTGTATTTGTGGGGATGTTAGGGAAGGTTTAAAAAAGGTTTGGGGTCAATTGAAGTTGAATTGGTTTGGTTTGGGCTAAGTTTGGGTCATGGGTCCAAATTGGGCCTTAAAGTCAAAAGTAAGATTGGACCCAAATGTCAATCAAATTGGACTTGGATTTAATTTAGATTGATATTGTGGATATTGAATTGAAGTTTAGAATTGAATTGGACCAAAATTGGGGTCAATTGGGTAGGTTTGGTTTGACATTGGGTTCACTTGGGTTAAGAATGGGCTAAATTGGTGTAAATTGACAAAATCGGCCCATGGTGTAGTTGGACAAAATGAAATTGGGAATATTTGGGATTTTCTGAAATTTTCTGGGAATTTTCTGAATTTTTGGATTTTTTGGCTAAGAGAGACATTTTGGGTATTTGGAGGGTATTGGGGGGTATTTTTAGAATTTTTGGTCTTTTTGGCTATGGATGATCAATTTGATTGGTGAGGAAATGTTCAAGGTTAATTTTGGAGAATTTTGGGTGATTTGAAAATTTTGGAGGATTTGGGCAATTTTAAGGGCTTTTGGTAGGTTTGATAGGTGTGGGTTCCCGGGGTCAAAAATTGAAATTTTGAAAAAAAGAAGATTGATCAAATATGAGTAAAATGGAAGCACTTTGGTTGAGCCATGAAGTCATATTAAACCTACATGAGCCATGAGAGGACTCATTTGAGGCATTCACTATGTTGTTCCTAACCCTCTTAACCAGGGGCCTAGGTGTTAAGGTCCATTCATATGAATTACCTACATGAGTCAAGGAGTCAAGTTGGGTATGGGTGTGGTTTTAGGATTTGGATTGTGTGTGAGAGAGTGTAGAGTGTGAGTTTAGTGAGTGTGTAAGTCAACCCTCACCAGACCAAGCCACCCAGGGTGGTCCTAAGGCCAAAGAGTCCTATAGGGAACTCATCCTTTAAACCTTCACATTTGATTTCAAACCTCTAGGTGATTAGGGGTCTATAATCAAGCTTGTGGGGTTTGCAAGGAGGCAAGGAGTGGTTCAAACTTCTAAAGGGGTGGGTCCCAATTCTAGTCCTCTAAGATAGTCAAAGGAAAAGCCTAAGGCTAGATCCTAAGTGCTAAAGAGAGAAGAGAAGACCTCATAAAAAATGAGGTCAACAACCATTTCTTCAATTAATGAATACGCTTCATCAAATGTTTTTGACATTAATGAACCACCAGCAGCAGCATCAATAATGGACCTAAGTGATCTTACTAACCCATTATAAAAAGTTTGAATGATTAACCAATCTGGCAGAGCATGATGTGGACACTTTCTTAGGAGTTCCTTAAATCTTTCCCAGGCTTCGTATATTGATTCCCCTTCATTCTGAAAAAATGAGATAATATCATTTCTAAGTTGAGTAGTCCTTGAAGGTGGAAAATAATCAGCTAGGAATTTCTGAGTTAACTCCTCCTAATTTTTAATAGAATCAGGTGTTAATGAGTTTAACCACATTTTAGCTTTATCCCTTAGTGAGAAAGGAAAAAGCCTTAGCCTAACAGCATCGTCTGACATGCCATTATAACGAAATGTAGCACAAAGTTCTAGAAAACTAGATAAGTGTAAATAGGGATCCTCCGAAAGAGTTCCCCCAAACTGGTTGTTCTGCACAAGTTGGATAATCGCTGGATTTAGTTCAAATGAGTCAGCTTCTATGATAGGGTTTTGTATACTTGAGTGAATTTTATCTATCGTAGGATTTACATAATCCCTCAATGATTTTTGATGATTTTCCAAGTCAGTATTTTGAATGTTTTCCGTTTCCATTTCTAGTTTTTCGAGTCCTTTCTGTTTTTTTATTTTTTTTTTCCATTTTTCTAACTCGGGATCATAAGGCACAAGTCCTACAAATCCTTTGTTTTGCATATGTAACACAAAAAAATAATACATTAACAATAAAACAAATAAAAAGAAAAATATATTCAACACAACAGAACATTTTCACAAACACCATATTTTCACACAAATAATTTTTTCACAACACTTTTTTATACAACAAAACACTTTTCACACAAACACAATATTAAAACACTAAAGTTTTCCAAATCTAAGCCTGATTACTTCAACTAAAATTCTCCCAAAATTCATACCGAAGCTTCCCCGGCAACGGCACCAAAAACTTGATGCGACTTTTTTATATGTAAGAATTTATGACCTTGGATTTGTATATTTATGATGATTTTGTAAAGTCACAATTTCAAACACAAGTATACGTATTGTATCAAGTAATACAGGGCTCTAATAGAGTCCCGTTTATCAATCCTACAGGGAAGCGAGATAAGAGGTTCTTATTCAAATTCTAGTATACTACTAACGTACCTTAGTTTGGAAGGGTAATATAAGTGGTTTTTCTAACAACAACTCCTAAATGCAGATGATTATATGCAAGAATAATAAATACTCCTTAATGCAAATATTAATACTAAAGATAACCCTTTTTGGGGAAATTGGTTTGGTGAAATTTGTGATAATAAAATCTACTATTCTCAAGTAATGAATTGGATAATGTAAAGGTATGAGATGTATTAAATATTCTATATGCCAAATAGGAGTATAAATATTTCTTTACCCTCAAAAGAGTACCCCCTCTTCTAAGCATGTAAAGAACATTGACATATCCTAAGTTCAGTCACTAAATCTAAGGCTAGGCTAGGAGAATACCGGCTGTCACTAAGGAGCTCCCACTCACCCTTCATCTGAAGGCTAACCTTCGACTTCAGTTATCAATCTTAAAACTATATTGGGGATCTCAGCCTGTCACCCTGAAACCTCCAATTTGACGCCCATGAAACCATATTTCCCTATTTATTTGCACTTAATCCCCATGAACTACGCAATTCATTCACAAAAATTGAATATGGTTCCACTTTGTTGAGAATTACATCGCCTATTTGGGTCAATGCAATTACAACGAATTTTATCATTACATCAGGCCCTAATTGTAATGTAAATGAAGTGCAAGTAAAAACCATCACATTTATAATTAAAACAACTTTTAGCAAACATCCTAATATCCTAAACATGATTCCTACTAATTGCAAAAGAAAAGTTGAATGGAAACAATGACATAATCTTCTCATGCCACTATTTCCATAGAAGAAGAAAGAGTAAGAGAAAGACATCACAAAGCACAAAAAAAACACAACGAAAAACTTCATTTCAAATAAGTGTTTACAAAATCATAAGATAATGAAGAACACAATACTTAGCTTTTTCCTCTTGAAAGAAAGATGAAAATCTCTCCCACAAAGTCTCCCGCGGATCCATGCAATGCTAGAACATTCCCTTACAGATTCTCTCAAAATTCCCTCTCCAATCTCTCAAAAAGGGTAGAAATCTACATTTCTACTCCTATTCTAAAATCTCTAAGCATTCTCCAACTTTTCCTTCTCTTCTCCTCTACATTTTTGGCTTCAAATTCGGTTTAAAATAGAGTAGGGACGAATTTTCCAAGAGGTGCATGAAGAAACCCTCCAAAAAGCGTCCAGATTCGACGTATTTGGCCAAAAACCACCCAATATCGTATCTAGGCCGTCTCTCTGAATAGGGCGCTGCTGGCGCCATATTTTTTGTGCTCTTGAGCTTCTGGCGCCGCCGGCACCAGTTTGGGCTCCCCCGGCGCCCATCCTGCGTAGCTCCACCATTTTGTTCCGTTTGGCTCAGTTTCAGCTCAGATTCACCCTATTTCAATTGCATTGTGTTCCGGATAAATAGCTCTACAAAATAAGCATAAAAATAAACTTTCTTTAAAGTGTAATATTATTCAAAAATATGTAAGAACTGTAAAAGAGATTAAACATAGAAAAACTTATCGAAAGGTGTCAAGCCAAAATTTATTTTCTTGCTTGTTTTTTCTCCAAATTGCACCATTTTTTCTTCTTTTTGTTCCAACCACATTTCTTGTACCTAAAACCAAAAAACATACGAAATACATTCTATTTAAAGTGTAATATTGCCAGAAATGAGTAAAATCATATAGTAAAAAGCGTATATATTTTTGGTGCATCACCTACCAACCAACATAAATAATATTCATGACAAAAATACACCAAAATTTAATCGGTTAAAAAATTTTCAAAAATCTAAAATCTTCTAACCCCCAAAATTGAGAAAAAGACATTAAAAACTTAAATGAAACCTCAATCAACAAAGTTCACCGAACGTAAATTGAAATATAATATTTTTTGATCTACAAAGTTTCCTTGACAATGCAATCCGTGGTTGTTGATAGAATCTTTCGGTCCTAGTTTAAACGCCTTTCGGACTAAGTAGATCAAGGCATCCAACAACCTTGGGATGACAGAGCCTTGAACATCTTAACTGGGTTATCTAAAACTATAAAAAATCTAACCAAATAAATTAACAATTTAAGAAATAAATTTGACATTATAATAAACCTGACTCTATTTTTCTTACAAGGTTATTGAAGACAAGTTCCATTTTCGATTTACTTTGCACGTTATTAGGGTGTGTTAACTCTATTTTACAAGACGACATTCTGAAGACGGGACAATGAACTTCAAAACAAAAATAAAATAACAAAAAAAAAATAACATCGATCAAAAAAGAAAATAATGAAAACAAAATGAAAATAACAAAACTAAACAAAAAGGATAAAAACAAAATAAAATCAAACCTTTAGGGTAGTATGTGACAATTAGAAACATATTACGCTTATGATTAAACATTGATGTTTCTTTCCTTGAACTTGATACTTAAAAATCACTTAGAGAATGAATGATAACATTAATCAGGAGTTTTCTTAGGAAGCTTTAACTATCTAAGATGTAATTAATTATATGAGCGAGCTCTTATAGGAGAATAAAGAAACCATAATAGGTAAAATACCAAAATCTCTGGTTATTAGGTTTTCCGTGTTGTTTTACTTATACGGGAATCTCAAAGATTAAACACTCTAGAGTTTTCTCCATAATGTTCACCACAATAAAAGTATTCTGACATTTCCTTTTCTACTATTTTCTATTTCTATTTTTCCCTTTCTTTCATTATTCGAGTTTCTTAATATCTAAGTGCCTTTACATGATCCAAAATAATTATTTACTTGAAGATTAGGGCAATATAATAGATAAACAGAGTGGAGACTCCTCGACAAACAATGACATCAACAAAAATACTGACAGAGAATTGATGGCGACGGCGGCGACCAGTTTTTCGTAACATCAATAGAGTGGCGAGTCCACTGGGGACTCTTCTCTCTCCTCATATTTTGTTAAATCATTCATTCTCCATATAAAGATGCCTCATCTTTTGATAGATAGGATCATCACTTTTAAATCTAACTCTTTTAAGGGTTATTCATGACAAATCTTCCATAATGACAAGACAAAATGACATAAAATAATAAATTCTCAGTTTATAAAATGAGTCTATAATGAATCTTAACATTTTATTCTTCTGAATTTCATAAACACTGCAATGGATTTTCCGGACTCATTCTTTTGCTATTCTCAAGATCTTAATTCACTGACTAAAGAAGCAGCTTGCTTTCAACAAATTGAATTTAGGTTATGTGATGAATCTAAATTTGTATTGAGTAGCCCGTCCCAAACCTTCAAAGAACCCATTAAGGAATTTAACTTGGATTCCTACGAATATTTTCCTCTTTTTACAGAAGATTTACCTCAAGAGCCTCCTATAGAACAATTCACGTTTGAGGAAATGGAAGAAAATTTTGATCAAAAAGGAAAGAAAGTTTGTATTGATTAAGAAACCGATATTCTGTTTCCATCTGTGTATGAGGTCGGATCTTATTCTAAGACTGCTCCGCTAACACGTACCAACGAAGAAATATAAATAATTTTCTTAAAATAAAAAGGAAGAAGCATTTGAATCTGAAGAAAGTGTTTTTGGGAACCATTTTCCTTAAAGAAAATAAGTTTTACCTAGTATCTGTTGAGTTTGATGAGGATACATTCTAATCTTCAAAAAGATAAAATTCCCCGTCAATACAAGTGATACATTCTGTATTCAAGAGACTTGCACGAAAAGATAAATGTTCAATCTCTCAAATTTTAAACACAACGGGATGCACAGTTTTTACATCTATGAAAAGAAAGACTTCTTGCACTATAAGATTCTACTTGTCAAGAAATAGACCAAAAATTCCCATTAGAAAGTCAACATAATCAGGTACCAGCTAAACTTTGTTTATGACCAAGAGTAGAAGATACAACCATTTCAAGAGATAGAAAAAAAAATCTTAAAAGCAGAAGAAACATCTGCTAAAATGAGCTCTTGTGCAAATGTTACGAGCTGGAGGCCGTTCTTACTCACAACATGATGATATACTTCCTAGAGCGCCTCGTCCTATACTCAGAAGAACGTATGTATTGGAAGGAATCTCTGATGTTGTGAGCACTCTTGTTGACAATTCCCAAGAAAAGACTTGTGAAAAATATCTTGTTAAGCCATTTGAAGAAAGACAAAAAATTAAAAGTCAATATCAAATGATTGTCAACAAGAATAAAATAAAATTCTTCAAATATTCCAAATGAGTAAGTTGCAGAAATAAATAAGGTAGAAACATTAGCTAATTCATTATCACAAGAACTACCTTCATCAAGTGAAGAGAATGTGGTAGAAGAATTACGAACGGTTATTCGACAATGAGATGAACAGATTAATTAACTCTAACAAAAAATTAAAGCAATGATGACAACTATAGAAAATCCGCCACAAACAACTTTGTTACCCACCGTTGAAATTATTAGACCAGAGGCAATACATATTCTCGAGGATAAAAGCGAATCGATAGAAATTGAGGAAATTACTCAAATGAAAAAAATTCTGCATAGAGGGAATTAAGGAAAAAGAAATTACACAACTTGTAGAACAAAAGGTAAAAGAAATAATGGCTCATGTGAGGGCCGGATCATTATTTCCAATGGGAAGATCCTATCGAGAGGAATTTGATTCTATCCAATATCTTAAAGGTTTTATGCTACTTCTCTTTAAAATGTTTGATGAGATTGGTAATCCTCATCATCATCTTGCACACTTTAAAGCGAGCTGCTGCAACACCGGGGAGGGGGGGTAGCGATGCTCTTTTACTCCGCCAATTCATTAATAGCCTCACAGGGGTTGCTTTAGATTGGTATGCAGAGTTTCCCAATAAGACCTTTCAAACTTTTTCAGAACTTGAGAATCACTTCATTCAATGATTTGTTAGAGCACAATATCACATAACCGTTGGAGATTTGATAGTGGAGAAATGAAAGTAAGGAGAAACTCTTGTGGATTATATTTTTGTGTTGGAGAAATCTCAGCATGAAATGTGAACCACTACTTCAAGAATAACATGCAGTTGAATTCCTTCTTAAAAATATTAATCTTCCTATATAATTCATTCTTAAAGGATTTATAATAAAGACATTTTAAAAGTTACTCAGCAAAGCTGCCAATCTCCAGGAGGAAGCTAAGCAAATGAGTGTGACAAAAAAGATAGAGAAAAAAAAGACGGTTAAGACATTCGAAAGGAAATGAGGAAATGTTGCGGCAATAGAAAAGAGTAAACAAATAATGCAAGTGCAACCCGAACAAAAGGAGCAACGACAAAACACAAATTCAATCACTATCACCGTCACCTCCACAAGTGCAATTACAATAATCAACCCCATCATCGATAGATAAGAAATCAATGTTTGAGAGAATGAACAAAGAATATCCATTTAAAATAGAAGCTGTTGCGAAGATATTCCGTAGCTTGTTGGAAGTGTCGAAATTCAAATTGCCTGAAGCCAAAAGACCATGAGAAGTTGATATGAAAGATCATCCAAATTATCATCCTTACCATAGGATGCTGGAACACAAAATTGAAAATGTTTTGTCTTCAAAGATTGGTTGAAACACAAGAATATTTGAAAGAAAAAAAATTCAGTCAATATGTTTTCGGTTATTGAATTTATTCCTAACAATCATTCTGATAATGAAGATAAAAAAAGATATTGCTCAGGGCAAACATCTTAAGAAGATCATTGCAGATTTACAATTCACAATGTCTTTCAAGAAAGAAAATAAAAAGAAAAAGAAAGAATCATAAAGGGTTAGAGGTCTTCTAGATATAGGGGCTACTGTTCATTTTGTATCTTCCACTTCCCGTACTCCTTTACATTCTACTAGAATGTTGTCTCGAACGAAGGGAGGAAATCCGTTGAGCCATTGAATTTGTATGAATTCCTCTTTACCCCTAGTTTCAATAATAATACTTCCAATTCTACTTAGATTTTGTCTATTTCCAATGCCACTTCTGAAAATGAATAATTCAATTTCAATCCTGTAGATGATACTCAAATTGTACACAATCTCGATAAGTCCAACGATAATAAATTGAAAGAAATAAATTTCAAACTTTTATTGGTTCATTCCTTAATAACATTGGAAACAAAAGAAATAGTCCAAATGTTAGAAGAATAAATAGATTGCTTTGCTTGAAGTTATGAAAAAATGTTTGGGCTAGCTCCAGAAGTCGCAGTCCATAAAATTGGGATAGATCAAACTGCAATCCCCGTTAAATAAGCTCCTAAAAGAATGCATGTTGAAATCAAACAACAAGTAGTTGTCGAAGTTAAAAAATTAATTGAGGCTGGTTTATCCTAGAAGAAAATTATCCAACATGTTTAGCTAATGTAATGTCAATAAAGAAGAAAAATGGTCAAATTTGAGTCTGTGTAGATTTCAGAAATTTAAATAAGGTTTTTCCAAAGGATGAATTTTCTCTACCAATTTCAAATTTGATGGTTGACATTGCATCTGCATATGTAATATTTTCCTTTATGGATGGATCTTCAGGATACAAGTAAATCAAAATGTCTCCATAAGATGAACCAAATGCATCTTTCAAAACACCCATCAGGATATACTGCTACAAAGTATTGCCATTCAGATTGAAGAATGCTGGTGCTACCTATCAAAGGGCTATGACATGAGTTTTTGTTGAAATTATCGATAATCAAGTTAAATGTTATGTGGACGACTTAGTTATCAATAGTAAACAAAAAGATAATCATGTGTACAATTTAAGAATCATCTTCAAATGATTACGAAAAATTTAATCTTAAAATGAATCCCTTAAAGTGTGCTTTTAGTGTCACCTCAGGGAAGTTTTTAGGATTTGTTGTTTGACATCGTCGGACTAAAATTGACCCCCTCAAAATCGAAGACAACTTAAATATTCCTACTCCAAAAAGTCTAACTCAATTACGCTTTTTAAGGAAAACTAGCATATATACGTTGCTTTATTTCCAACGTATCAGGTAAGTGTCAACCTCTCACTGCCTTAACCAAAAAAGATACCAAATTTATATGGGATGAAAACTGCCAACACGCCTTTGAAAATATCAAACAATATTTGACAACACCTTCTATCCTAACAGCCCCTGTGTTAGGAAGATCTCTGATCCTCTATATTGCGACATTAGAAAATTCCCCCAGAGCATTACTGACTCAAATCAATGTCGAGGGTAATGAAAATGCATTATAATATTTAAGCCGATGTTCGGTCCAAACTAGAATAAAATATCCTGCAATTCAGAAGCATTGTTTAGCTTTGATCTTTGTAGTTTAAAAGCTAAGACATTATATGCTATCTCATAAGGAGCTCTTATCTCAAGGGTTAAACCGTTGTAATATCTGATGACTCGACCAATACTTCTGGAAGATTAGCAAGATGGGCAATGATATTACTTGAATTCAACATAGCATTTGTATCGCTATGCACTGTAAAGGATAAATTTTGGCAGATTTCCTAGCAGCACATCCTATACTGACTGAGTCTCCTCTTAATGATGATTTTCTTGATGACAAATTTTTGAAATTAAGAAATATGATACAAAATGAGGGGAATTATAATTTGATGGAGCTCATCTTCTCGAAGAGAGAAAGACATAAAAACGATAATACCTAACAAAGAAGTAGTAGGATTGATTTTCATCACTCCTTATAAAGTAATGATGCCATTCTCTTACCATTTACCTGAGCCATACACAAACAACAAAGCTAGATGTGAAGCACTCATAACCAGATTAAAATTGACAATATTAATGGAGATTAAAAATATCAACATCTATGGAGACTCTCAATTAATCATCAATCAGATCGCAGGAAGGCACAAAACTTTGAACCTGTGACTTGAACAATATTTTCATTATTCTCTGAAATTACTTCAACAGATTCTATATGTGACGTTCTTCCTAGTTCCAAGAAGAAATAACGCTCTAGCAGACACTTTTGCTAACTTGCAAAAGAGTTTTCTTGTCCAGAGAAGATAACATTCCAATTTCCATAAGAGGGTGACGAGTCCTCTCTCGAATCGACAGTGATAATCTCCATAAAATTGGTGAAGAGACGATAGTGACAGTAATTGACAAAGAAGAGGATGATTCGCGAAAAATAATTATTTAATATTTATAAGCTGGGAGAATACCTAAAAATAGTTATATTGCAACTCAAATTTAATAGAGAGCATTGTCTTATGCTATGGTAAATTATGTTCTTTACCGATGATTTTTTGACCAAATGTAGTTAAAATGTTTAAACCAATCTGAGGCTCGAGAGATTGTTATTGCAGTTCATTCAGGTCTGTGTGTAGCACACCAGTCTGAACCAAAAATGAAAATGAAAATAAAAAGAATTGGATATTATTGGCCGACAATAATGTCTGACTTCCTTGAAACTGCAAGGAAATGTCATCAATGCAGGTGCGTGGGGTGTTCTTGCATCAATCACCAAATGTATTACATCCAAAAATTGCATCTTGACCATTTGAGTGTTGGGGCACAAATATAGTAGGCCCTATAGCCCCTCCATAATCTAAAGGTCATCGACTTATTCTAGCTGCTACAGATTACTTCTCCAAATGGGCAGAGGCAACACTTCTTAAAAAATAGATTGTTTAAAGATTCAGAGTTCCTCAAAGAGTCATATCAAACAATAGAATGGCATTTAAAAATACAAAAAATGAATAATTTTATCTAAAGACAAAGAATATATTGGAGATATTTGACAATTTACTACCCAAACAGCCGAAGCTTTCAGTAAAACATTTGTCCAAGTTTTGAAAAAGACATTAATCAACATTCCAAGACAATGACATGAACGATTGATAGAAGCCTTATCGGCCTATCAAACTACATATCGGACATCAACACAGTCAACACCATTTGCTTTGGTATACGGTTCTGAGGCCATACTTCCACTTGAGGTATAAGTTTCTTCTCTGAGGGTTGCATTTGCAAACAAGATAATGGAAGAAAAGAATGCAAAATTATGATATGAAGAACATGAAAGTTTAGAAAGCAAGCATCCACAAGCTCAACAAACTTTGGAATTATATTAAACAAAAATGGTACGGGCCCATGATAAATTGGTTCGCCCAAGGACATTCAAATTGGGGAATTGGTCTTAGTGCTATGAAGGCCTATCCCCACTCACCGAAAAATAAGTGGAAAATTTGAACCGATGTAGGAGGGTCCGCATGTTGTTCTAAAGTGATATTCAGGAGGATCCTATCAGTTGGGTAATTGTCAAGGAGAAAAAATTTTACCCTCAATTAATGGGCGGTACTTAAGAAGATATTATGCGACATAAAAAATATGACGACTCATTTGTAAATCGGGAAAACAATCATAAAAAAAAAAGTTTGAATATGTCTCAATAAGACTTTTGCCTTTCGGAGACTTTCCTTTTTCTCATTAAACATGTGCTTGTGAGCATGATTTATTGAAACTAATCAATGAATTGTTAAACAAAATATCTCAATTTCATACTTATAAACTAAACCAAAATTAGGTATGATATGTTTAAATTGACCTGTTACTTGCTGGGAAAATGTCAAAGAACATGCTTTTGTTCACATTTCGAAGTGGTGTACGTTTGGCTCTGGACCGTTGATGCATAGGATCCTGATGGAATGTTCTAAGGAGTTTTAAAAAAAACAATTGGATGGACCTTAACAAACATAAAAGGGAGTAGTCCTTCTATATGTATGCATAGGATCCTGATGGAAGAAAATCATAAACTCAGGGCAAATCCTTAAAGAAGTTTAAATCATGTTATTAATGAAGTTGTGAAGAAGAAAATTTTGAACTGATTGGATACAAGAATTATCTACCCCATATCAAATAGTGCCTATGTTAGTCCTATCCATAATGTTCCAGTGAAAGGAGTGAATGTGTCAGTAAATGAATATAATGAATAGATCCCACTAGACATGTCACTATGTGGTGTATATGTATCAATTACAGAAAACTAAATGCAACCACCAAAAAGGATAACTTTCCTTTACCATTACTGAATCAGATGATGGATATGCGTTGGCCAACCATATTTCTGCTTTCTATATGGGTATTCTAGGTATCATCAAATTTGTATTACACTGAAGGTTTTGGATAAAACAACATTAACAAGTCCTTATGAGACTTTTGCTTTTCAAATAATGCCTTTTGGGTTAAGTAATACACCTGCTACGTTACATTATTTTTTATGGTTATGAGAGGTTATGTAATTATTAGAATTTAATGGGATAAAGAGAAGCCAGTGACTCCTTCAGCTTTTGGAATGTTTTCTCACATTTGTTGGTCCATTAAAATTGTTCAGATTTTTCTCAGGACTTTGAAGAAAAAAGCTCACTTGTCACCAGATTTGGAGATGAATCAACTAAGGGTCCGCTATTCATCAGATCAACCTCTGTACTTCACTTGTATTTCATGGGAAAGGCATGTTCAACAACACATGTACCTTTTTTGGGTTGCCTTTGATATCTTCGGGGTTCAAAAGGTATCCCAAAAACTTTCTAATTAAGGATTTAAACATGCATTTTAAGGGGTTAAATTTCATATTAAATTTTCTAAGGGTTTCAAAAATATTAGTTAAGTCTTTTATGTATTCTTGGAGAGTTTTACTTTTTACAAATATATCATCTACATACGATGGAATATTTATTCCTTTCTATTGAGAAAATAACATCCAACTGTCGTTGGTAAGTATCCCCATTGTTCTTAAGCCTGAACGTCATTACATTATGGCAAAACACCCCCTCATAAGTGATAAATGGCATCTTCTCTTCAACTGCTGGGTGCATCCTAGTTTGATAATATCCAGAAAAGGCATCCAAGAAGCTCATCACAAAATGTTTGACAGCAGAATCTATCAATGCATCAATCCTTGGAAATGGATAACTATCCTTAGACGAAGGAGAATTTAGATTGGTTAAGAGTATGCACCTTAGCCATTTCTCGTTGACCTTTTGCACCATGACCACGTTGGACACCAAGGTTGGATATTGATCTTAGATGTAGCTTTTTTCCTTTAGTTTCTTCTCCCCTTAATGAATCGACTCAGCCAAGGTAGTAGATGACAACCTAAGCTTCTGCCTTGTTGGTCGAGTGGCATAGTTATCATCTAGTCGATGATAAGCGACCACTTGAAATTCATATCATCTCTATGGCATACCAGGTGAAGATATCATGATTCTACTTGAGGGTTTGGATGAGCAAATATTTTGACCCTAAATAAAAAAATTCACTAATCTGAAAAAATTAACTCGCGTCCTCATCAGTAGTGAGGATTTAATGATTGGCCTCATTGGTCTGAAGTACACTTCTCTCTGGCTCTATAAGTCAGGCAGCTCTTGATTCACACTACTTACTACTCAAAGGTAGCATGTTTGCAAGTGCTCTAGGTTTCCTCTAATGTTAATGACTTCTCCGTCTCTTGGAAATTTAGCAGATACATGATATGTCGATGTATAGCCCAGAAGTTGTTTAGTAGGGGTTGACCGAAAATAGCATTGTTTGGAGGCGTAAGGTAATTAATAAAAATTCTTTAGTTCTTAAAAGTTTCTTACTTCCTTATCCTTGGTAGATTGTCTAAGTGATCACACTAAGGGCTTCTTTCCTCTCCACTTAAAAACTATATAAAGGGTCAAATGTTGTCAGCATCTGCTTCCAAGCTAAGTTCGTCAATAACCACTTTAAACAAAATATTCACCGATCTTTCATTATCGATGAAGATACTACTATCTTGGTAGTCACTAATCATAGTTGTGACGATAATAGCATCATTGTAGGGGTTCCCTTTTACAGGAAAATATTCATCGGTGATTGCGATGGGAGGATGCATCTTCAAACGCATAGTAAGAGTAGTTGTGCGTAAATCCCTTGATCGAGTTCTCCTCAAACTGGATCGTCCAGAGGATTCATCAGATTCTCTGATTAATGCAAGGTATTATTCCTGTAATCAGGATGAAGTTCATCTAAACAGGTTTGTCTGGGGCTCCATTCGCTGGGGCCTTCCATTATTGATTCTTTAATGGCTATGAACTCTTTTAATTTTTCATCTTTAATTAAATACTTGATATGGCTCCTTAGGTGCATGTATTCTTCGGTGTCGTGGTCGTGGTCTTTATGATAGGCACATAACTTATTTGAATTTTGTGACGAACACTTGACCCTCATTGGGTGAGGTGTTTTGTAATTTTCTTTATCCTTGACGGTCTCCACCAATTTGGCCAATGAAATCCTAAGTGGGGTCAATCTTGGTACCTCTTGTTGCGTCTCTTGATGCTCATTATAATGGGCTGTTCATTGGTTCAGATATTGAGTCTGACCATCTCGGTTGTAGCTCCTGGTGCTTCCCTCTCTTTCTCAATATGGTTGGTTATTTCCATAATGTGGATGCCCAGAAGGATAGGACCGTCTAACTCTCTAACTATTATCCATGGATACCTTCTTCTGTGGATGGGGATTATCATTGTCTTCCTGCTATTTTTGATTTATTCCCCTGCAAAAATGTTGTGGTTGGCCATTTCTAGTAGCTTGAGCAAGGATTTTGGCTCACATAGGCTCAGGGCGCATTTGAAATGTTCTCATCTTACTCCTTGTGTAGGGGTAGTCTATGTAATCAGGGGTTTCAGATTCTGTATCTCCAGCATTTCCCACCGGAACCTCATGATGTCTGAGCGGAGGGTCTTTCTCTCCCTCTGTTTAATTTGTAGCAAAGCTTGTAATATATTTCATGGCTTCTGTGCGCTACCAAAGTTAGTCACGAACAACCTTTTGAATTCATTAAAAAAGGCATGATTCTCCCTATAGTGTTTTGAACCATCCGACCATCCGAGGGTCGATTCCTGCTGCATGGTAAGGAACAAACGACATGAACACATCAATAATTTTAAATAAGTTGATTGTTGATTTGAATTTGGCCATATGGTTGCCTGAGTAGTGAGACCTTTATAGGATCGAAATTGAGGTTCTTGAACATTTTTTGGGGGTTCAGCCTTAGAGATTTTTCAGGAGAATGCATTATCGGTTTGCGGAGGGTAGTGTACAATAGAGTGCCTATCTACCGAGCAGCTTGGTTGTGGAGATCATCTTCTCTTTGTTTCAATAGTTGGGTCCTTCTTGAGATCTTACTATTACGTGTCAATCATTCTCTCTTATCCTGCTCTTAATGGATTCTCACTTATCTTATTACTGATGGATATGATATTGGGAATTATGGCTCCGGGGGATCTTACTTCCTCAGGCCAAGGCCTCATGGAAAGCTTCCACTAGTTCTTGACTCATCTTCAACATTATTTGTTCTTTCATGTCCAACATCTGTTATCATACAATCTCCCTTGCTCAATTTATTTTCACTGCTTGACCCTGAACTTCACCTTGTGTTGTATTTCCTTCTCTGTGTTATGCTCTTCTTCTTATTTGTGTTGTGATTCCACACTCACCACACCTTTTAGGATATTAAATCCTAACTTGTTTAGCAAATCCCGCCCAAGGGAAAGAGCATAGAAAGAAGAATGCGAGGAAGAGAGAACAGTAGAGTGAGAGCACGTAACCCTTTTATTCATAAAAGTATCTCCAATTTATAATCATATGGGATATTTAAATTGCATAGTTACATTTAATGCCCATACTTTGTAGAAGTGTTAACAGGGTATACGAGTATTTTTATAATCAAAGCTTACAATCTTGACAACATAATAATATGATCGTCCGAGGAAACCTTCGGTCGTTCATATTGATTCCTTCATTCAACATTGGGGGGTTGAGCAAAGTGAAGACCACCTAGGTGATTCTTGACTGAAGTGACTTTTATTCAACTTTAGTCTTCATACAATCTTCTTCCTATGTCTGACATAAAGCATCTTCCTTTATTCAGCCTTTTGCATCGGTTGGACAAAATTTAGAGGTGGTCGATTGGATTGACCTTTGCAACATCTTTATCCTGAACTAGCATTGATTGTGATCTCGTAGATCAAAGTACTCCTGTTCACCAGGTCTTCGTGACCTTTGTGTGTGAGCCCCTTCTTCTTGACATCTCTTTTGATTTAAAAATCCCTGCTGGTATGATTTTGCCATACAAATCACATAATAAAATGTTCAAAATCAATAGTTTCGATAGTTTGGTCACTCTAAAAAATATATTCATGTCATGAAATAAAAATAAAAATTTAGCGATGTTCCGACTAAAAATAAAATACATAAAACTTGATAGAAATTCCATAATAGAATTCTAAGCTTTTCATTAATTGTTTTTATGCACTGAATGCATTTTTATCCCTATAAAGGTCCAAAAATATTCTCATCATCAAATATTCAATTATATTTGGTGAAAGTGTATTTTCTTGATAAGAACAAATTCGCTCAAAATTTCAGTGAAGGCCTCCATAAGAGAATTATCAGTTTTTTTGCATAATAATAATAATAATAATAATAATAATAATAATAATAGTGGAGAAATGTAAAGAAAAAATAAAAGTATCAAAATAGTCCCCAATTATTTTTAGGAGATTGTTTTATTTAGAATTTACAAAGAGTAAAAAAAAATTCCCGGCTATTTTAAAGTTGAGATCGAATTGCCTTCAACGTGTTCTATTTCAATTTTAATTTAAAAAATCTAAAAATTATTTTAATATTTTTATAAATTTTGAGAATAAAATCATCCGATGTACATATTTAGACATTATTTTTATACTTAACTCAATATAAAAAGACATTTGCATTAATTCAAAAGTTTGCTTCAATTATAGAAGGCGTTGCGAAGTAGCAGTCAGAAATGTTGACAAAGAACAGAATTATTAATTCCTTGCTGTCGGATCTGTAAATAATATTCATGAGAGTAATGTTTGCTTTTAATGCCATCCAATCAACAGTTTCCATCCGTAAATACCCCAACAAGCAAAAATTGATAGAATAATCAAATATCAAAAGTAATGAACGAGGGCAGCAAGACGATTGGTCATGCACAGTGATAAAATAGTACTCTTAATTTTTTATTAAACTCTTTATTATTATATAACACATTAAAATTTTATTTTCCTAGATTTAAATAATAATAATAAATTAATAATTATTATGATTTTAATTTGATATATACTTATAATTATTTTAAATAATTTATCACATTGATTATAATTATTTAATAAATTTATTAGTGTTACCAAATGCTTTCTTGAAAATATTTTACACATGTCTCCTAATATTAGAGAAAATAAATTTATTAAAAAAAAATTGTAAAAGAAGAAATTTGTAATACAAAAAATTGTTTTATAGTTGATGTAACTCACGATGCACTAAAACATGAACAAGTGACCACGGCGTTAAAATTTATTGATAAAAATAAATTTTATTGAATATCATACGTTTTGACTCAATGGTATTAGAGGAATCTCGTTGGGCACCATCATGTTGTTGTCGGGTCGACAGACCTATTTTCAGTGAAATGCTCATATCTAGGTTGATTCTTTGAGTGAATAAGTTTAAGTAAGAATTATGGTCCACAATAGATTCCTTTCTCACTGAAACCCAAATTTTTTATTCTAGGATTCTGACGGCTTTATAGACTAAGTTTCGTGTAGCACAAGCCTAGCTACCCTAGTGTCAATTATTGGTAGCAAGAGGTTGGAATGTCCTACCAAGTGAGTGTGAATTAGACTTATTATGGTCAAAATTGTTTGTTATTTATGTTGAATTACTAGATTCAAGAAACTTAACATTTTAGATTCATGCATCTGGTGTTCAACTCACCTTCCTTTACAAATATGTTATTCTAAAGCAAATCTTTTGAGCATCTTTCCTCTTACCGGGCTCGTATTCCTCAATTTGGTGAAATATCAATTTTTCAGTAAGTCTAGTGTATGTTTTGTACAGAAACTCGCTAACTTCGGCCACGAAATGCCTCAGATTAGGGAATTAAGCATAGTCTGACCTTGAACAACTTTACACAGGTTTAGTCTTCTCAATCCATCAGTGTTAAAGGAATCCCATTTTAGCACTATTATGATGTGATTAGGTTAATTAATCTTGAGCCAATCACGGTTGGTTGACTAAGTTAATGTAGTAAGTTTTATCAAGGTCATGTCTTTTAAGAAATCCTTGCTCGGTATAAGTTTCTTCTCCTTAGTTTGTTAGTTTATTGACTAGGCTTGCCTCAATGAAAATTGATATTTTGATTAGGAGTTTAGTATAACATCAACACTTTACTCTAAGTCACGATCACATTCTTGAAGAGTTGTAATGTAGTGTCTATGTTTAGTGTGGACTAAATGTCATTCTAGAGATTGCTTGCTTTCTTAGTGGTGGTACATGCCCTTTGTGGCGCCATCCTAAGTTTCCCAGGTTCATTTTTATACTGAAATACTTGATTCAGTAGAACAATGCCTTGACTAATGAAAATAAAGTAGCTACTCTTGGTTAAGCTACTAAAACCCACCAATTTGTTGAGTTTTCAAAAATTAGATTAACTGAGCTTGAAATCGTAATCAGATGAATTTCAAAACCTTAAAAAAAATAAATTTTGAACTTTTAAGCGAATTTCAAACTAACTCTATAAATTTCAAAAACAAGAATCTCCAAATGAAACACTTCAAAAACTTTAAACCAACTTTTCTAAAATTCTCAATTGGGAAGAACTTCAAAATCCTTTGAATTTAAATCAGAATTTTAATCTTCAGATTATCCATTGAAATAAATACTTTGAGGTTTAACAACAATCCTTCATTCCTAGACTTAGTCGATCATGTCGATCAACACCAATATGTGTGTCATATTTTAAATAGTCCGCCACACTTATTTACGGTCCATAGTTGACTTCATTTTTTGTTAACCCAATTTTCTTGGCCCAAGCTATACTGAATTTCACTTGAGTTTGGCCTTGGGAAAGCCTTAGTTTAATAAAAGTAAATTTTTAACTCAATAAAATAAAAAGAAAGAAAAGCAATCTTTAAATATATACAATTTTAATCAACCTCGGAGATAACCATAAAATCAACCCTTATCACTAAAACCTTAGATTATTGTTTTCTCTCCCTAGATGGTTGTGAGACTCAAAACCTAGTTTTAAAGGTTTCATGAGAATTTTTATGGCTTTTAAATAACATAAAAAAAGTTTGACAACTATTCTTGAAAACCGTAAAATTATAATTTTCTCTCGTAGGTCAATTAGTGGTCCAAACTACATTATGTAAGTTGCTTTATTCTCATATTAGCATATGAAATTATTGCAAACAAATTTTGTGGACATCAAACACCATTTTTTAATATAAAATTATGCACCCAACGTTTCAAAGCATTAAAAATGGTCCTTCATAAAATTTTTCAATGAATGTTATTTTTGAAAACAAAATATGCTATTTATGCTATCACATTTGTATTATCAAAATTTTCAAATGAGTCCATATGTGCCTAAATCTCACCCCGTTTGGGTACCTTTTGAGACTATGATAATCATAAGAAAGAAAACTATAATTTCAATAATAAAATGATAATTTGATCATATATCATTCAAAATGACTTAAAATCAATAATAAATTTCAACAAAATTTGTTCTAAATTCAAAAATAAGCAATTTTGACTAATAAAATCTGATAAACGTTTTACTCAAAAATCAACATTTTCTCTCTCCTTGGATTGGGCACTTAGACTGGCCACATATTTTTATGGAGTTTAAATTAACCAAAATAATTTTGGCTATTAAATTCCTTGTATTTTCTCTGCTAGATGAACACATACCAAATTTTGGTCATAACCAACTCCCAACCACCTTGTAACCACATCTCCAATCACATATCCACTTTGAATACTTATATCTTGTGATAGAGAGGTCCTTTTTTAAAATGATTTGAACCAATAGATTCCTTTTCTCTTCCTCTTAGAAATGAGCCATACTTATAATTTTTCATAACTATCTTGCTAAAATTACTAATTTCCCTTAGCCATTGCAAAAATTCCCATCATAGCTTACTGAATCCTAGCCATCCACTCCTCTCTAATCTCCTTCAACCGAGCCCTCCACCTCATCAATCAATGAGGTTGTTTCCTATTGGTCTAAGCTCAAGGTGTGACCCCACTTGTGCTCTCTCTTCCACATCATTCCATATCAAGGCCCTCCATTTAAAATCATAAACTGATCTTCCAATCCTAATCATTCCCTCCTTATAAATAATTTTCCCTCCAAACCAACCGCCCACTACCTCAATTGCATGGATAAAACTCCCAACAAAACCCAACTCAACTTATCCCATTTTCAGCCTTCCTCCCCCTCTCTAATTGTTTCCCTCCTAAAAGCTCAATACCAAAACTCATCTCCCTCTCCCTTTGATTTGCTTTGCTTAAAATCAATGATTCTTCAATTATAAGGATATCAAGGTAAAGGTATGAACTTCTTCACTAGTATTTCACTTTATTTTAATATTTTGATCCCATTTTATTAATCAAATCATGTGTCTCATATGTTAGTGCATGAATGTCAAATTTATCTCGAAATTTTTAAAGTTATCCATGTTTTCTTTATGTTCATTGATTTAATGAATTAGTTCATGTTTCCAAATGTTTCATCATGAATCGTCAAATGTTTTCACCCAAATTATGTGGATTTTATGTTAAGCAAACTTTTTCATAATCTCATGAGTTTTATAAGTAATTCTCATGTTTAAAAAATCACCATTTTCCCTCAAAAGGTGGGACAAATCACATCTTATTGAGCTTGAATTAACCAAAACCACTTTAAAAATTAATTTCTTGAATTTTTATCTAACAGATGAGCTCAAGTCAATTTTTGGTCAAAAACAACTCCCTACTACTTTGTAACCACATCTCCAGTCACCTAAACACTTTGAATACTTATTTATTGAGCTAGAGAACTATTTTTTTTCTTAAATTGGTTTAAACCATTGGAATCCTTCTCTTGTCCTCTTAAAAATGAGTTATACTTACATTTTTTCATAATAACCATAACTACCTTGCAAAATTTACCAAATTTCCCTTACTATTTTGAAAAATTTCCATCTTATCTAACTGAATCCTAGGCATCCACTCCTCTCTAATCTCCAACATTTGAGTTCTCGACCTCACCATTCCATGAGTTTTCTTCCTATTTTTGTAAGCCCAAGCCGTGATCCTCCTTACCCTCCCTCCTCCACATCACTCCAAATCAAGGCCCTCCATTTTAAATCCTCACACTTACCTTCCAATCATAGTCATCCCCACCTTATAATTGCTTTTCTCTTCAATCCAACCATCCACTAACTCCACTTCACATGTTAAACTCCCCAAAAAATTCCTCAAACTAGCCTATTTTTATACCTTCCTCTCACACTCTCTCAATTTCACTCAAAAAGTCCAAGACCGATTATCTCCCTCTCCCCATAAATTTCCTTCGGTTAAAATCAATAGTTATTCAATTAACAAGTTCTCAAGGCTAAGGTATGAAATTCTTAACAGGTCTTTTTCAATTTCTCTTAAAATTTTCATCCAATGTTTCATATGTTAGTGAGCACCGCACCACAAACCACGTATTTATCCCGAGGAATAGACACACTGCTTGATAATGGGGCTCGATTAAATAAACTGGAAGATCTGTGACATCTGTTTGGCCTGCGAACCAATTTTATAAGCCGACAAGTTCCCCTGCTTAATATAAATGAATTAAGCAGGGTTTATATTACGTGGGTTCTTAAAGTTCCCTATAAGGGCAAACCCCTATAGTTAATTACATCTTAAATGACGAGAATCATTTAAGAAAACTCTCGATAATGATTAGTGGTTTTGTTCTCAAGAATTTAAAAGTTTAGGGTTTTCAAAGGATTGGATTTGGGAATTTTCAATAGGGAATGGATAAAATTTGAAACAATTTATTTTAAGAGTCCAAAGGAAGAGAAGTAGGAGAAGTTGAGGATCCAAGAAGAATCTTGGGAACTTCCCAAACTATCCTATTGTTTGACTTAAATTTGGGAGTTTATTTAATGTTTCAATCCTGCCAATTTTAATTAATTAGGACTTATATTTGCATGACGCAGTCATGCAAATAGCCTCGAAGATGTGAGAGTTTATGTCGTACCAAACAACTACCTCGGAGTCCTAAGACCAGTTAGAGCTTAATTTACATGACATGATCATGCAAATGCCTAACGAAGATTTGAGGATTTATGTTGCACTAGGAAAACTACCTCGAAGTCCTATGGCTTTGTTATTTAACTCTAAGAAAAGTTTTGGTGAAGTAGATCCGAGTTTTGCTGATGACGATGGCCGTGCTGCCCACTGTGCTCCAAGCTCCTTGTTGTTGTAGAGGTTTAGTTTTAGAATTCATAAATCAGGAGAATATCTTAAAATCCAAGTGTTTTTAATATTTTAATTAAAACAAATCTTAAAGTTGTTTAAACAGAACCGATTAAGATCCCACGGTTTCGTCATCCCGGCACCGTTATTTTCATTGAATTCACTTAGTCCAAATGAATTTGCTAAACTCAACTGAATGAGTTACAAATTTTTATTTAGACTGTGGGAAATCCCGTTAGCAACACGTGGGTTACATCATCGGAGGTATTCCCGATCATTCAACGAGACATTTTAATTTAGTTATAATTGTAGTTTTGTTGTTTTGTTTGTGATTAAATTTAGAGTTGTTTTATATTTTGGAATGTTGTGGCGGGGAAGTTTATCTTGCAATGACTTTTTAATTTAGTTTTGGTTTCAGTTCAGGGACTATCCTAAAGGTTTTGGTTTTCATACAACAGTCTTGTTTATCATGCAAGAAAAAGTAAAATACATTGCATGTAAGTAAATTGCAATAAAATAAAAGCGTACCTGGAGGGTTTTCCGTCATCCCAAGCTGCACTTAAAACACATGTTAAGGCATTTAAATATTTTGTAAGAAATACCTAGGTAAAGCTAAGGGAAAGGGTTTTGGTTGTCTACCAAATTCCTAATCCTATAACTAGTCTTCTCCTATGACGTCTAGGTTCTTGGTTTGGTTTAAGGTTGATTTTCTTCATCAAAGAACAACTAGATTCAATTGTTCTTCTAAAACATCCCGTCATATTGAGGAAGTGCTTAGGGCAAGTCCTAAACATCTTTTCAATATTTCTGGGATTGTTTTGAGTCCAAGTAAATTTAGTTACACAGGTGAATTAATTATCTAGGGGTTTAAGTTTTGTTCTCTTGCTCTGTGAATTAGGACATTTGAATGTCCTATAAGTGAAGTAACACTTCACTTGATACTTCATTTAAGAGTTATAATAATAAGAGCTTTAAAAACGGAAAAACAACTTATTAAGTATTTTAATGATTTAAACTTAATGATTTAATTTTAATTTTGACTTAATTATAAAAAAAAATTTAAGTTTGGAATAGTGTTCAAGTCATTTTTTTTAGATTTAATTTAAATCTTTATGTTTTAATGATGTTATATCTCAGATTTAACCTTTATGTTTTAAACCTACATTAAGTGTTTGGTTTAACTCTTAATGATTTCATTTAGGTGTGTTGTTAAATGAATTTAATTCAATTTAATTTAAATTTAATTTAAGTTTAATTTAATTTAATTTAATTTAATTTGATTTGATTTAATTTAATTTAATTTAGTTTAATTTAATTTAATTTAAATTTTAATTTAATTTGATTTAATTTAATTTTAATTTAATTTTAATTCAACTTAATTTGATTTAATTTATTTTGATTTAATTTTAATTTTATCTTAATATATTAAATATGATTTAATTTAATTGTTAAGATGTTAACTTAATTTAGATTTTGATTTAATTTAATCTCAACATCTTAAATTTAATTTAATTTAATTGTTAAATTGTTTAGCATTTTAAATTTTAAGTTAGGATTATCCTTTTAGTTAAGAATTAAATATTATTGAAGTGATTAATTTAGGGATTCATAGATTAAAGAATAAATATCCTCTTAATAATATCCCTACTTTAATAATTCCAATTTCTATTACTCTTCCAAAATTTTAATTAATTAATTAATTAAAGTTTTATTTTAACTATATTTGAAATGCTTTGTAGATTTCTACCCTCAATCACTTAAGTTTCAATCATCCAAAATCAGCTTAAAATCAAATATTTTACCCTCCCCTTTTTGATTAATCCTAAAATTTTAATTAAGGGTTGAAATTTTTTAATTACCCTTTTGCCCTTCAAGCTCAATAATTCTATAACTCACTAAACTAAGCTCAAATGAACTTGAAATTTTTGTGTATCCTCACTCACATGGCAATTAAGACATTAGAGCAGAAAATGTGATTTTTCTGTATTTAATTTATTTATGTAATTATTTCTAATGGAAAATAGGGGTTTTCAAGGAAAATTCAATAACATGACCAAGAAATTGTTTCTGTCCTTAAGAAAATTATGGGTTGTCCTTAATGACTAGAGGACCACTTGGACCAATTTTGGTGATTTTTTTTAATTATATTTTATTTATTAGAATTATTTTGAGTTTTGGAGTATTTATTAATTTAAAAAAGAAATAAAAATTGAAAAATAGATTTTATATTTTTTAAAAATCTCTCTGACCTCGGGGAAATTAGAGAAACAAATTTTATATTTTTTTGATTTTTCTTTGATTTATTAGAATTATTTTAGTGGAAATGTTAAAGAAAATCATTTTTTTAATTCAAAAATTGTTTTAAGCCTTTAAAATTCAATATCTTACTCTAGAGACTTAGGAAAAATATTTGGTTTATTCCTAGGTGATTAGAATTCAAAATGTGTCATTTTGGTGATTTTTAATATTTTTATGATTTTTATTATTTTTTAATTATTAAAGATATTAAAATAATAATAAAAATCAACTTTTTTATAAAATTACAATTTTAATTTTCCTACGTTCCTCTGATGTTAGAGAAGCCCCAAAATTATTTTTGTGAATTTTTGAAAAGTAATTTGTGAGTTATGAATTTTTAAAGTTTAATTTTGGTTATGTGAATTAATTAATCCATTTAGTGGGGTTAAGCATTTCCAATTGATTTCAATTTTTTATGTGATGTTCCTCTGATCCTAAAGATCAGTGGAGAATTATTTTCAAGTTAATTTGATGTGTAATTAACCCTAATTAATTAAAGTTTAATTTTGGGTGTTTAGGCCAATTAGGGTTGTTCTATGTGAATTAACTCAAAACCTATTTTCCTTAGGTTCCTCTGGTCATAAGAAACATCACCAAATTTTTCTAGAATTTATTTCTTAGCATGCTAATTATTGGAATTAAAATACTTAAAATAGTAACATGAACTTAGAAAATCAATAACTTCTCATAGGGATGACCTTTGACCTTGGAAAATTCAGGGAATGTTCCCAAGTTCAGAGGCTTCAAAAGCCCCATGGTCTCATGCCATGTTGAATTGCCTATGAAAATGAAAAATTAAAATAATGCAGAGAGTAAATAAATCATTAAAAATAAAATACTTGATGAAATGACTTGATTTCTTTTCCACATTATTCTCCTCTGTTCACTGAGCAAGAAAATATTTTTATTTTATTTTTATGATTTTTCTATGCAAAGATATGGATTTTTGAAGTTCTTGTAATTAAATAAATAAAAAATAGCCCTAATTTCCTACTTATCCACGCGGCGCCACGCCATCCTCGGCAGCTCCGAAAGGCCACGCGGCGCGCTCTGATTCGGCGCCGCCATCTGAGTCAGTGTTGCAGGGGCCCGCCATTCATGTATCATCTTTCGGTCCGACGCCATCTGAGCCGTTCGTCCAATACACGCGCAAATGGACGACATCCGTTCATCGCCTCCGATCGACTTCACCCGAGAGCCGTCCATCTTCCAGGCTTGATATCTCTCTCGATTCTTAAACAATTTTTATGTTCTTATACTCTATGGATTCGTCTTGAAGAGACAAACATATCCATTTGGTTTATGTGACATGAAATTAGCCCAATCAAAATAGAGAATGTTTAGAAGCTCGGGAAGAAGAGTGAGCTCATACCTTTGCTCAGAGAAGTGTGGCTTCGATCTGAGAGTTGTGTCACCTTCGATTGAACCTAAGCAAGCTCCAGATGAAGTCTTTGGCCCTGGGGAATTGCTTAGACCTGACTTCCACCAGACCCGATTTCAACCTTTGGAGGCTAGAAAAAATGGGTGGCCTGGAGAGGGGGCTGTCGGCATATTTTTAGGTTATGTGTTTTATTTTGAAAAGGGGGTCGCCTAACAGAAGTTGTCGACGAATTTTTAATTTAATTTAAATAAATAATTTTGAAAAGTAGTATTTGATTTTGAAAATAATTTTAAATTTGAAGATTTTAAGATATGAGATTAAACGGATCTCACATCCCAAATAGTTTATATAAACGAGCACCGCACCACAAACCGTGTATCTATCCCTAAGGATAGACACACTGCTTGACGGTGGGGCTCGATTAAATAAACTATAAGATTTGTGACATCCGTTTGGTCTGCGAACTTATTTTATAAGCCGACAAGTTCCCCGCTTAATATAAAGGAATTAAGCGAGGTTTATATTACCCAGGTTCTTAAAGTTCCCTATAAGGGCAAGCCCCTATAGTTAATTACATCTTAAATGACGAGAATCATCTAAGAAAACTCTCGATAATGATCAGTAGTTTTGCTCTCAAGAATTTCAAAGTTTAAGGTTTTCAAAAGATTGGATTTTTGAAATTTCAAAAGGGATTAGCTCAAATTTGGAACATTTATTTTCAGGAGTCTAAAAGGAAGAGAAGTAGGAGAAGCTGAGGATCCAAGAAGAATCTTGGAAACTTCCCAAACTATCCTATTGTTTGGCTCGCATTTAAGAAAATCCTAATATTATCTGATATTTCAATCTTGCCAATTTTAATTAATTTGGACTTATATTTGTAAGACATGATCATACAAATAGCCTCGAAGATATGAGGGTTTATGTCGTATCAGACGACTACCTCGGAATCCTAAGACCGGTTAGGGCTTAATTTGCTATGCAAATGCTTAACGAAGGGTCGAGGATTTATGTCGCACTGTGGCAAACTACCTCGAAGTCCTATGGCTTTGTTATTTAATTCTAGGAAAGTTTTGCTGATGACGATGGCCGTGCTGCCCACCATGCTCCGAGCTCCTTGTTGTTGCAGAGGTTCAATTTTAGAAGTCATAAATCAGGATATGAGAAAAGTGTTTTGGTTTAGAGAAAATCTTAATTTCCAAGTGTTTTCAATATTTTAATTTAAACAAATCTTAAAGTTGATTATAACGACACCGGTTAAGATCCCACGGTTCCATCCTTCCGACATCATTATTTTTATCGGATTCACTTAGTCCAGATGAATTTGCTAAACTCAACTAAATGAGTTCCACACTTTCATTTAGACCGCGGGAAATCCCGTTAGCAACACGTAGGTTACATCATCCGAGGTATTCCCGATCATCCAACAAGACGTTTTAATTTAGTTGTAATTGTAGTTTTGTGTTACTGTTTGTGATTAAATTTTGAGTTGTTTTATATTTTGAAATGTTGTGGCGGTGAATTTTATCTTGCAATAACTTTTAACTTAGTTTTGGTTTTGGTTTTAGGGACTTATCTTAAAGGTGTGGGTTTTCATGCAACAGTTGTTTATCATGCAAGAAAAGTAAGTGCGATGCGATTAATGATATTGCAATAATGTAAATTGCAATAAAGTAAATCGCAATAAAATAAAAGTGTACTCTGGAGGGTCTTCCCGTCATCCCAAGCCGCACTTAAAACACAATTAGAATATTTAAGCAAGTTCCTATGTAAAGCTAAGGTAAGGGTTATGGTTTTCTACCAAATTCCTAATCCTATAGCTAGTCATTTCCTATGACGTCTAGATTCCTTGTGTTTTTGTTTGAAGACGATTTTCTTCATCAAAGAACAATTAAATTCAATTGTTCTTATAAACATCCTATCATATTGAGAAAGTGTTTAAGAAGAATCTTAAACATCTTTTCAATATTGCTAGAATTGTTTTAAGTCCAAATGAATTTAATTATACAAATGAATTAATCGTCCAAGAATCTCAAGTTTTGTTATCTTGCTCAATGAACTCAGGATATTTGAATGTCCTATAAGTGAAGTAACATTTCATTTAATATTCGTTTAGGAGTTATGATAACTAAAGCTTTTGAGGGTAAATCGGTGTTCAAATGGTTTGTGATTCGAGTTTAATTTCCATTAATGGGTTTAAATTTGGAATAGTGTTCAAGTTATTTTAGATTTATTTTGAATTCTTTATGTCTTTGGTGATGTTATATTTAATTCAACTTAATTTAATTTAATTTAATTTAATTGAGTTTTAATTCTATTTAATTCAATTTAATTCAATTTAGTTTGATTTGATGTTACATTAAATTAATTTGATTTGATTTAATTTTAATTTAATTTGATTTAATTTAATTTAATTTAATTTAATTTAATTTAATTTTAATTCATTTAATTTAATTTAATTTTTCATTTGGTTTAACTTAATTTAATTTGATTTTATTTATTTAATTTAATTTAATTTAATTAATTTAATTTAATTTAATTTGTTTATTTAATTTAATTTAATTTAAGTTAATTCAATTCAATTTACTTAATTTAATTTAATTTTTTAATTTAATTTAATTTTTTTTAATTTTAATTAAAATTTTAAAAGTGTTTAATAATTTAATTTTAGTTTAATGATTAAGTCTTTTAATGTTTTGAATTTGAGTTATCATTTTAATTAAGAATTGAATATTAATGAGATGATTAATTTAGGGAATTTTAAATTAAAGAATAAATCTCTTCCTAATAATATCCCTATTTTAATAATTCCAATTTTATTATTCTTCCAAATTTAATCAATTATTTAATTAAGGTTTAATTATTTTAAATTGTTTAATGGGTTTCTACCCTTTAATTATTTAAATTTCAATCATCCAAATCAGATTAGGATCAAATATTTTACTTGTTAATTTTTTATTAAACCTAAAGTTTTAATTAAGGATTAAAAATTTTAATTACCACTTTACCCTTTAAGCTTAATAATTTCATAACTCACTAAATTGAACTCAAATGAACTTGAAATTTTTATGTGACTTCACTCATATGTCAATAAAGACATGAGAGGAGAAAATGTGATTTTTCTGTATTTAATTTATTTATATAATTATTTTTGGTAGAAAATAGAGATTTCCAAGGAAAATTTAATAACATGACCAAGAGAAAGTTTCTGTCCTTAAGAAAATTAGGGGACATTTCTAATGACCAGAGGACCACTTGGACTAATTTTGGTGATTTTTTGAATTATATTATTTTTATTATAATTATTTTAAGTTTTGGAGTGTTAATTAATTTAAAAATAAAATAAATGTTGAAAAATGAATTTTATATTTTTCAAAAATCTCTCTCGATATCAAGAAAATCAGAGAATCAAATTTTACAATTTTCTGTTTTTTCTATGATTTATTATAATTATTTTAGTGAAAATGCTAGAAAATACATTTTTTTAATTTTAAAGTTACCCTAGAGCTTTAAAATTTAATATCTCACTAAATAGACCTATGAAAAATATGGGGTTTGTTCCTAAGTGATTAAAATTCAAAATGTGACATTTTGGTGAATTTTATTATTTTTGTGATTTTTATTATTTTTAATTATTAAAATATTAAAATAATATTAAAAAATCAACTTTTTTAGAAAATTGAAATTTTAATTTTCTTAAATTCCCTAATATCAGAGAGGCTCCAAAACCAATTTGGTGAATTTTTGAAAGATATTTTGAAAATTATGAATTTTTAAAGTTTAAAATGACTAAGTGGCTTAATCAACCCATTTAGTAGGGCTAACCAAGTCCAATTGACCTCAAATTTTTATGGTGGGTTCATCTGATCCTAAAGGTAAATGGAGAATTGATTTCAAGTCAATTTGATGTATGGTTAGCTCTAATTAATTATAGATCCATTTTGGGTGTTTAAGCCAATTAGGGTCATTCCAAGTGAGTTAACTCAAAATATATTTTTCATAGAGTCCTCTGGTCCTAAGGAACATTACCAAATTTTCTTAGAATTTATTTCACAACATGATAATTATTGGAATTAAAATACCACAAACAGTGACATAAACTTGGAAAATACATAACTCTTTATAGAGATGGCCTATGATCTTGAAAAATTCAGGGAATGTTCCCAAGATCAAAGGCTTCAAAAGCCCTATGGTCTCATTCTATGATGATTTGTATACATGCATGGAGAATTGAATGATTGAAAACACTATTTAATTAATTAAAAATAAAATATGCATCAAATAAATATAAAATCACTTCCACATTATTCTCCTCATTTCAGTGAGCAAGAGAGTATTTTTATTTTATTTTTTTGAGTTTTCTATGAAAAGTTATGAGTTTTTGAAGTTTAGGTTCAAAAATAAATAAAAAAAATGCATTTCCCGCTCAAATGACACGTGTCGCGTTGCTACTGGCTGGCGTGGTTGCCTGTTCACGGATAAAGCTGCCGTCCAACTCCATCAGAGCCGTCCGTGGGATACATGCCCGATCGGACGGCTGCTCGCTCCTCTTTCTTTGTTCTATTCACTCAAAACCGTCCAACTTCAAACCTTGATATCTCCCTCGATTCTCAACGAAATTTAATGAATTTTTTTTTAAAATGATCATCTAATTGAGTAGCACACATCTATACGGTGATGATATACTTAAAACATGTGAATAAGTACAGTAAAATTAAAACATGCTCGGTTGGAGGAGAAAAAAATTGATACCTTTGTCCAAGAGGTGAGGCCTCGATTGGAAATGATTTGATTGAACTTAGAAATGCTTGGAGAAGCTTTGGGAACAATTTGGCATAGTCTCCCCAAGGTAAATCTTGCATCTCCTCCCCTTGGTCATGGAGGTGGGGTTTAAATAAGGAAGGTTATGGTGGAGCTTGGGTGGCCATGAGGGTTGGCTTGGTTCATTCACCAAGGTTTTTTTGCTGAGAAAAACTCACATGATTGAGCTTGATCTTGGTGCAATCAATTGGGTTATGCCATGTGTAAAGTCAAGGATTTAAATGGCATGGGTGTAAGGAGCATTTTTGGTCCAATTTGGGTCAATTCATGGTTTTGGCTTGGTTCACTCACCAAGGCTTGATTTGGGCTGATGTGAGATCATTTGGGTCAGCCTCATATGTGTGGTGAAGTCCCCATCCAAGGTGAGGTGGCCAATTTTGGTTAAAGTGTATCATGAATGGGGTTAAAAAGGTTTAGTGAAGGCTTAGGAAGGCTCCCCTCTTCTTGCCATAAGTGGCATGGTGAGGTGGAAAGGGCTCCCCATAGCTTGCATGTGGCTTATTCATGGCTCCATGACTTCATTTGGCTTGCACATGGCTTGGGAAAAGGTTGGCTCACTTGCATGGAAAAGGGTTATTTGGAATTTTGAAAACTTTGGATTCCATTGATGGGATTTGTCATGATGCTACAAATGGGTTGATTTCATGATGGTTTAAGACTTTGGTCAAATAGGATTATCAAAGGAATAATGAAGAAAAGGTTTCATGTGGGCTTGGTAATGGACTTTGGGCTTTTAAAATTTGGTAAATGTGGGCTTTTAGATAAAAAATTTTGCAAAGGGCCATGCCAAATAAATGTTGGGTTAAGGTTGAAATTGATGTAAAATTAATGTTGAAAAAAATGTTTTTGGGGGTGTTTCAAAGAGGTTTCAACTTTGTTTGGGTTTTGATTTTGGGGTTTGGGCCCATTTGGGTTAGGTTTGGGTGTAGGCCCATTTAGGGGATTTTGGGTTTGGGTTGAATTTGAGTGAGGTTTGGGTCCAAATTTTGGGCAAATTATGTTAGTGTTTTGTTTGTGGGGATGTTAGGAAGATTTTAGAAAATATTTGGGTTAAATTGGAGTTGAATTGGGCTAATTTGGGCTAAGTTTGAGTCATGGGTCAAAATTGGTCTTTAAGGTCAAAAGTGAAATTGGATTCAAATGTCAATAAAATTGGGCTTGAATTTGGTCCAGATTGACATTTGGGATGTTGAATTGAAGTTTAGAATTGAATTGGACCAAAATTGGGGTCAATCGGGTAGGTTTGGTTCGACATCGGGTTCACTTGGGTTTAAAATGGGTTAAATTGGGGGTTTTGGTAAAAGTGGGGTAAATTGACAAAATCAGCCCATGGTGTAGTTGAACAAAATGAAATTGGGAATATTTGGGATTTTCTGAAATTTTCCGAGAAGTTTTGGAATTTTTTTGAATTTTTTGGGTCAAGAGGGGCATTTTGGTAATTTGGAGGGTATTGGGGGTATTTTTGGAATTTTTTGTATTTTTTGCTGTAAATGATCAATTTGAGTGGTATGGAAATGTTTAAGATCAATTTTGAGGAATTTTGGGTGATTTAGGAATTTTGGAGATTTTGAGACTTATTCGGGGCTTTTGGTAGGTTAGGAGGGTCCGGGTCCCGGGGGCCAAAAACTGAAATTTTGAAAAAATGAAGATTAATCAAATTTAAGTGACATGGAATCGTTTAGGTTGAGCCCTGAAGCCATATTAAGCCCATATGAGCCATGAGAGGACTCATTTTGTGTATTCATTATGTTGTTCCTAACCCTCTACGCGAGGGCTTAGGGGTTAAGGACCATCCATGTGAATCACCTTCATGAGTCAGGAGGTCAAGTTGGGTATGGGTGTGGTTTTAGGAGATGTGTGAAAGTGTAGTTTATAAGTGTAGTGTGTGTGTAAGTCGGCCCTCACTGACACCGGGCCACCTGTGGCAGGTCCTAAGGCCAAAGAGTCCTATAGGAACTCATCCTTTAAACTTCCACATTTGATTTCAACCCTCTAGGTGATTAGGGGCATACAATCAAGTTTGTGGAGTTTGCAGGGAGTTAAGAAGTGGTTGAGTTTCTAAAGGGGTAGGTTCCATCTCTAGTCCTCTAAGATAGTCAAAGGAAAAGCCTAAGGCTAGATCCTAAGTACTAAAGAGAGAAGAGAAGACCTCATCAAAAATGAGGTCAACAGGGGCTTTAACTGGGGAACTCCTTCTCTTGGTCTTGTGCAGGTGTGGGTGAGTTTAATTTGATTTTGATGGAGGATTTGAGAGTGTCCTATTCTGACCTGAGAATTGAGCTCCAAAATTGAGCTCAATCAGTGGGAGTTAGGGCAGGAGAATAGTGGGGATGGATTGCTCTTGGCTAGGGGAAGCTTTGTGAGGAGTTTCAAGGGATTCTGTGAGGGTTTGGTTCAGCCAACCTTTTGGCCTAGAGGGGTTGGCTGGCTTAAATAGCCATGGCCATGGCTTCCCAGGGGGAGTTAGGGGCTTGGATAAACTGCTCAGAGCAAGGGAAGAACAACTGCAATGGCCATTGGGCATGGGGCAGCTCAGCAGGTGGGAATTCCAAACTATGGCTCATCCCAAGGTTTCGGCCATGGCATTTTTCGGCGACTGTGGTAGCTGGCAGGCCAGGGTCAGGTCAACCTCAGGCTCAGGGAAGTTAGGGCCTGATTCCTGTGGGTTCAATTGAGTTTTGCCAAGTGTAAAGGGGGTGGATCAAAGTGGCATGGAGGAGTGTCCATTTTGGCTTGATTTGGTCCAAGCCATGGTTTTGGGTTTGGTTCATCTCCCCATGGCCTGACTTTGGGCTGAGGAGGTCAAGTGGGTCAGGCTCATATGTGTGGTAAAGTCCACATCAATTTTGTTTAAGTTAATTTTTGGTTAGGGTGAGACATTAAAAGGGTTAAAAAGGTTTAGTGAGAGCTTAGAAAAGGCCCCCTCCCCTTGCCATTAATAGCTTGGTGAAAAGTCAAACCATCCATGGCTTCATGTGGCTTATACATGGCTTCATGGCTCACATTTGGCTTAGCAAGAGTTTGGTCAATTTTCATGGAAAAGGGTTTTAGAAATTTTTGGAAATTTTGGGGTTATTTGATGGGATTTGGCATAATACCATTTTGGTTTGATTTTCATGATGGATTTAGCACTTAGAGAGTGATATTAATTGAGTTAGGATGAGATGAGATTGTAATGTGGGCTTTAGGATGGGTTTGGGCTTTTAAAATTTGGTAAAGGTGGGCTTTAAAAATGGTTTAAGGGAATGGGCTTTTATGTTTCAGAATGGGCGTTTAGATGAAAAATTTTACAAAGTGCCATGCTAAATAAATGTTGGGTTTGGTTTAGGGATGTGTCAAGAGTGATTTGAGACATTTGAGGTGATTTGGAATTGAATTGAGTCTAATTTGGGTCCCCTTAGGATAGGGCCAAAATAGATCAAAATGGACTAACTTGGGCTAAGGTTGGGCTAATGTTGAAATTGATGTAAAGTCAATGTTATAAAATGTTTATGGGAGTGTAACAAAGAGTTTTCAACCTTGGTTGGGCTTTAATCTTGGAATTTGGCCCTATTTGGGTTCATGGTGGATTTAGGCCTATTTAGGGAATTTTGGGTTTGGGTTTAATTTGAGTAAGGTTTGGGTCCAAATTTTGGGCAAACTATGTTAGTGTTTTGTTTGTGGATATGTTAGGGAAGATTTAGAAAAGGTTTGGGACCAATTGGGGTTGAATTTGGTTGGTTTGAGCTAGGTTTAGGTCATGGGCCAAAATTGGCCTTAGGCTTCAAATTGAAATTAGGCTCAAATTTCAATCAAATTAGACATAGATTTGGTCTAAATTGATATTGGGGATTTTTATTTGAAGTTTGGAATTGAATTAGACCAAAATTGTGGTCCATTAGGGTGGTTTGGTTTGACATT